>CM070613.1:14528965-14843873 GCA_036346395.1 Hsuehochloa calcarea | reverse complement strand
TTGACCATCCGGTCGAAAGGAGTTTCGACCACCTGGTCGGAAAGGGTTTCGACTATCTAGTCAAAAGGAGTTTCGACCATCTGGTCGAAAAGAGTTTCAACCATACAGTCAAAAAGAGTTTCGACCATACAGTCGAAAAGAGTTTTCAACCATCCGGTCAAAAGGAGTTTTGACCATCTGGTCAAAAAATATTTTGACCATCCGGTCAAAAGGAGTTTCGACCATATGGTCGGAAGGAGTTTCAACCATCTGGTCGAAAGGAGTTTTTGACCATCTGGTCAAAAGGAGTTTCGACCATCTGGTCGGAAGTCGTTTTTGACCATTCGGTCGAAAGGAGTTTCGATGATCCTGTCAGAAAGAGTTTCATTCGTCTGGTCGGGAGAAGTTTCGACCATCTGGTCGGAAGGAGATTCGACCATCTGGTCAGAAATATAGGTACGATCACATTATTAGGCGGAGAGGAGTTCGACTATCCAGAGATTCCAATATAGCCCAGGTTGGAGGAGGTTCGGCCACCTGGGGGTTTCGACTACAACTTGGGTCTACAATGCATTTGTCATTGCGACAATGCTTTCACACATCGAGAGTGAAAATGAACCTCTAGTGACCATTAGAAATGTACCGACGGGACACAGAGGAAGCGAGCTAGCCGGAGACGGTATGTCGACGAAAGTCTGTGACGACTGAAGAGGCTCCAAGTGGCCGTGATGGCCGGCGGGGTCAATCCGACTGCCGGGGCTACTCCAGTCAGAGGGGAGGAAGAATGAGGTCGGCGTTAGCTTCTAAGAATACAGAGTGGAACCAAATGAAGAGAACCGCCTTTGGGGGCAAGGAACAAGAGCTAACATGTAACATCCTGATTTTCAAAATCGGGATGTTAATATTTAACTAGGCGATCTAATAAATATTTGGCAGTGTTTTAAAATTTTCCCGTGTTTAAGTAAAAAGATTAAATTGAGATAATTAAAAGGTTGCATTTCCAAGTCAAATCAAATTTGTTTAAAAGCTGTATTAAAAAAAAATCATAACCAATATTTAATCGAATTGTTTGAGCGACTGTAATTAAATTAAATATTTTGTTTCTCGTTTCCGCATGCATTTCAAAAATCATGATGCACACATTAGTATCACTGTTCTTATTTTCGATTCGATCGACCACAGGCTAAACGATCGCGTGTCCCTTCTTTTCCGGTCATCTCTTCTATTTTCCGACCCTGCTAACTCTTGTCGTTTCTCCCCTTCAAATCTCAGCCGAAACTTCAAAACCAAGCTATGCATGTCATACCACCACGATCGTCATCGCACGAGCAATCCGTTTCTATAATTTGTTTTCGCATGCATAGCAGTTTGAGTGATTTCGCAAAATGGAGAATAGAATTAGCAGATGAAATACCTGCGTGTCCATTCTTTATTTTTCTAACTTCTCTCCGCGCAATCACTAACAAAAATCAAGAATTTGGCAACGCATGTTATGTCGTTGCGAGCGTTGTCTCGAGGGCTTTCCTTTTATATAATCGGTTTACACATGCAAGGTCGTTTGGGCGATGTAAAAGAAATAGAGAGATAAAGCTATACTGCTATTCGTTTTCCAAGCAAATAGAAAATTTAAAGATTTTTAGAGAGCAGCACACTATGGATAAATTCCTGAAATATTTACCTAAGCACCTACATTATGTCAGGAATCTCCCCTAAAAATTTTGTAATTTTTGGAGTTAAGAAACTATGTTTACAAATTACCTAAACACGGTGAGCCATTTTGGTAAAGTATGAAAACACTGTTCATTCAAAAATTATTTTTCTAACTAAACACAAGCAGAGCAGCTGCTACACCCACTACCACTACTACATCTTTTCCCCCTGGCATGTCTTGTCCATCCAAAGCATCCTAAGCCCCAGCCAAATCATTTCTCCCCTGCCATTTCTTTACACAAGAAAGCAACTCACTGCCATCCCTATTTCCCTCCCCTCGTCACTCATTCTTCCCCAACACAGAAGCAGCCATTTCTTATCTTCACAAGCTCCTCTCACTTCTCTCCTCTCAATCCTAATCAAGAACCAAAAATCTCTCCATGCATGTCATACCATTGTGATCCCCATCACACCAGCAACCCATTTATCCAATTAGTTTTCGCATCCAAGTATTTCTGAGCATCATGCAAGAAAGGGGAGGAAGGAATGCAATGTAGCAATGTGTAGCTAGCAGTGCTGTTCGTCACAGCATTTGTTCAGCAGGGCTGGTGCTAGAAGCTGCCGCAATGGTTGGTGGTGCTGGCTCGGTGGCAGTGCAGGCAGAGTTCGGTGGTGCTAGCAGCGGCAGCTGACCGGAAGCAGAGCTAGTGGCCAGCTGCAGCAGCTCCATGGCAGTTCGGCGGCAGCATGGAGTGCAGTGCATTTCGGCTGGGGTAGCAGAGGAGCAGTGCACCATGTAGACTAGTAGTAGCAGCCGGCCATTGGGAGCATCAAGCCCTGCCAGCCAACAGGCACTGGAGCATGCGCCAGGGAGCAATCAGCAGCGGTAGTGCAGCCAGCATCGGTCAGCAGGCTGTGCGGCAGCACCAGCAAGGGCCACCAGCAGCTCGGCACAGCCGAGCAGTAGCAGCAAAGCTCAGCAAGGCAGCAGCGCCCACCAGGAGCTGCAGCGGCGCGAAGACGAGGCACTGAGCGGCACGGCCGTGGACGCGGACGCCAAGGCCCGGCCGAGCCGAGGGAGAGCCGCGGCAGTGGATGGCGAGGCCGCACGGTGCATGTATGCGATGGCCATACATGTAGCGACACCACATCCCCCGGACGGTTCGGTGAGGCTCGGTACGGGCTCGAGGGCGCGGCGTCGAGGGAAAAGATAAGACAGAGGCCGGCATTGGCACGCCGTATGCGACGGCACCGAGGCGGAGACGGTTGAGCCAAGGAAGCGAGGCGAGGCGGTGTCGACGCGTCGGTGTGGTGTATGAGGCGGCACTAGGACGATCTCGACGACGACTACGGCGGGCACGGACGAGAGGCTGAACGGACGTGAGGACGGCGACGACTACGGTGGACATGGACGCGTAGCCGAGAAGACGTCCGACGATATTTCGCACGCTTAGTGCCGTGGTAAAAATCTTTAGTGTTTAATAACGTTTACGATATTCGTTGTGCATGTTGCATATTAGTCATGAGCATTGCATCTATTTTTACATGTATATTTATAAAAAAGATTTGATATCTTAGGGCCGGTATAATTCTACGGTTATGTTGTATTTATGCGTAGGAATGATTATGTATCGATATATTGGTGGATGCAAATAAATAGAGTTATGGTGGCAAAATATGAGTATTATTGATCGGTGGATGCTAGATTAAATTTATGAGTTGATTAATTGATCGGACGGTATTAATATAAAGTCGCATGGAAGTTAGTGGTGATCTTTGGATGAGACATTAATTGGAGGTTTCATGTCACACTGGATTGGTTATTTTTGAGGATAGGATGTATAAAGATTTTTATAATCTATTACTTGGTGGATGGAGTATGTGTTGATGATTAATGATATACCTTTTATATATGTGTATTGTTGCTCGTTGGATGCCGGATTATGCACCTTGTTGGATTAGTTGAATCGGATGATTTAATTAAGTATTAGCAAATTGATCGGATGTCCGAAGTAGTAGCTACATGAGACATGTATGCTAGAATTTGGGAGAAGGTAGGATTGGATTATTTGATTGGGGATAAATAATTGGATTGCCGTGTATGTAATAGTTAAGTCCTATGTGCCGAGTTGGTAGATTTGTACTCTCAATTGGATTAGTAGATAAAGGATTATTAGTTGATCGTAGTGGCACCTATATGATTGGATTGGTAGTGGTCGTTCATGACTGAGTTCGGTGGTATGAATATGAGTTGATCGATTTGTGAGCTATTAAGTATTGGATGTGCATTTAAATTATAAAGCTCATTAGGTGTCGGTTAGTCAATTAAACATCGGTCGGTGGAAATTTTGGATGGATACGAATATGAATTTCCGAGGTGAGACTAGTAGAGCTAGATAGCTAGTATTAGCTTAAATAATATATCGGAGAAGGATTGATGGATTTAGACATGATATTATGCCCACAAGTCGGTGGATTTTGTTCAATTATCGGATAGATGGTATGGTTGGAAGATTGTTAATCCGAACGTTGTGTGGTTAGATGGACGACTTTGGTTATGATAGAGGCGAGGTTACTTCGAGTTTACAAAGTATTTTTGTGTGGTACAAATTTCAGAAAAGAATTACTTTTACAATACAAAATTCTTTTAACTTTGAAAATTCATAACTAATTCATTTGAACTCTAAATGAGTTGAACCAATTTATTTTGATCATATAATGTTAACATATATTTATATATGTAATCATTTTCTTCACCACTGATCTACAAATGTTTGCTAAAAATTGGATTTCGGATGAACAGTAACCAAAGCCCATTTTTCAGCATTTTTCCCAAAATCGATTTTCAAACTGTCATAACTTTCACATACGAAATCCAAATGAAATAATTCTTTCACCTAAATTCATCTAAAATCATAAGCTAGCTACTGTAAAAATTTCATTCATTTTTGAGAACTTTGAATTTTTGGCTTTTCTCGGTGTTCATTCGATATCACTATTTCTATAGAGTCCGAGTTGTCGCAAATGAACAACTACGTAACCGAGAGTGAGCAAGTGAACTCCCAGCAAGGCAAGCATCCTTTGAAATTTCTTTTGCATCATATTGATCCCAGTTTTATTACACTAGTGTTTGAAATGCAATGATATTGCTTGCATGCTATTTTCGGTATACTTTTATGTTTTGAGTAGATTAGTTATATCCTATACTTGATGGTTATCCCTGATATTTCACATACACATATGCTTAAGATAGGATTGTGATGGTATGATTGTTGTGTGTCTATTGCTTAGCCATTGCGGGTCTAGATAACGCAGTAGATCAATTGACGGGGCTAGCTCGTCAATTGTGGGAGACACATAACAATTCTTATTCTTTTATTAATTTTTGTTCAGATTGTTATATCTGGTTATTTTGGTTCAAAACTTGTTATTGTTAAATGGTTTTGGGTCCGGACAAGTGGTTGTAGTGTGGGTCTTTGTTATGCACGAGATCCGGGTTTGTGGTTGTCTTGTCTGGACCATTAAGGACCGAGCCATGGACGTTACACTCCAAGTACCGAGCGTACTATCACATGCGGGATATGGGTACCGTACGGTTAAGTAAGGGGAATGTTTTATTGGGTAAGACCGCAGGCGGTGTGGGGACATAGAGACCGTGAAATCCTATGTTCCTTTGGAACCCCAGTGATATATACGTGCTTAATGAGCACGATTACCTATGTTGTGGGATGCAACATACTAACTACCTCACACCGCCACTCCAAGACAACATATGTGCCCGCTTAGCATTTGCTATATGCTTATGTCTAAGTTGGGATTCCCACATATGGGTGGTACATCCCAATAAGATTTTCTTGCTAAAATGATCAGATCTCGATTCTCCCTACGGCATACCTAAGGAAGTGTGCTATTTTCCGGAGGCATCCGGAGGCTTACTGCTAGTCGGGTCATGTGGGTAAAGTAGTACACCTCTGCAGAGATAATCTATTCGAATAGCCGTGTCCACGGTTATGGACAACACTTGGTTTAAGTATGCTTCATCGTTAGACTTCAAAAATTAAAAGTTGACATGGTTACAATTGGTTTCGCATGAATGGGATGTTCATGTATTTTAGTTTATCAAAGTGGACAGCCACCTTGATATTGATTGATCCATATTATTACATATGTCTTGTGAAACCCTCTCTTGAATAAATGATTTATAACTTGGCTTTTGAAAACTAGATGGTCTAGGAATGTAAGATGTTGCGTTTTATGCAAAACTAGAACCACTAATGCTATCCCTTGATTGCCCAATATGCATAACTACTTTTCTTTGTGTAAGACTTGCGAGTGCACTTGTACTCAGCCAGATGTTGGCTGGCCTTTTTGTTTTTTTTCTTTTCGGTGAGGACGGTTTTGAGCTCGATGAGCTCGGAAGGCCGATTTAGGCGATTAATCGACGAGTTGTGCTATCATTTAACCCCCAGTCGGTTGCCTTGGGTTATGGGCATACCTTGCTGGACTTTTGGTTTATTTATTTTGCTTCCGCTGTTATTTATCACTCTTATTTGAATTTGGCCGGTCGGCCGTTATGTAATAGTGTAGACTTAACTATTATGTTGTATGTCTTTTGGATTGTTAATGTACGTTGTTGTATGGATGTGATCAACGTTGAATGAGAGTATGAGCGTGTTGGTCGCTGATCCTGGGAGCCAACACGGCCTCATACTCGCTGTGATGAATCCCACCTTAACTTGTCTAAGTGTTGGCTTTGACCGTTTGGAGAACCGATAATCATGTGGTGCTTGCAGTGGAGCAACGCGCATGATCACCGGGGCTCTAGTTTTGGTCGGGCTCCTCACTTGGATAGAGTTAAGATGGAATTCATTTACTTGAGGCCCAGAGTTATTTCCTTAAGACCAGGTAAACCTCGGTCTTACGGAAATAACCCGGGGGTCCTCACAGCGTTGGTATCAGAGCCATACTGACTGTAGGTTAGAGATAGCACTGGCGTTAGTGTTAGCAAGTCTTTTGATCAAATTATTTTAAATTAGCAAAATAATTTCAGAAGTTTAAGTTATGAATCTTTTTATTCCTTACCTATCCTAGTCTCTAATTCTTACCTCACTATTCATTTGAATTGTGCAAAAATCATTTTCTCCATTGCTCGTCTCTCTTTTCCAATACTAGAAACACTAAGTTGTCACCCTTGAAGAGCATCTGCGAAAGGAGGAGAAGACGATGCCTTGCTGCGATATTAGGTTTAAGTTAGGGATTATTTTAGATTATATACCCTCTAATTATATTCACTAACTTGTAGACGTTGGTTTGTGCAATACGATTATTTGCTCTCTTTTGTTCCAAGTAGTTGCTCTTTATGTATAGTGTGTTTACCGGTTTGCCTTCGGGCGTTGTATTTCGCAAACATACCAAAGCATAGCCTTATGTTAAAAATAAATAAATTATGTACTATCCACACTACTTTCTTTTTCGTTTATTTCGAGTTGGCTCTTGTGTTTTGAAGCTTAAAATCTCTAAATTAAATTAAGGACCTTACCCCTGTTGTTTCCCCTACCTTAAGCTTTTCCCTCTCATCTCTTAAATGGAAGTCGCACGTTGATTAAAAGATTGATAGCAGAATCGGTAAAGAGAATGATATGATTGAATATCTGCTTGTTTATCTTTAATTAGATCTTTTATGGTTGGTTGATGTTGGTGGTTGTGCATTGTCAAAGTGATATTTGATAATTGAGAAATTGGATTATTACTCAAGGATCTCGGATATGATTTTAGATTAACTAATTTGATTTTTGTACCATGAGATATTAACCTTTGTGAGATCAATTGTGGATTATCGTAGGCATTACCATCGAAGGTTGCGATATGAGTATAAATGGAATTATTGTAGTGAGGTATAATCTTGCCTATTGGTTATGTCGGATTTATGTTGGAAGATATGCATGTGGAACTCATGGAATACATGTATAGGATTGGATTAAGAACTTTGTGATTCAATTGTGGATATTACATGTTAGATATGTCTTAGTTGATATGTCGATAAGATTATGAGTCAGATTCAGGTCTAGTGTGATAAAGTTGAGATTGAGAATGTGATGATATTATGATATTTTGATGGATACACATGATGATAATTTGATATTTGTGAAGTTGTAATTGAGTATACAACGGGATCGTAGTACTTCTAGAGATGAAAAATGATTATGTGATTGAATGGTCATATAGTGGGTGACTATGAGGATTGAATATGAGATTTGTCTTTGTAGGAATAGTTATTCCAAGGATGATATAATTTGATTAATTAGGGATGATTAAAGGTGGTGGTTGGATTTAGATAATGCTTAAGGATAAATAGACTATGGAAGACATTGAGTTAATATCATTGAATTGAGCTTAGATAATTATCGTGAATAACTTGATTTAGACCAAAGTGTTGATTCAGATTATTTGGATTATAGTCAAATTATAAACTCACCTTGGATGGATGACCTTTTTGATGATTTGATTTACTTAGGTCAGAGTTGACTGTGGATAAAGAGGTATATCGATAACCTAGGATAATTGTGTTGATTTTGGAGGTTAATTTGATCCTAGAGTAGGTATGAGTGGATTCGACCGAAAAAGATAATTGGGTGTATTTAATGGATTGGTTATCGCAAGTAGATTGATCATGCTAACTAAAGGATTAAGCAGCAGAGATATGGAGACATTGCTGAGGACGCAATTGATCTTGCATAGATGTACCATCTTTTAGGAATTTAAATTGCCGTGAGAAAAATTGATGGAAACCAATAAATTATTTATGGGTGGTTGACAACATATATCACTTAGTGGATTGTAGACCCTGAAATACAGTCTTTAGTACTCATGAATTGGGAGTTATATTGGAGATACCCTATGATGAAATTATAAAGCAAGTGTGCTGGAATATGTGAGCAAACTGATGATTTCACTTAGGATTATTGGTATTACCGATAATGTGATCGAGATCAGAGTTAAACCATATTTTATACTATGAGAATGGATTAATAGATGTTTACGCTCTCTGATGGATTATTAAAATTGAGAAGTAAGTCAGTGTCCTTTTTGGAAATCAAACTAAACCTGTGAATTTATGGTGGTTTCGAAGGTTACATCAGAGCAAGAAAAATGGTGGAGCAATAGATTGGAGTGTGCTTGCTATAGACTAAATATGATTGGTGGATTTCGATTGGATGATCAACAATCAGTGGTTGCAGAACCAATATTATTGGGATAGTACTATAGCAGTGGTATTGGTGAAGATCGAGTCGATTAGTCTCTGGGAAGAAGATTGGATTTCAATAAAGCGACTAAATCTTTCTACCCCTATCCTTTTCCGTCCAATCTCGGGGACGAGATTTTTTGTTAGGGGGGGAGGTTTGTAACATCCTGATTTTCAAAATCGGGATGTTAATATTTAACTAGGCGATCTAATAAATATTTGGCAGTGTTTTAAAATTTTCCCGTGTTTAAGTAAAAAGATTAAATTGAGATAATTAAAAGGTTGCATTTCCAAGTCAAATCAAATTTGTTTAAAAGCTGTATTAAAAAAAAATCATAACCAATATTTAATCGAATTGTTTGAGCGACTGTAATTAAATTAAATATTTTGTTTCTCGTTTCCGCATGCATTTCAAAAATCATGATGCACACATTAGTATCACTGTTCTTATTTTCGAATTCGATCGACCACGGGCGAAACGACCGCGTGTCCCTTCTTTTCCGGTCATCTCTTCTATTTTCCGACCCTGCTAACTCTTGTCGTTTCTCCCCTTCAAATCTCAGCCGAAACTTCAAAACCAAGCTATGCATGTCATACCACCACGATCGTCATCGCACGAGCAATCCGTTTCTATAATTTGTTTTCGCATGCATAGCAGTTTGAGTGATTTCGCAAAATGGAGAATAGAATTAGCAGATGAAATACCTGCGTGTCCATTCTTTATTTTTCTAACTTCTCTCCGCGCAATCACTAACAAAAATCAAGAATTTGGCAACGCATGTTATGTCGTTGCGAGCGTTGTCTCGAGGGCTTTCCTTTTATATAATCGGTTTACACATGCAAGGTCGTTTGGGCGATGTAAAAGAAATAGAGAGATAAAGCTATACTGCTATTCGTTTTCCAAGCAAATAGAAAATTTAAAGATTTTTAGAGAGCAGCACACTATGGATAAATTCCTGAAATATTTACCTAAGCACCTACATTATGTCAGGAATCTCCCCTAAAAATTTTGTAATTTTTGGAGTTAAGAAACTATGTTTACAAATTACCTAAACACGGTGAGCCATTTTGGTAAAGTATGAAAACACTGTTCATTCAAAAATTATTTTTCTAACTAAACACAAGCAGAGCAGCTGCTACACCCACTACCACTACTACATCTTTTCCCCCTGGCATGTCTTGTCCATCCAAAGCATCCTAAGCCCCAGCCAAATCATTTCTCCCCTGCCATTTCTTTACACAAGAAAGCAACTCACTGCCATCCCTATTTCCCTCCCCTCGTCACTCATTCTTCCCCAACACAGAAGCAGCCATTTCTTATCTTCACAAGCTCCTCTCACTTCTCTCCTCTCAATCCTAATCAAGAACCAAAAATCTCTCCATGCATGTCATACCATTGTGATCCCCATCACACCAGCAACCCATTTATCCAATTAGTTTTCGCATCCAAGTATTTCTGAGCATCATGCAAGAAAGGGGAGGAAGGAATGCAATGTAGCAATGTGTAGCTAGCAGTGCTGTTCGTCACAGCATTTGTTCAGCAGGGCTGGTGCTAGAAGCTGCCGCAATGGTTGGTGGTGCTGGCTCGGTGGCAGTGCAGGCAGAGTTCGGTGGTGCTAGCAGCGGCAGCTGACCGGAAGCAGAGCTAGTGGCCAGCTGCAGCAGCTCCATGGCAGTTCGGCGGCAGCATGGAGTGCAGTGCATTTCGGCTGGGGTAGCAGAGGAGCAGTGCACCATGTAGACTAGTAGTAGCAGCCGGCCATTGGGAGCATCAAGCCCTGCCAGCCAACAGGCACTGGAGCATGCGCCAGGGAGCAATCAGCAGCGGTAGTGCAGCCAGCATCGGTCAGCAGGCTGTGCGGCAGCACCAGCAAGGGCCACCAGCAGCTCGGCACAGCCGAGCAGTAGCAGCAAAGCTCAGCAAGGCAGCAGCGCCCACCAGGAGCTGCAGCGGCGCGAAGACGAGGCACTGAGCGGCACGGCCGTGGACGCGGACGCCAAGGCCGGCCGAGCCGAGGAGAGCCGCGGCAGTGGATGGCGAGGCCGCGACGGTGCATGTATGCGATGGCCATACATGTAGCGACACCACATCCCCCGGACGGTTCGGTGAGGCTCGGTACGGGCTCGAGGGCGCGGCGTCGAGGGAAAAGATAAGACAGAGGCCGGCATTGGCACGCCGTATGCGACGGCACCGAGGCGGAGACGGTTGAGCCAAGGAAGCGAGGCGAGGCGGTGTCGACGCGTCGGTGTGGTGTATGAGGCGGCACTAGGACGATCTCGACGACGACTACGGCGGGCACGGACGAGAGGCTGAACGGACGTGAGGACGGCGACGACTACGGTGGACATGGACGCGTAGCCGAGAAGACGTCCGACGATATTTCGCACGCTTAGTGCCGTGGTAAAAATCTTTAGTGTTTAATAACGTTTACGATATTCCGTTGTGCATGTTGCATATTAGTCATGAGCATTGCATCTATTTTTACATGTATATTTATAAAAAAGATTTGATATCTTAGGGCCGGTATAATTCTACGGTTATGTTGTATTTATGCGTAGGAATGATTATGTATCGATATATTGGTGGATGCAAATAAATAGAGTTATGGTGGCAAAATATGAGTATTATTGATCGGTGGATGCTAGATTAAATTTATGAGTTGATTAATTGATCGGACGGTATTAATATAAAGTCGCATGGAAGTTAGTGGTGATCTTTGGATGAGACATTAATTGGAGGTTTCATGTCACAATCGATTGGTTATTTTTGAGGATAGGATGTATAAAGATTTTTATAATCTATTACTTGGTGGATGGAGTATGTGTTGATGATTAATGATATACCTTTTATATATGTGTATTGTTGCTCGTTGGATGCCGGATTATGCACCTTGTTGGATTAGTTGAATCGGATGATTTAATTAAGTATTAGCAAATTGATCGGATGTCCGAAGTAGTAGCTACATGAGACATGTATGCTAGAATTTGGGAGAAGGTAGGATTGGATTATTTGATTGGGGATAAATAATTGGATTGCCGTGTATGTAATAGTTAAGTCCTATGTGCCGAGTTGGTAGATTTGTACTCTCAATTGGATTAGTAGATAAAGGATTATTAGTTGATCGTAGTGGCACCTATATGATTGGATTGGTAGTGGTCGCTCATGACTGAGTTCGTGGTATGAATATGAGTTGATCGATTTGTGAGCTATTAAGTATTGGATGTGCATTTAAATTATAAAGCTCATTAGGTGTCGGTTAGTCAATTAAACATCGGTCGGTGGAAATTTTGGATGGATACGAATATGAATTTCCGAGGTGAGACTAGTAGAGCTAGATAGCTAGTATTAGCTTAAATAATATATCGGAGAAGGATTGATGGATTTAGACATGATATTATGCCCACAAGTCGGTGGATTTTGTTCAATTATCGGATAGATGGTATGGTTGGAAGATTGTTAATCCGAACGTTGTGTGGTTAGATGGACGACTTTGGTTATGATAGAGGCGAGGTTACTTCGAGTTTACAAAGTATTTTTGTGTGGTACAAATTTCAGAAAAGAATTACTTTTACAATACAAAATTCTTTTAACTTTGAAAATTCATAACTAATTCATTTGAACTCTAAATGAGTTGAACCAATTTATTTTGATCATATAATGTTAACATATATTTATATATGTAATCATTTTCTTCACCACTGATCTACAAATTTTTGCTAAAAATTGGATTTCGGATGAACAGTAACCGAAGCCCATTTTTCAGCATTTTTCCCAAAACCGATTTTCAAACTGTCATAACATTCACATACGAAATCCAAATGAAATAATTCTTTCACCTAAATTCATCTAAAATCATAAGCTAGCTACTGTCAAAATTTTATTCATTTTTGAGAACTTTGAATTTTTGGCTTTTCTCGGTGTTCATTCGATATCACTATTTCTATAGAGTCCGAGTTGTCGCAAATGAACAACTACGTAACCGAGAGTGAGCAAGTGAACTCCCAGCAAGGCAAGCATCCTTTGAAATTTCTTTTGCATCATATTGATCCCAGTTTTATTACACTAGTGTTTGAAATGCAATGATATTGTTTGCATGCTATTTTCGGTATACTTTTATGTTTTGAGTAGATTAGTTATATCCTATACTTGATGGTTATCCCTGATATTTCACATACACATATGCTTAAGATAGGATTGTGATGGTATGATTGTTGTGTGTCTATTGCTTAGCCATTGCGGGTCTAGATAACGCAGTAGATCAATTGACGGGGCTAGCTCGTCAATTGTGGGAGACACATAACAATTCTTATTCTTTTATTAATTTTTGTTCAGATTGTTATATCTGGTTATTTTGGTTCAAAACTTGTTATTGTTAAATGGTTTTGGGTCCGGACAAGTGGTTGTAGTGTGGGTGCTGTTATGCACGAGATCCGGGTTTGTGGTTGTCTTGTCTGGACCATTAAGGACCGAGCCATGGACGTTACACTCCAAGTACCGAGCGTACTATCACATGCGGGATATGGGTACCGTACAGTTAAGTAAGGGAATGTTTTATTGGGTAAGACCGCAGCGTGTGGGGACATAGAGACCGTGAAATCCTATGTTCCTTTGGAACCCCAGCAGATATATATCGTGCTTAATGAGCACGATTACCTATGTTGTGGGATGCAACATACTAACTACCTCACACTGGCCACTCCAGTACAACATATGTGCCCGCTTAGCATTTGCTATATGCTTATGTCTAAGTTGGGATTCCCACATATGGGTGGTACATCCCAATAAGATTTTCTTGCTAAAAATGATCAGATCTCGATTCTCCCTACGCATACCTAAGGAAGTGTGCTATTTTCCGGAGGCATCCCGAGGCTTACGGCTAGTCGGGTCATGTGGGTAAAGTAGTACACCTCTGCAGAGATAATCTATTCGAATAGCCGTGTCCACGGTTATGGACAACACTTGGTTTAAGTATGCTTCATCGTTAGACTTCAAAAATTAAAAGTTGACATGGTTACAATTGGTTTCGCATGAATGGGATGTTCATGTACTTTAGTTTATCAAAGTGGACAGCCACCTTGATATTGATTGATCCATATTATTACATATGTCTTGTGAAACCCTCTCTTGAATAAATGATTTATAACTTGGCTTTTGAAAACTAGATGGTCTAGGAATGTAAGATGTTGTGTTTTATGCAAAACTAGAACCACTAATGCTATCCCTTGATTGCCCAATATGCATAACTACTTTTCTTTGTGTAAGACTTATGAGTGCACTTGTACTCACCGGATGTTGGCTGGCCTTTTGTTTTTCTTTTCGTGAGGACGGTTTTGAGTTCGATGAGCTCTAAGAAGCTGCCGATTTAGGCGATAATCGACGAGTTGTGCTATCATTTAACCCCAATCGGTTGCCTTGGGTTATGGGCATACCTTGCTGGACTTTTGGTTTATTTATTTTGCTTCGCTGTTATTTATCACTCTTATTTGAATTTGGCCGGTCGGCCGTTATGTAATAGTGTAGACTTAACTATTATGTTGTATGTCTTTTGGATTGTTAATGTACGTTGTTGTATGGATGTGATCAACGTTGAATGAGAGTATGAGCGTGTTGGTCGCTGATCTTGGGAGCCAACACGGCCTCATACTCGCTGTGATGAATCCCACCTTAACTTGTCTAAGTGTTGGCTTTGACCGTTTGGAGAACCGATAATCATGTGGTGCTTGCAGAGGAGCAACGCGCATGATCACCGGGGCTCTAGTTTTGGTCGGGCTCCTCACTTGGATAGAGTTAAGATGGAATTCATTTACTTGAGGCCCAGAGTTATTTCCTTAAGACCAGGTAAACCTCGGTTTTACGGAAATAACCCGGGGGTCCTCACATAACACATTCAAGAAGAAAGGGCTTCACTGATTGTGTCAATGCTACGGGCGACGTCGTGGAGGCGCCAGGCTGAAGAGAGCGCTCAAGCCTTACCTAGAGCTCGAGCTTACTTGAGGAATGGAGGAGTGGGAGGAACTAGCTCTCTTGGCGTGGAACGACAACAAGAGGGCTTAGGGCTGCTATTTATTGCCACAAGGGTGGAAGTCGTTCGGGAGTATACGTTGCACCCGGCGCTGCGCAATACAAGCACAGTGCGGCGGTGTGACAGGTTGAGCGATGGAGGTTAATGGCCGAGTGACGGCGGTCGCCAGCGTATACGCCTTGTCGTGTTGGGGTGTTCGGACTTGGCAGGTGTCGATGTCGTGCAGGGGAGAGGGTACACCGACTCAGGCCCACTCAGAAGACCACGACCAGGGCGCGGTCTTGGCTGCACCGGGTTTGGATGGCGCACCGACTCGGGTCCGATTGGGAGTCCATGCCCAGGGTGCGGTCTTGACAACACCGGTTTGGCTATACACTAGTTGGAGAGACAGTGGCCATGGGAGAGTACCAAGGTGGTATGGCGGTGCACACGGAAAAGGAGGTTGCCACGGTCCAACCGAAAAAATTTGGTGGCAACCATGGTGGCCTACTGTGCTTCATGCTGGTTGACAGAGGAACATCAGAAGGGGAAAAGAGAGGATCAAGAAAGTATTTGAGATATTGAAAAGGGACTTTGATATATCCTAAACTTGTATTTTGCTAAACAATTCTAATTGGCTCTTAAACATTATTATGATTCTAGGGTTCATGATTTTTGGTTTCTGTATGCTAGGGTTTAGGTACTTAGGGTTTCTATTGTACATCACTTGGGCCGACAAAAGAAAACCTAGATCAAATAACTCCTGAAAGTGTGGGAGAAAATAAGAAGACAAGAATAATTACAAAAAGTTTTAAAAATATCGTATTTTTACATTTAGGTATTTTTGGTATGTTACACATTGCTTGGTAAGCCGTCGCCAAATAGCTTATACTCAGATCGAACCTCTCTCTTATACTAATTGTTGGCCCAAACCGAAGAAGACTCAGCCGATCCAGAGAAGAAGCTCACGCTGGATGATGCTTACACTCATTAGAAAGTTTATTCTATGCAGAACACCAGCAGGTGCTGGAAACTGATCGACACACGCACATGTATGCTGCATGCTGCTCTGACGATGAAACACTCACGTGATGGCTCTGGATGTCGATAGAAGATGAAACCCACAAACATGCTATGAGAACCCGGGGTATTTAACTCGTAATACTTAACCATCCGATTGGTCCTAGTATTACAAATCAAATATCCCGCTCTCGGTGCATTGTATACCTCCCAAGAGCGGTATACATACACCTTTACAAAATTTAAAGCATCAATTCTATACACAAATGATTACAAAACCGATGTCTTTATAGTTTACAACACATAAGTCAATTAAAGTCCATATTACACAAATAGGGATGACTGGCCAAATCAAAAGATAAAGTACTAAAACGCAGTAGAAATAATAAGCCATAAGATGGCAATAAACAAAAGCCAACTGGCGGCCCTTACCCACAAGGCAACCGACCGAAAACACACCAAGCTAGTCGTCGTGCAGGAAGTCGGTCTCACAACAGTTGATCCCTTGGGGATCAACCTCCTCTGAAATTGTAGCAAGCGGGTTGAGTACAAAGTTGTACTCGCAAGACTTACAAACAATAGAATATATAGATGCATTCATGTATCAAAGGAAATGCTAAAGTAGTTTTCTTTGCAATAGAGTAATAGATTGTAAAGTAATTTAACAAATCTATTTTTAAATATTTAAATAGCAGCGAGACAACATTTAAGAACATAAATGACATCCTAGAGGTGACTTCCCAATAGCCACCACAACATAGCACGAATTACCCATTCATACCACCTGATTTTAAGTTTTAATGAAAATATCGAGTCTAATTCTTGCACGACCTAACCAAGCATTGTCATAACCAAGAACATGGCTACTCAAGTAGATTAAAACCTACAGGGATGTACCAATGTACCCACATGCCAGACCGCCTCTTTTGTCAAGCTATTCAGCGCACTTCCTTAGGTATGCCGGCAAGGCTAAGTCCTACGAGACGTTCCCAATATAATGTGTTATCTACGAGTCGCCCGTATGGATAGAAACCCATACGTTGTGTCAGAGTCATTGTAAAGCCTCAGTCAACTACACCTCGGGGTAGAGCCTCGGACAACTACAATACCCCTTGGTGTGGATAACCTACCCAAAACTCCACCCTCGCATACCCAACACACAGATCATTTCCTTTTTCACACAACACACACAACCTCCTGCGACTCGGAGCTAACACACACCAAAGTACTAAGTCAAGAGAGGTCTCATATTCCTCTCATGTGGTTAGCACGCAAGAGTGCTTGGATCAGTGACACAAGTAATTCGGTCCTTGTTAACTTGGGCACAAGCCATTCACACCCGACGATCACACCATACATACAATTTGCCCAAGTCCAAATCTTTTTATTTTCAGTTTTAGTTTTTTCAAATACCATTACATACATGAGTACCCTGACCCAAGTATCTGAAGTGATGATATATCGACCATCGTCGAACCGATGATTTCCATGCTACCGTTATAAGCATTTCTAAGCATACTAACTCGCATATTATACATATACATGACTAGAGTCCATCCATCGGACTCCAAATAGTTAACCAATATCTAATCTAGGCTTAGTAGCAATGGTAAATATTTACCTACAGCTCATGCATCTATTCGGATTAACTACTCCTAACAAAAATTAACCTATATAGCACATGCATACATATATTTACAATCAAGATATTTGTATCGAAAGTAATAGGAGCAAGATGATCAAAAGGGGGGCTGCTTTCCTTGCTGGATATATTTAACTTGCTACAGAGGACCACTCTCATATACGATAGAATCGTCGAAACCTAGCGAAAGAATCGAAAAGAACTAGTAAGAACGGATAACGCGTGATAAACTCAAAAATTCAAAATCGTCCAAAAATCATAAAATTTTAAAAAACAGTATAGCATGATTTTAAATGAATTTATCAATAAAAATCAATTGATTTAGACGTTGCATGCAAAATTTATAGCCAAAATTTTTTTTTACCGAGAAAGAAAATGGTTGAATAACATTCGGTTAATGTTTTTTTCACAGTTTTCCATAGAGTTGGTGAATATTAAAATTTAATGGTAGACAGATCATGACAAAAATTGATTCACTTCATTTGGAGTTAAAATGAATTTCTTGTGATTTTCAAAGTCATGAAAGTAGTGCAAAAATTATTTGTAAAACAGGATTTTCAGAGACAGTAACATACTTAAAACCTATTATACAATAAATTACATATATAGAGGAATCTTACAAAATTTATTTCACTCCATTTTGAGTTACAGAGAAATACTTATGCATTTTTAAAATTTAATAGCATTTTTAGTACAATAATAATACTAAACCGAAAGTAATTTTTGCTAACATTATTTTCTGGAATAGAATCGTGGTCCAAACCATTTTTTTTATTAAAGTACATTTAAAAATGAAGCTAACAAAATTCGAATCATGAAATTTTGAGTTAAAATGAATTACTTATGTAATTTTGAAGTTTAAGAAATTTTCAGTACATAAATAAAACATTTCCGAAAATATAAAAGCGTTTAATACTTTCTACACCTGGGCTTACCTAGCCACCACCTATGACTAGTGGGGTCCACTATTTTCTTTTTATTTTTATTTAAAATCCTAAAGAAAAAAGTTGCTGACAAGTGGGGCCCGCATGTCATACGCGGTCTACAAAAATAGTGCATGGACCAAAGTCCATGAGCCCAGTTCATCGGTCCAGGGACCAGGGTGGGGCTTACTATGTAGTTAAAGCCCTCAGGTCCATGCGTAAGTCACTCACTACTCAAATAAATCCGAGCCAATTAATGCTAATCATTGCTTAAAGCCCTAGGGATAGCAATTAACGCCTAATCATACTGCTACAATGCAGTCGGAATGTGCCACGCAGAGCGCTCGCGGCCACAAACTTTGCAGCGAGTCTCTAGTGCCTGAGGCCATGCCAACGCGGGATAGTGACCAAAACGGAGAGCCTACGCGCTGGCGAAGCTATGTGTGGTAGGGGCACCGCCGGAGACAGACCGGAGCGGCGGCGCGATGTGGCAAGGCGGCGGCGAGCTACGACCAACATGGGATAGCGTGGAGCGATGTCGCGAAAGGACAGCCAAGGCGTGCATGAGCATTAGGGGAACTCAGTGAAGCTACCTGAGTGACGTAGGGAGCTTCACCTAAGCGACGTAGGGAGCTTCACCTGAGCGAAGAGGGATGACATTGAGGAGAGGGGAAGTATGAAGGGGTTAATGACATGGTGCGAGAGCATGCGATTGGGAAACGGAGCTCCTTACCAGAGATTGGGAAGAAAGGCGATCTTTCGGCCGACGTTGTGGAGAATTCAAAATCCGATGATCCCTGAGCATATAAACCAAAATTGGGTTAGGGGGAAAGATGATGGCAACCAAGGACGCAAAGTGACGCGAATAGAAAAGAGAGTTCGGTACAGGAGCTACCAGAATGGTGCGGCGGTGCCACTACCATGAACTGGAGCTTTGGCTCTCGCGCTCGATCTCAGGGAAATAGAGGAAGATAGCGAGGAATGGTGGAAGTAGGAGGATGGTGAGGAGAAAAGGGGATCATTGAGCTCAGGGTGGCCTTAAATAGGAGGGAGGCGGATCTCTCAAGATGGAGCGGCCGGAGATGGGGTCGGTGAGCCGAGGTGACAGCGAGAGGACAGGGCAGGTGAGGGGCAGGGCATGAGGCGACGCGGGAGATGCGGTCGAGGTGAGGCATGCGAGAAAACCATGGGTGCGTAGTTGGCAATGAGGAGAGCACGAGCGAGCGGAGTTGCCACGGCACGGCGAGTTGGTGTACGGGCACGAGCCACGCAGAGAAGAAGCACTACAGCGTGGGGCCGACAGGTGGACGGTTGGATCGGACTAAGTGGATATCGGATGGCCCTAGCATTCGCCAAAGGTTGGGTTCGACTGTGGCGCAGTCAGTTCTGGACGGAACCGAGTTGGGTCCCGTCGGAGGAACAATGTTGATTGAGATTTGATAAATAGGCTGAGATGGTTTGAGAATTTTTAGAGATAGCAGATTAAATCCGAAAATTCTGAAATTTTTATGTAAGGTTATTGGATCTAAGAAAAACCTTGTGTGATTTTTATAGAAATTTTAATGCAATTTATTTCTCTCTAGAAAAATTACAAGCTGCTGCCCTAGGGGTTTGACCAGGGATCCAACTGGTTTGACTAGCCCCTAGAAAATAGCAGATAAAATCTACAAATTTTGAATTTTTTTAGAGGAGTCACTAGCATGATCTAGCATCTATGAAAAATATTTCTAGAGCATGATCACAAGATTTGTTTAAAAGTGTCAAGGGATTATGCTTCTAATCAATTGAAGCATTAAGTTTTTGAAATCAACAAAACCTAACAAAGAAATTCCAGAAAATTTAAACAACAACAAGATGCGTCAAAAGTTTTAATTTATTATCATTTTCATACATTTGAAACACAAACCATGTTTTGGGATATTACACATGCTGTCACGTTGGAAGAAGCACACACATCCACTCGGCTGATGGACACGAAGATGATGACACACGCTCACGTTATGGAAACTTGTAACATCCCAAATATAGATTTGTGTTTCAAATGTAAGAAAATAAGAAGAAATTAAAACTTTTCTTGCATCTTGAAGCCCTTGGTCATTTTTGTTAATTCTTTTAAAAAAGAATTATGGAAAATCAAATTTAAATCCTCATTTGACTCTAATCAAAGACCTCCTTGACAACAGATCTTATGCCAAACCCTTGGAAATATTTTTCTTGAGTTCTAGGGAGGCTGGGTAACACCTCTGAATTATCTCATGATTTTTAGAAATTATTTGATAATTTTTGGAGGCAAGTCAAAATTGGTCAAACCCTATTTCCCCTCTTCTGGAATTTCTGGAGAAAATTTCAGTGGATGAAAATCCCTGAAAATTTTATGAGAGGTTCCTCCTGCTGTCAACAGTCTCCAGTGAAAATTTTATAAATTTTGGAGTTTGTTTGCTACCTAAAATAATTCCTCAAAAATTAGATATTTAAAATTCAAATTCTAACTGGTTTGCACTGTTCCTCAGGTTCGAACCGGACTCGGCTCGAGCCACTTGACTCGGTCCAACCAACTAAACGCACCGGCGCGGTCGATCGGGCGCGGGCGTTGTGAGCCGTTGGATCAGCATCGAATGGTCCTCGATCAACCGAACGATGGAATCGCTTTAACCCACCCGCTCTAACTCAATTGCTCGATTTAATCCGACGGTCGACACGTCGTCTCCTTCCTCCGGCCACAAGCGTGAGCTCACCATGGCGTACAGAGGAGAAAAGCCGCTGCGTGCAGTCCACTCGCTTGGTCGCTTTAAACGGCTAGCTCAGGCATTAAATGCCCGTCGTGCTCCTCCCCGAGGCGCCCACTCTCCAATCGCTCCCATCGCTCTCTCGCGCTCTAATGGCCGGGTTGACCCGGAAGGGATATCGCCGCTGCTCTCGCCATCCTCGCTATTTAAGCTCCATTGTTTCTCCTTAACTTCCTTTAGCACCTCCAAGAACTCTAGCTAGCACTCACAAGTTCACTGAGCCGCAGATCCTCTGAATCTTTCGGCCGCCATTGTCGGTTTTGGAGCTTGGTGGAGTCGGTGCAAGAGGGTTTCCTTCTTCGAGTCTTTGCTCCTCTGCCCCCTTTACTCTCAAGCTAAACCTCACCAATTTGGTTCAATTTGCTCGTGGTCGAATGAATTTTGATTTCCCAATTTCGGCCGAATTGCTTTCCTCGCTCGAGCCGCCTCGCCTCGGTGCATTCTTTGCGCCAGTAACCCCTCTTTAGTCCCTAGTGGCTCGGCACTGCTTCCTTGAACCGCAATGAGCGCTTTTGCCATTTTCATTTTTGTCATTTCGGCCACTTCGTTCTTCTCCGCTTGCGCTGCTCGACCACCGCAGCAAATCCATTGGTACCATTAGGTGCGCAATGATGTTTGGGACCCATTTGGGCACTTGCTCGCACTGGCCATGGCCGAGCGCCGGTGGCGAGCTGATTTTCCCGCCGCTTTTGCCGGACGAAGACAGGATGGGCGTTTTGAACGTGAGTCGGTCTGGACCGTCGATCCTTAGATATACGGCCCACATTCGCGCGGAGATTTGAATTTGTCGCGCATCTCGGTCTGTGGTCCGTTGGATCCAAGATCAACGGTCCCACTCGAGTTCGCATGGGTCGTTGGATCCGTGATCAACGGCTCGCGGCGTGGGGACGCTCGACCGCCTCATGAGCTCGGATCGACGTGGACCGTTGGATCCAGATCCAACGGTTGACGTTGAGGGTTTCAGCTGCACAAGGCGCTGGCGTCGACAGGGACTTGGACCGTTGGATCCAAGATCAACGCTCCACGTTCGTCCACGTCATTTCAAATTTCTGATTTTTCCGAAAGGATTTATTTATCAACTGAAAAATATGATAACTTGTAAAATGCATAACTAATTCATTTTAATTCCTTTTCGGGAGATTCAAATTTTGTGGGTTATGTTTTCAACTGAACTTTAATCTAAATTTTTTTTCAACCCCAGTATAGCTCCAGAAAATTTTGCTAATGAATAGTAGTATTTTTTATTTATAAAAGCTGAGCAAAATTGTTTTGGCCATATCTTTTGCATTAAGAATCCAAATCAATTGGTTCTTGTTGGTAAATTTGTTATAAATCATGATCTTGCTACTGTAAAATTTTCAGAATTTTTGGAGAAAGTTTACTGTTGGGTCTTTGTGTTTTCTTCGTTCTTATCGGTTGTTTTTCGCTTAATTGGGTTTTGGGGAACTAATGAGTGTGGCAAATTGAAGTGTTGGCTGCCCTCTACAAGGTTTTGAAGTTTCTGGAATGGATAAATTGCGACTAGAAGCTTCGATGCAAAACCTGGACGGCGATCTTTCAATTTCCGGACAGCAAGCTCAAAGGTTCTAAATGGGGTAGAAAATGAGAGGATAGTCAACTAAAACTTGTGGGAGTAGAAGGGTAAGGTGTGATACTAGTTAGCTATGTATCTAACACTAATTTCGTTAGTTAACCTTGCTCTTTAGTGGTATTAGGTCTTACGTAATATTCTGAATTTTATCTTCTCAATTGATTACTCGTTCATTCAATACGGGTTAGTTACATTGGGAAGTTGAGCTTTGGTTTGGTGATTCATTGCGATTTTTGGAATCTTTTTATAAGTCTGTTTAAGTTTATACACTTGCTGCTTTCGGCTTTTGATTAGGGTGATATTCCATTCCCCTAGTCGTTAGCTTTTTGCTTCGTTTCGGCTTTGTTTTCGGGTCTAGTTTTTAACCCAAGTTTCTTGTAATAGGATGGCCGGACGCACTCGTAGCGGCCAAGGCCAGTCAGCTGGTCTGGACGAGGATCTTCCTCCTCCTCCGACCATGGCCGAGGTCCTTCTTCATATCGAGCGCAACCGTGCAGAGGACAGGAGGGTTCTTCTGGACGTCATTGCGCGCAACACTTCCGCCCTTACCGGTGCTTCAGGATCCGAGCAAAGGGGTGGACACCAGCCGCGTGGGGGCCTTACGGAGTTTCTTCGCACCCACCCCCACGCTCTCCGTGTCGAGGACCCGCTGACGACACGATCGCTTCGCCTCGTTGAGCGAAGCTTCAGATAGCGCAGTGCCAGGAGCACGAAGGCGCTGTCAGATCGCACCACCGGAGGGTGCAGCTTTGTCTTGGTGGGAGAGTTTTCGCCATGCACCGACGGCCACACCGTCACACAGGAGGAGCTCCGACCGCCTTCCGTCGAGTCACATTCCTTCCTACCGATGAGGTCAAGAAGAAGGAGTTCTTGTCGCCGGACAAGGATGTTTCGCCACGGAGTATCTGACGAGTTCAACCATTTAGCCTGTTATGCTCGGAAGAGGTGGCCACCGATGAGGCCAAGCAAGAGAAGTTCAAGGATGGTTTGTCCGAGGAGCTTTAGGACAAGCTATCCGCCGTTGACTTCCGGATTTTCGTGCCTTGGTGGACAAGGCCATCGTCGCCGAGCACTCGGTGGTGAGCGCTTGTGGATTCCCCGCAGCGTAAGTGGAGGCCCACAAGTCCTCTAGGGCGCATGTGAGACCATGTGAGAGGTCCTCCATTGTGAGTGATGAGTATTTGATGCCTTGTTGAGAAGTTTGTGATGAGTACTTGAGTTTGTTTTGGGCTTTCTCGCGTAGTCGTAGCTAGGAAGTATTCACCACGCTGGCCGTAGTCGAAGTCTGCTTCGACCACGCCATAGTCGAAGTCTGTTACGACCATGTTTGTCGTGGTCTGAGGTCACCTGTGGAAGTTTTCACCACGCTGGTCGTAGTCGAAAGTCCGTTCACCACGCTAGTCGGTCTGCTCGACCACGCTAGTCAAGTCCGCTCCACCACGCTAGTTGAAGTCTGCTCCAACCATGGTAATCGAAGTCTGCTTTCACCACTGTAGTCGAAGTCCGCTTCGACCTCGCTAGTCAAAGTCCGTGGTCGACCACGCTGCTTGTGATCCGAGGTCAAGGGTTTCGACCGAGTATGTGGTCTCGAGTGGAGTCCGACCACGGAGGAAAGCTTTCCGAATCGCTCGAGTTGGGAACCGATCGTATGGTTTTGTTTTGCGTCAGAGACCTTGTGCATTTGATAGTTCTTCATTTCGACCGGTCTTGTTGCGCCTAATCTTATTTCGAGCTGCTTTGTGGTCTGTTCTTTGTATTGTGCCGTGCTATGTGATGCCTTGTGTTTGATTTGGTTGCAGGATCTTGGAGACAAGTCTTGGTGAGGTTTGGAGAGGTCGGGACTAGACATAGGAGATGTTGAGGTCCGTAACGACTGGAAACCATAGAAGACAAGTCTTGCAAGGTGATCGTAATAAGTTGACAAAGAAGGCAAGAGGAAGAAGCTTCCAAAAGACAGCTTGAGGAGTATTTTGGACAAATACCTAAAGTCAAAGGGAAGTCCGTCCCTCCGGGAAAGCAATGGAGTTGTTGGTGCTAATGGGCAAAGCAAAGGAGCCGTTGTCGATAGTAACTGTAAAGCATCGCGGCCTCGGGAAAGCAATCGCTGCTCGTTAATGGGTTGTCGTTGTTTGAAACCCGATAGCCGAGGCTATAACAAGAGATGTTAGGTTTCGTAAGAAGAGTGACGAGTAGAAGATGTTCCGTGAGCGCTCGAGCTCTTTCTCGCCTAATTTGTGTGAGTTGTCTCTCGGTAAGAGCATGGATGCTCGTGTATCTACAAGTGGATTGGTCGATGAACCTCTATGATCAATCATTCATTTATCAAGATCATTTCAAGTTTTGCCTTGCTTGAGATGTTTTGATTGATTTTTTTGTCCTCCATTTTCGCTTAGACCATAGCTTATTTGCCATGCTCTCTCTCACATCGCTGATTCGACCATGAGTTGGTGATCGACCAAGGCATAAGCTTTTCTCGATCATTGTTCGACCACGGTGGTTTTCACTTCTCGACCACGGCTATTATTGAATATGATGATTCGATGTGAATTTTAATAGAGAGTTTTAAGGCACCATTCACCCCTCCCCTCGCTGCCATTTTCGGTCCTTCAATTGGTATCGAGAGGGTTAGCTCTTCTTTATAGATCTTAACCGGCCGCTTGAGCCATGGCAACTGACAAGTATTCCACCAAACCTCCGGCCTTTGATGGCATGGATTACCCTTCCGAAGAGCCGAATGGAAACTTACATCCGTGCTCGGGGTATGCCATCCGAGAAAGGTGAAGGTTAGATTTGTTGCTCTCGCCGATGAAAACATCAATGTGGGAAACATGCCCGATGTTGAGGCAAATGCTAAGGCAAGGAACATTATCATTCGTGGTTTGAGCAGTATGAGTTTGATCGCATTTCTCATTTGATTTGCTATTTACATCCGGGTGACCTCGATGCATACCATGAGGGCACCACCTGATTAAAACGGTTCGACAAGACCAGCAAGCGAGAATACAAAGAAATTTGAAATGCTTGTTGGTGAATCTCTTGACGAGTGCTTTTCGCGCTTCCACAAGATTTTGAGCAACCTCCGAGCGGTCGGTCTTACATACCCGACTGGATAACGCCGATAGATGCTTTTCGACTTGATCTTCGTGTTTGGGAGATGAAAGTGACTACCATCAAGGATAGCACGGACCTCTCGACCTCGACTCTTGATGCGCTTTACTCGCCTCAAGACTCACGAGATTGACATTGTCTCTCAAGGTCAAGTCACAATGATGGCTTTAGTCACCGATCCCACCTCCGATCTTCTTTCGAGTCGACACGCTGGTTCTCCCTAGTCGCTCTCTCGTGACATAACCGATGATCGCTAGAGCGCCTTGAGGATGAACAACTAGCCCTCCTAGCTCGGAAGTTTTCCCATGCTTACAAGAGGAGGAGGGATGGAAAAGAGGAGGTCCTGTGATTTGTTTCGAGTGTGGTGGCCCCAACCACATCCGAGCAAACCGTCCCAAGCCGGGAAGGGCAAAGGTGACTATGGCGGTCCGAGCAAGAACGACTACATCGACAAGAACCGCAACACGAAGCCCTCAAAGACTGACCAAGGCAAGAAGAAGTTCCGCAACTTTGGGAAGGCAAAGAAGATGTTCCATCGCGGCCTCACCGCCTCGACGAACCGGACACCAACGAAGGTGGAGGGGTGGAGGACGATGATGTGAAGGACGATCATGATCCCAAGGACGACGGCAACTTCTCCCAAGATGTGCTTCATGGCCTCTGGGCGAATCGAGCGACAATGAGCAGATCCGACCGATGAGGTTAGTCCCACTTACGACCAGCTTAATGATGCTTTTCTTAAGCTAGGTAGATTTCATGCTAAGTCTAGGCTAAGTGTGCCGAGTTGGAGAAGGAAGTAGCTAGACTATCACGGAGCTTACTTTACTTACATCCGCTTCCTCCCGGATGATTGTGACACATGCCGTGCTTTGCTTGATGACATGGAAAACTAAGGACCTTGCATGATAGTGTGTCCTCCGAACTTGACATGATTAAAATAGAGAACATTAGTCTTCTTGTTGAATTAGAGATGAGTAGGGTAGCACCTCCTTCATCTACTACCGTTGAGGCTACCGCTTGCACCTCATGTGAGGTTAAGGACAATTCGCTTAGAGGTCTTTATACCATGTTGCTCGATCCGCCTCGAGACTTGTGAAAATTGTAATAATCTCAAGATGAACCTAAACGGCAGATCACAAAATTGTGAATTCGAGTCGCGCTACTAGAGCCCATTATTTCTTGTTTAAACTCGTCCTAAGTTAATCACGAACTAGAATCAGATTCAAGCAGCTTCAAGAAATGATTGATCATAATAACAAACCGCTCAAGATGCTTCTAAGGACCTTGTTAGCTCACCATGCAATCAATGTAATAAACTAAAATCTGATTTGGTTGCTTTGGATGAAAAATGTGAAGCTAACTAAGGACCTTCTAGAAACACAATCATCCGCTTGTATTGTGTGTGCCGGGAAGAAGTCTAAGGGTTTGGTAGAGACGCCTAGCAACGTGAACCAATCTGCTAGCGAGGATTGTTCCCCAAAGTCTACCGTGCATGCACAAGCCAATCTTTCCTATGCCGTTGGTTCTTCTTCGCTCCCTTACCTTTCGCTGCTCCTCTTCCCCGCTTCTTCTTGCACTCTCTCTTCGTGAGTGTCAGATCTTATGAACACTCTCGAGAGGTTTGTAGGAGGCAAGAAGAAGCTCAATCTCATTCTAGACCAATCTAAGATTTGCGATTTAATCGTGGTCTAGGATATGACTTTCATGATGATATGAGGAAGCATCCACCGTCGTGCTCGTAACCATAGCACTGTGTGATCAAAACTAAGCCTGTGATCGAGAAAGTAAATTTCAAATCAGCCGGTTTTGTTCAAAGGATCTCCGACAAAGAAGGTAATTCCACTGTAGCTTCGCCCTCAAAAGGCGGTATCATTGCACCTTCCGCCGTAAGGATGGACATTTGGTTGATCATTGCTTCAGCGCGCCAAGATCGCGTAGAGACCGTGGTTGAGTCTATTAGGTACATTCGTGGTCGCCCTGCATCATGAGTGCACCTAAGACCAACACGAGGTCTAGGTTTGATAGAACCGATGATTTAGGCAAGATCGAGGACTTGGTTTTTCCGAAGTTTTCGATTTTCGTCCTCGTGCTTCTTTCGGTCGAATCTTCCGCCGCTTGAGGGTAGATCTCGGTTTCTTTCGAGATGGCTACCCGCGGCGTGATCAAGATGTTGTCGTAATTCGACTAGCTCTTCCATAGCGCCGGATTCAAGAATCAGCCTTCGTGTCCGCATACGCACCTTCCGACTTGTTGAGTGACAGAGAGCGAGGGTAGATAGAGGTCGGCCTTGCTTGACTACTTCATCCGCTCGCCGTGTTACTCAAGATTGGGTGCCAAAATCATCGCTGATTCACCCCAAGATCGAGACTTTACTGCTTGACTCTGTGGTCGCCGGCCGAAGGGAAAGGTATGGATTGTAGACTCGTTGTTCTCGCCATATGACCGAGATTCTCGCTGGTTTTCTTCCCTAGCCCGTGCTCGTGTGATGAGACGATCACCTTCGAGATGCTTCATTTGGGCGCCATCGCTAAAGGTACTGTGAGCATTAATGATTCCTTTATTTTAAAAGATGTTGCCTTAGTAAGTAAGCCGCAGATAATATGCTTTCGCCTCTCACCACCGATGACTGTTACGAGGTGAGCTTTAAGAAAACAATTGCAAAATTCTTGATTCTTCGTAGTCTAGTTTATGGATATCTCGATATGGGAGGATCTTTCGTGCTGATTTTTCCGAGTCTTCCGTGATCCTCTCCTGTTTAATTGCTTCAATCCCGTGATTTGACCTTTTGGCATAGGAGACTAGGTCATATAGGCTTTGATCATCTGACACGAGTTAGCGGCCACGATCTTATTCGTGGTCTGCCAAAACTCAAGATGGTCAAGGATCTAGTTTGCTCTCCATGCCGCAAGACGGCAAGATGGTTGCCGCTCTCACTCTCCAAATAAAGGATAATGATCGATGCACTGTGACAACCGATCCATATGGATACGCTTGGTCCAAATTTCGAGCAACAACAGGAGGGAAGTGGTATATTCTTGTTGTGGTCGATGACTTCTCGAGGTACTCTTGGGTGTTTTTCTTAGCCTCAAGGATGAGACGCTTACTCTTTTTCGTGGTCTTTTAGAGGCTTTCGTTGAGCTCCTGTGCATTACGAGCAATTCGACCGATAATGGCACCGAGTTCAAGAATTCCTACTTTGAGAGTTTTGTGGTGAGACAGTGTAGAGCACTAGTTCTCGCCTCCATACGCCCCCAATGTAATGGCGTTGTGGAGAGGAAGAACCGCACCTTGGTCGAGATGGCCTGTGACGATGCTTGATGAATACTCTACACCTAGGAAGTTTTAATGAGGCAATTGCTATCGCTTGTCATGTTTCTAACAGAGTCTTTCTTCTGCACTCTTGCATCGCACTTCTTATGAGTTGAGATATGGGCGAAAACCCATGGCCTCGCATTTTCGTGTGTTTGGTTGCAAGTGTTTTATTCTCAAGTCCGGGAACCTAGATAAGTTCGAATCACGATCTTGTGATGGGATCTTTCCGGGTTACTCGACTTCTTCTCGTGCCTATAGAGTCCGGAATCGCGAGTCTAGCAAAATGGTAGAAACTCAGTGAGGTGACCTTCGATGAGGCCACCGGGACTAGGCCCGATATCTCGTGTTCTCTAGAGCAGCCCGAGTCCATCTTTGTGGACGATGAGGAAGATGGAGATGAGGGTTGTCTACCCGATCCAGCTTCTTCCTCCTCCTCTTGAGGTGCCTTCTTCCTCTGCACTCGAGGAGATCAGCCTTACCTTCCGCTTCTTTCCAAGCTAGTGGCCTGCTCCTATCTCATCTTCTAATGAGGTAGAGGCCACTTCTTCATCTCACCCCGACCTCCTAGACACATTCAAAAGGACCATCCTTCAGAGCAGATCATTGAGACCTCTTTGAGCGTGTCACACGCTCTAAAGTCGGGTTTGTCTCTCTTCTGCCTCCATTCTCGCTTGCGCCTCATTTGAGCCCAAAGACATTTGTCATGCTCTTTCCGACGAGTCTTGGATAAACGCCATGCATGAGGAGTTGGAAAACTTTGAAAGAAACAAGGTCCGTCCCTTGTTGAGCCCCCTCAAGGTCACAATATCATTGGGACCAAATGGGTGTTCAAGAACAAGCAAAGTGAAGATGGGTTAGTCATTCAAAACAAGGCTAGGCTGGTAGCTTAGGGGTACTCTCAAGTTGAGGGTCTAGATTTCGAAGAGACCTTTGCCCCTGTAGCTAGACTTGAAGCCATTAGAATCCTGCTTGCCTTTGCAGCTTCTAAGGGTTTCAAACTTTACCAGATGGATGTCAAGAGTGCCTTCCTCAATGGCCTTATTGAGGAAGAAGTCTATGTCAGACAGCCTCTAGGTTTCGAGAACCCCAAATACCCTAACCATGTCTACAGGCTTTCCAAAGCCTTGTATGGACTCAAGCAGGCTCCCAGAGCTTGGTATGAAAGGCTTAAGTCCTATCTGCTGAGTCATGGTTTTGAAATGGGTAAAATAGACAAGACCTTGTTCATCCGCCGCCTTGGCACCGATCTTCCGCTTCGTCTGCATCTATGTGGACGACATCATCTTTGGCGGCTCCTCACATACTCGTGTCTCGCTCGATGTTATGAGCTCGAATTTGAAATGAGCATGATGGGCGAGTTGAGCTTCTTCCTTGGCTTCCAAATCAAACAGACTAGGAAGGTACTTTTCTTCATCAAGGCAAGTACACTCGAGACCTCCCAAGCGCTTTGACATGAATGATGGAAAGCCAAAGATCAACTCCGATGGCATCTACAAGCAGCCTCGATCCGATGAAGACGGCGAACCTCGTTGACCAAAAGGAGTTCAGAGCATGATTGGCTCTCTCTTGTACTCTCACACCTCGAGACCGTATATACATTTCTCTCAGGTGTCTTTGTGCTCTGTTTGTGCTTCTCTCGCAGATCTCACCGTCAAAGTGAAGCGATCTTTCGCACCTTCGAGCTACCATTGACTATGGTATCCGTACTCTTCCTCTTCTTGTCTATCTCTTAGAGCCTTCTCCGATGCGATTTCACCGGTCAGAGGATAGATAGGAAGAGCACCGCACTTGCCAATTCATTGGCACTTCTCTTGTCTCCGGTCGTCAAGGAAGCAATCCGTGTTGCATACCCATCGCAGAGGCCGAGTACGCTGTCGCAGCCGGCTTGTCAGAGCAAGTGCTTTGATGGTCTCGACCGCAGACTTTGGGTTATCAATCGATCGTGTTCCACTCTTTTGTGATAACATCGCCTCGCGATTTGCATTGCCAAGAACCCAAAGGCAACATTCTCGACCAAGCATATTGATATGAGATATCACTTTCTTAGAGACCATGTAGAGAAGGGTGACATTGTGCTCCAGCCAGGAGAGTGAGCACCAGCTATCGATATCTTCACTAAGCCTCCGGACAGCTTCGGTTTTTCACCATGGGAGAGCTTGGGGTGGTTTGTCCTTATGGACTGCTGTGAGGGGAGCTTGAGTTTTACTATTGTATTATATTTTAATTATGCTTACTCCTGTCTGTTGCATTTCTTTTAATATTTTGGGTCAAGTCCTTCCAAAGATAGGTTAGAATGGTTCTCTTGCCGAGTTGCTCGTCGATAATTCTTATCTTGTGCTTCTAGGATGTCGCTTATTAGTCGTCTCTCTCTCTCTAAGTAGAGCTTACTCACTTCTTATAGGTTCTAGCAAGGGTCGGGCCACCCTTGAGTAGACAGGATGTTGTTTGCTCCTTAGTGTGTTAGTCGATCACCGATAGTCCCGAATCATATGGGGTAGATAAGAACCACTGAGTGATTGTATTCTCTATATCTTTTCTATGCTCTAAGGATCGCTTTTCTGCTTTTCTTATCGATTCTCGCTTTTGTTCCTTTGGTTCGTGGGGAGTTTATCTTGGATATTCCAGTTTTAACTTGTCATAACTCAACCTGAATTAAAAGATGCATTTCATTCTCAAGAGGATCCGTTTTTCATGCATTTCATCATACATTGTAATATAATCATATGGAGCCTTGTCTATTATCCCTTATGATCTGCTTTCAATGTGTTACATCTTGCCATGATTTATGCTAAACCGCTAGATTTATCATGACTTTTTATGTGTAGTTTAGTCTTTGCCATGCTAAGGAGATTAAAAATGCTAAACTTGAATTCAAAACTTGTCTTAATAGATCTTGAGACTAGTCCGTTGAAGCTATCCTTTATGATTCTCGCCATGTCAAGTAGGTCGAGTTGAGTCTTGAATCTCTATTGAGTTTCAGAGAAAGCTATGTCGCTTGTTAAGAAAAATGACTTATCTTTAATCGTTGGTCTAAAAACTTCAAAAGCAAAATGATATCTTTTGTGCGAAAAACCGATCTCACCAAATCTTTCTCATGAGATCGCTTGCCATTGCACTAGGCATGAACTCGTGGGGAGCCTTGATGACCTAAGATCACCTCCTTAAGTCTGTTGTTTGGAGTGGTCGATAAGGCTTGGGATCTAGCACATGGCTAAGATTTGAAAAATTGGTTGAAGCTTAGGAGGCGCTTGTGGATGGCACCTAGTCCAGAGCTTGCTTTACTAAGATAAAACCATAAAGAATTTTTAGAAAAAGAAAATGTGCTAAAATTGCTTATCTTTTAAAAGACCAAGTACTCGATCAAATGAGTCTTTCTTCAACTGTAGCACTCTAAATTGTTCAATATTATCTTCTTGGTTCAACTTAGATTATTTGACATGGCTTGTATCATCCTTGGATACCTTTAGCTAGACTGCAATCTTGGTTTATTTGACTTGCTAAAGAATTGGATCATTAATAAGATTATGGACTTTCTGCCTTAGCTATTCTATACATCAATTGTCATGATCTTGATAGCATTCTTATGTGTTATGGCTTGGTGTAATACTCTAATAGTCATTTTGGATAATCTACATGGCTCCTAATGCTTAAAATGAACATCATATAGTCTTTTCCTCCCTTTTCTACATCTTGATGATTTTATTGCCAAAAGGGGAGAATTTTGGAGAAAAAGCCTTCGAGAAAAGCCTTGAGTTTTGTAGAAAAAATTGCTCTTTCATCTCATCTCAAGTATTTCTTTGTCAACATGGTCTTGAGCTTACCTGTTCTTGTTTAGACCTTGGTTGACTTTAAACTCAAACTCATCTTATGTTTTTTCGTGATTTGTCAATATACTCATCAAGGGGAGATTGAGAGACCATGTGAGAGGTCCTCCATTGTGAGTGATGAGTATTTGACACCTTGTTGAGAAGTTTGTGATGAGTACTTGAGTTTGTTTTGGGCTTTCTCTCAGAGTCGTAGCTAGGGAAGTATTCACCACGCTGGCCGTAGTCGAAGTCTGCTTCACCACGCCATAGTCGAAGTCCTGTTACGCACCATGTTTGTCGTGGTCGAGGTCACCAGGAAGTTTTCACCACGCTGGTCGAGTCGAAAGTCCGCTCCACCACGCTAGTCGGTCTGCTCGACCACGCTAGTCGAAGTCCGTTCACCACGCTTAGTCAAGTCTGTCCACCATGGTAATCGGTCTGCTTCACCACGGTAGTCGAAGTCCTGCTTCACCTCGCTAGTCAAAGTCCGTGGTCGACCACGCTGCTTGTGATCCGAGGCGGAAGGGTTTCGACCGAGTATGTGGTCCGAATGGAGTCCACCACGGAGGAAAGCTTTGGTCGCTCGAGTTGGGAACCGGTCGTATGGTTTTGTTTTGCGTCAGAGACCTTGTGCATTTGATAGTTCTTCATTTCGACCGGTCTTGTTGCGCCTAATCTTATTTCGAGCTCTGCTTTGTGGTCCGGTTCTTTGTATTGTGCCGTGCTATGTGATGCCTTGTGTTTGATTTGGTTGCAGGATCTTGGAGACAAGTCTTGGTGAGGTTTGGAGAGGTCGGACTAGACATAGGAGATGTTGAGGTCCGTAACGATCGAAACCATGTAAGACAAGTCTTGCAAGGTGATCGTAACAAGTTGACAGCAAGGCAAGAGGAAGAAGCTTCCAAGAAGACAGTTGAGGAGTATTTTGGACAAATACCTAAAGCTGCAAAGGGAAGCTGCCCCTCTGGGAAAGCAATGGAGTTGTTGGTGCTAATGGGCAAAGCAGTGGAGCCGTTGTCGATAGTAACTGTAAAGCATCGGCCTCGGGAAAGCATCGCTGCTCGTTAATGGGTTGTCGTTGTTTGAAACCCGATAATGAGGCTATAACAAGAGATGTTAGGTTTCAGAAGAAGAGTGACAAGAGTAGAAGATGTTCCGTGAGCGGCTCTGAGCTCTTTCTGTCTAATTTGTGTGAGTTGTCTCTGGGTAAGAGCATGGATGCTCGTGCATCTACAGTGGAGTGGTCGTATGAACCTCTATGATCAATCATTCATTTATCAGTATCATTATGAAGTTTTGCCTTACTTGAGATGTTTTGATTGATATTTTTTTTGTCCTCCATTTTTCGTTTAGACCATAGCTTATTTGCCGTGCTCTCTCTGTCATCAGTGATTCGACCATGAGTTGGTGATCACCAAGGCATAAGCTTTTCTCGATCATTGTTCACCATGGGTGGTTTTCATTTCTCTAACCACGGCTATTATTGAATATGGTGATTAGATGTGAATTTTAATAGAGAGTTTTAAGGCACCATTCACCCTCCCCTCTCTGCCATTTTCGGTCCTTTAGCCAGCTATCCCCGCTTGATCCGGCCTCGGGGTTGCGTCGCACCGATTTCAAGACCCCGAGGTCGCCGGCACTGCGCTTCGTCTTCGCAGCCGTGGCCCTAGTCACGCACTGCGAGTCGCCAGGTGGCTCCCGCAACCCGGCTGCCAGAGTCACTTGCTTCGGCTGCAACCAGAAGGGGCATTATGTGAACCAATGCCCTGAGAAGACAGGAGCAGCCCCTCGTCCTAATGGAGGACGCGGTAAGGAGGTGGTTCTTCTCAGACTCAAGATAGTCCTCGCTACCCAAGGCATGGGAAGAGGTCGCACAACCTCATCTCAATGGAGGAGGCACAGGAGGCACCCGACGCCGTGGCCGGGTACACTTTCGTTAACTCTCATCCTCGCCATCGCTTTGTTTGATTCAGGAGCATCTCATTCTTTTATTTCTGAGTCTTTTGCTGCTATTAGTGAGCTCCTTTTTACTCTATTATTGGTCCCGTTGCTCATTCGCTCTCCTGGTTCGGAGTTGAGAGCTGATTCTGAGTGTAGGGATGTCCCAATTGAAATTGAGGGAGTAGGATTCTTAGCAAATCTTATCCTCCGCCATTCAGCAAGTCTAGATGTAATTCTTGGTATGGATTGGTTGTCTCGGCATAAGGGACAAATCGATTGTGCCAAGAAGTGTGTCTCTCTATGTAGTCCTTCAGGCGAGCAGGTTCGCTTTTCACTGAAGCTGCTAGGTCCGCATCTCTTCGCGCTTGAAGCGAAGCCCGCTCTAGATATTAGTGAAGTCCCAACCGTTTGTGACTTCGTTGATGTCTTTCCCGAAGATCTTCCAGGGATGCCACCAGTTCGAGACCTCGAGTTTGTCATTGAGTTGGTTCCCGGTACCGCCCCGATTTCAAAGAGGCATTATCGGATGCCACTGAACGAGTTGGTGGAGTTGAAGAAGCAACTTAGTGAGCTGCAAGAGAAAGGTTTCATCCGCCCTAGCTCATCTCCATGGGGTTGTCCTGCAATCTTCGTAAAGAAGAAGGACAATACCTTGCGCATGTGCGTGGATTACCGTCCGCTTAATGAGGTAACGGTAAAGAACAAGTATCCTTTGCCCCGCATTGATGATCTCTTTGATCAATTAACTGGAGCTCGAGTATTCTCCAAGATTGATTTGAGAGGGATATCATCAAGTTCGGATACGACCAAGATATTCCAAAGACGGTTTTCTACTACACGGCTTGTATGAATACACCGCCATGTCTTTTGGCTTAACCAATGCTCTCGCTTTGTTCATGAACCTCATGAATTCGTATTCATGGAGTATTTGGATAAGTTCGTCGTGGTCTTCATCGATGATATTCTTATCTATTCCAAGGACGATGAGGAACATGATGAGCATCTGAGGCTTGTGTTAGGCAAGCTTCAGGAGCACCAAATTGTATGCAAAGTTCAGCAAGTGCGCATTTTGGTTGAAGGAAGTGGCCTTCTTGGGTCATGTTCTTTCAAAGCAGAGGCGAGCTGCTGATCCTAGCAAGGTCAGCGATGTTCTTTCATGGTATCACCTACTTGAACCGGCGCGGAGTTTTCTTGGCTTAGCGGATATTATCGCCGCTTATCGAGAGCTTCTCCAAGATCGCGCCGGCGATGTGAGTTGCTCAAGAAGGACAAGAAGTTCTTGTGGTCCGATGCTTGTGAGGAAAGCTTCCAAGTACTTAAGAAGCGCTTGACCATCGCTCCCGCCCTCGTTCTTCCCGATATTCATCAAAGCTTCGACATCTTTTGCGATGGTTCTCGTCGAGGACTCTTGTTGTGTCCTTATGCAAGAAGGTAAGGTAGTGGCCTATGCATCAAGGCAATTGAGACCTCATGAACTCAACTATCCTACCCATGACTTGGAATTGGCTCGCCGTGATTCATGCACTTAAGATTTGGCGACATTACCTAATCGGTAATCGCTATGGCGTATTCGGATCACAAAAGCCTAAAGTATTTGTTCACCCAACCGGATCCGAACCTCGTGCAAAAGAGATGGTTGGAGTTGATCAAAGACTATGACATGGGTATTCACTACCATCCGTAAGGCTAATGTCGCTGCCGAGCGCGCCAACGCAGGCGCATTGCAATGTCTTGTTGCTCGTGAACGCCAACCCACCCTTCCGAGGAGTTTCAGCGCCTCAACTTGGGATTGGTTGAGCATGGTTCCTCACGCCTTGGTTGTGCAACCAACCTTGGTGGATCGGATTAAGATCGCCAATGATTGGATGCCGGAGTGAGCCGCATCAAGGAAAATGTCAAGAACGGGACAACCAAGTGCTTTTCTCGAGGATGAGAATGGTGTTGTAAGGTTCGGCAACGCCTTGTGGTTCCTAAGGACATGGACTTGCGGAATTTGATTCTCCGCTGAAGCCCATGATTCGCTTTTGTCTATTCATCCCGGCCACAAAGATGTATCAAGATCTCCGCTGTGATTTTGGTGGACCCAATGAAGAGAGAGATTGCGGTTCGCTGTCGAAAAGCGACGTGTCGTCGTGTCAAGGCCGAGCATCGGCCAAGCAGGATCGCTTCACCTTTGCCAATTCCCGAGTGGAAGTGGGATTCGATCGGATGGATTTTATCACCACCGCCGAACATCCAAGGGCAAGGATTCCATCCGGTTGTCATCGATCGATTGACTAAAGTAGCCCATTTTCTGCATATGCGGACAAACCTTAGTGTGAGTCTACTAGCGGACCTCTATATTTCCCGTATCGTCTGCTTGCATGGGGTACCGAAGATGATCGTTTCGGATCGCGGTGCACTTTTCACTGCCAGGTTCTGGAAGTGTTTGCAAGAGGCTATGGGAACCCGCCTTACCTTTAGCACAGCATATCACCCCCAAACTGATGGTCAGACCGAAAGGGTCAACCAAGTGTTGCAAGACATGCTTCGTGCTTGTGTTCTCTCATATGGAAAGAATTGGGAGAAGTGCTTGCCATTTGCCGAGTTTTCCTACAACAATAGTTTTCAAGCCAGTCTCGGTATGGCACCTTTCGAGGCCTTATACGGGAGAAAGTGCAGAACCCCGTTGAATTGGTCTGAGACCGGTGAAAGACCTTTCTTTGGTCCGACTCGATCAATGAGGCCGAGAGTCAAGTCCAACTTATTCGTGATCGCTACGCACGTACTCAATCCAGCAAAAGAGCTATGCGGATCGCCGCCGCCGTGAATTGAGCTTTGAGCCTAATGACTTTGTTTATCTCAAAGTCTCTCCTTTGAAGGGCCATCAGCTTTTGGCCAAGGGCAAGTTAGCTCCTCGATATGTCGGCCCTTACCGTGTTATCGAGAAGAAAGGAGCTGTTGCCTATAAGTTGGAATTGCCAGCTGCACTTGAAGGGGTACATGATGTGTTCCATGTGTCCCAACTAAAGAAATGCCTCCGTGTTCCAACTGAGGAAGCTCCGTTGGAAACTCTCGATGTCCAAGAGGATTTGACCTACCGCGAGCATCCTGTTCGCATACTCGATGAGGCTGAGCGAAGAACAAGGAATAAAACTATAAGATTCCTTAAATTTCAGTGGTCGAACCATTCTGAGGATGAGACTACTTGGGAGAGGGAAGATCGTCTCCGTGCGGACTATCCATCTTTCTTTACCGAGTGAGCCAAATCTCGGGACGAGATTTTGTAATCGGGGAGGTTTTGTAACATCCTAAATATGGATTTATGTTTCAAATGTAATAAAATAAGAAGAAATTAAAACTTTTCCTGCATCTTGAAGCCCTTGGTCATTTTTGTAATTCTTTTAAAAAAGAATTATGGAAAATCAAATTTTCATCCTCATTTGACTCTAATCAAAGACCTCCTTGACAATAGATCTTATGCCAAACCCTTGGAAATATTTTTCCTGAGTTCTAGGGAGGCTAGTCAACACCTCTGAATTATCTCATGATTTTTAGAAATTATTTGATAATTTTTGGAGGTAAGTCAAAATTGGTCAAACCATATTTCCCCTCTTCTGGAATTTCTGGAGAAAATTTCAGTGAATGAAAATCCCTGAAAATTTTATGAGAGGTTCCTCCTGCTGTCAACAGTCTCCAGTTAAAATTTCATAAATTTTGGAGTTTGTTTGCTACCTCAAGTAATTCCTCAAAAATCAGATGTTTAAAATTCAAATTCTAACTGGTTTGCACTGTTCCTCGGGTTCGAACCGGACTCGGGCTCGAGCCACTTGACTCGGTCTAACCAACTAAACGCACCGCGCGGCCGATCGGCGCGGGCGCTAGGAGTCGTTGATCAAGATCGAACGGTCCTCGATCAACCGAACGATGGAATCATTTTAACCCACCCGTTCTAACTCAGCCGTTCGATTTCAATCCGACGGTCGACACGTCGTCTCCTTCCTCCGGTCAGCGTGCGCGTGAGCTCAGCCATGGCGTGCGCAGAGGAGAAATGCCGCGCATGCAGTCCACTCCTCGGTCACCTTTAAACGGCTAGCTCTGCGCGCATTAAATGCCTGTCGTGCTCTCTCTCAGCGCCCACTCTCCAATCGCCCCGCCGCCTCTCGCGCCTAATGGCCGGGTTGACCCGAGCGGATATCGCTGCTGCTCTCGCCATCCTCGCTATTTAAGCTCTATTGTTTCTCCCTTAGCTTCCTTTAGCACCTCCAAGAACTCTAGCTAGCACTCACAAGTTCGCTGAGCCGCAGATCCTCTGAATCCTTCGACCGCCATTGTCGGTTTTGGAGCATCGGTGGAGTCGGTGCAGCAGGGGTTTCCTTCTTCGAGTCATTGCTCCCTCTGCTCCCCCTTTACTCTCTGAAGCTAAACCCTCACTCAATTTGGTTCAATTTGCATGTGGTCGAATCAATTTGATTTCCCAATTTCGCCGAAATCGCTTTTTCCTCGCCCGAGCCGCTCTCGGCCTCCTCGGTGCATTCTTTGCGCTGTGTAATCACTCTTTAGTCCCTAGTGGCTCGCACCTACTCTCTTGAACCGCACCGAGCGCTTTTGCCATTTTCGTTTTGTCATTTCGGCCACTTCGTTCTTCTCCGCTTGCTGCTCGACCACCGCAGCCAAATCCATTGGTACCATTAGGTGCGCAATGATGTTTGGGACCCATTTTGGGCACTTGCTCACACCGCCGCGGCTAGAGCTGCCGGCGGCGAGCCGATCTTCCCTGTCGTTTTTGCCGGACGAAAACAGGACGGGCGTTTTGAACGTGAGTCGGTATGGACCGTCGATCCTTAGATCTACGGCCCACATTCGCGCGGAGATTTGAATTTGTCGCGCTTCTCGGTCTGTGGTCCGTTGGATCCAAGATCAACGGTCCCGACTCGAGTTCGCATGGGTCGTTGGATCCAGGATCAACGGCTCGCGTGCGTGGGGACGTTCGGACCGATCGCGCGCTCGGATCCACGTGGATCGTTGGATCCAGATCCAACGGTTGACGTTTAGGGTTTCGCGGCCGCGCGCGCGTGTCAGCATGGGGACTTGGACCGTTGGATCCAAGATCAACGCTCCACGTTCGTCCACGTCATTTCAAATTTCTGATTTTCCCGAAAGGATTTATTTATCAACTGAAAAATGTGATAACTTGTAAAATGCATAACTAATTCATTTTAATTCGTTTTTGGCATATTCAAATTTTGTGGGTTATGTTCTCAACTGAACTTTAATCTAAATTTTTTTTAACCCCAGTATAGCTCCAGAAAATTTTGCTAATGAATAGTAGCATTTTTTATTTATAAAAGCTGAGCAAAATTGTTTTCGCCATATCTTTTGCATTAAGAATCCAAATCAATTGGTTCTTATTTCGTAAATTCATTATAAATCATGATCTTGCTACTGTAAAATTTTCAGAATTTTTGGAGAAAGTTTACTGTTGGGTCTTTGCGTTTTCTTCGTTCTTATCGGTTGTTTTTCGCTTTCTCGTTAGGATCCGAAGAGCGTGTTGATAATATTATTGATCCTCAGCAACATCTGGACCCACAAAGAAACAAAAAGCGCTTTGATCATGTTAATCCCATTATTTTTTAAGTCTAATATATTGATTTCAACTTGTATGTATGCATTGCTATTTTGTTGTTAAATTATGGTTACTATCCTATAGTTGCATAATCTGTAGGAATTGTTTATCCTCTACTACCATGAGCCTAGGTTATTTGCTGTGATTTGAGTTCGAGGGATGAGCTCTTGTCACTTAGTAGAGTACGAATTGAAATGGCTTAGAAATGCTTAGTTTCGGTAGCAATGGGCGATCATCGATTTTAGTCGATGATCTTGATCACACATCTAAATATTATTCCTTTATGTCTAGCACTTGTGCTTTGTTATTTTTGTAAAGTAAAAATCTGAAATGAAAAATTGTTTTAGACTTGGGCAAGTGGTTGGATGGTGGGTTATTGGGTTTGTGGATGTCTTGCCTAAGTCAACAAGGACCGAACATCTTGTGTCACACTCTCCAAGCATTTTTTGCGTATAACCACGCGAGAGGATATGGGACCTCTTGACTAAGTATTTTGGCGTGTGTTATCTCCGAGTCGTAGGAGGGGTTGTGTGTGTTGTGTGAAAAAGGATATGTGTTCTTGTGTTGGGTGTGCGGTGGTGGAGATTCCGGGTAGGCTCTCCACCTCGAGGAGCATTGTAGTTGTCCAAGGCTTTACTTGAGACGGGTAGTTGACCAAGGCTTTGCAATGACTCCGACACAACGTATGGGTTTCTATCCATACGGGCGGCTCGTAGTTAATACACAATATTGGAAATGTCTCGTAGGACTTAGCCGCGCCGACATACCTAAGGAAGTGTGCTTAATAGCTTGGCAAAAGGCGGTCCATGTGGGTACATTGGTACACCCCGCAGGTATAAAACTATTCAATAGCCTCGCCCCTAGGTTATGGACACGCTTGGTTAGGTTTTGCAAGAGTTAGACTACAACCTTTTAAATTAAAACTTGACATGGTTGGTATGAATGGGTAATTCATGCTATTGTTGTGGTGACTAATGGTTTAGTCACTTCCAGGATTGTTGTTGTCATCTATCTACTGTTATATTGTTATCTTTTACTGTTATTTGAACATTAAAAACAGATTTGTCAACTTGCTTTTAAATGTACTACATTATTGCAAATAAAGATTGCTTTGTGCTGAAAATGAAACATACAGCCTCCACTTAAATAAGCTTGCATGTAGCATATGTATAGATCTGTTACTCTACACGTAAGTCTTGCGGAGTACAATTTTTGTACTCATTTGCTTTGCTTAACTATTTGTTGCAGAGGAGGAGGGTGAGCCCCAAGGGCCTCACTTTTGTGAAATGTGCTGTGGATTCGACGACTAGCTTGGCGGTCCGGTCGGTTGCCTTGTGGGTGAAAGGCACACTTATTGGCTCTTTTGGTTTATGGCCATCTTATGGTACTTTTGCTTCCGCTGTTCGGTTTCTATATGTATATGTCATTTGGCCGGTCGGCCTCTCTTTTGTAATAACTATCCTTTATTTATGTTATCTTCTGGTTGTTGTTTTGCTTCGGTTCTATTTGAATGAATGGAATTGATGCATGAATTTTGTAAAGAGGCGTGTATACTGCATTTCTGGGAAGTATACATGTCTCGAAGACACGGGTTATTTCGTTTGTGATGCTAGGGTCAATTGGTGACTAAGCATTACAAGCCCAATAATCCGGGGTCCTCACAAAACTCACGAAGCAATAGATAGATTTTTGGTGCTGAACTGCAGCACATTGTTTTCTATTTTTCCTTTCTCTATTGCTTATCAAGCATATATAATTACACGTATTTTTAAAGACTACCTAATCAATTTACAAAATAAGTAAAAAAACTAAACATGAAAACCAAACAAAGTAAATAAACTAATTTGATCTAATAGTAATTGCATCAGAATGCTGACACCCTATTACTTAACAAATCTATGTTTCTATGTATCTATGTATCTATCTATATCTATACTAATTGGAGGCTCTTCTAGAAGATCCCATATTAATTCTAGGAGGTAAATAGGTAGAAATTCCCACATTAATCATAGAAAAAAGGCTAGAAATTCCCACATTAATCAGAGAAAAAGGAAAAATCATAACCATCCAATCTATCTATCTATCTATCTATCTATATCTATACTAATTGGAGGCTCTCTTATAAGCCCTCGTATTAATCCTAAAATGTAAAAAGGTAGAACTTCCCATATTAATCGGAGAAAATAAAAAGGTTAGAAATTCCCACATTAATTAGAGAAAACGGGAAAAATACTAACCATCCAATTTATAAAAGGTGAAAATTCTCATATTAATTGGAGAAAAAGAAAAAGGCTAGAAATTCCTACAATAAGAGAAAAAGTAAAAAATCATAACCATCCAATTTGAACGCATATAGCTTCACCAAATAACCGTGTAGGTTGCAGATACTTACTAAATAATGACATCCGAACACGTGAGAAATTAATATATCCATATTTATACATGAGATCTTCAATTTAACATTAAATCTATAGTGTTATGATATGGACTCACCAAAAATCGAAGGCGAAAAAAATATATTTGTCACTTAATATAAAATAATATTTTAAATTGTATAAATTTAAAAAATTTAGAATTTTGAAAAATAATTTCAAACTAAAAAATATATATCATTCCCTTCTTCCACCCGCTCTCCTTCGCTTGGGCAACCCGGCAGCCGCCATTCCACCCGCACACCCTCTCCCTTCACCTCCCATGTCCCGATGCGCTTCACTTCCTCCCTTCGCCGCCTCGCACCGTCGGCTTTGCAGCGACCAAATCAAGGCAGTATATCTAAGGAACAATGGAATTATATATTATACTATATTTCTCCACACTAAATTGCAAATAGAGATTACCGCAACAACATGTTAGACTCAATACTTAGTCCAGGTCTAATCCTTAAAGAAGAACTCCTTTGCGTAGAAGTGGGAAGAGATTTGTCCGGCGTAGAGATAAGGTGCCACACCGCACCACATATTGGGTGGTTTAATTGTTTGTGTTGATTTTATACTATAATATTTTGTGATTTGAACCCGTGATACGTAGATTGAGAGTTTTAAGATGGTTGCATTAGTCAATTGTTCTTATAGCTAGGAAGTATATGGCAAGTTTCGGCTGGATTTTAGCGGGAGGAACATTGAATGTAGGTAATATTAGGATTGTGGAAGGTTCACAAAACACAAAGCTTTGATTTTTTTTTTAGAAATATAAAGTAAATTAAATCAAATTGTGTGCATGACCAACTGGAAACCCGGTATCCATGTAAATGGAGGGAAACTGTTTTGCAACGCAAATCGTTTTATAAAGCCCGCGCTGATCATAATGAATGAACACAGGTAAGCTATACTAGCGCAATTTCAAAATTCTACAATTTTCAAAAATCTACCGTGCAACCAAGTAACCTCTATTAGTAATAGATCACAGAATTACCACTAGATGTGTAGACTCGTAGCGGAATAAGTGTCGATGTAGCTCTTCATTACCGTCACAAATTGCGAATCATCCTAGTGTTGAAGCTTCGCAGCAATGACTCCAAGGTATCCACATGTACGAGGCACAGACACCATGCGCCGGAGTGCTAGCGTTGGCTACCCGATTTTGGGCGAGGGGGGTGTGGAGGCTAGGGTTTTGGGAATTCTGAAAAATTACCTTAACCCTATGCCACCGCCCCTCTATATATATAGGCGTCCATGATGGGTCTTGAACTTTGAGGCCCATTAGGAACTCGTGGCCCATAAGAATTCGGATCATCAGCCAAAATGTGTCTTAGCCCTTTAAGCGTGTGACCCTATAGGTTCACATACACTTGGACATGCCCTGAGTACTCCTACTCGTCCACTAATCGGTAGTGGCCCCTAGCAGGACATGCCGACTCCAGAGTATACATAAAGATATCATCGGACGAACCTTAACAAATTTCATGTATTTCCCTTTACCTCACGATATCAGTCAAACTCAAGGCGAGTATGTGCCATCCTTGTTTGTTAGCTCGATCACTTTTTCTCGATCATGTGACTCGAATTCCCCGACTATGGTTAACTCTTTAACCGCGAGTAGCATGACTATGTATTTTTTGAATCCAATCACTCAAGAAACCTATAGATATCTCTCCCATTGCATGGAGGGGCAAATCCTATCTCGATCGACCATGCCTCAATGCATGTATCATGACAAACCCGAAAGCTACCTTTACATAGTAGCATTTGGCAACCCCTAAGTAAGTTACTACACATCTCGAGTACGTGCGACGACCTCAAGTCTAAGGATATAGCATACACATTGTAAATGAGATCAACTAATGATATATAAAAATACAACATTCTCGCAATGTCTCATAGTGGGTCTATCCAACCCTATGTTCATAACATGTGTCTATATTATTGGTTTTATATCTCCATATCTATGATCTGTGAAATATGGTCATCAATCAATACATATGCTAGTCTATTTATATTTATACGTGTCCTCACATATTTCCGACTAGGGATAGCTCTAGAATAATCATCGCAAAAATAAATATAGAGTTTCACAATTAAATCACATACTCGATAATAAATATTAACGATATTATTCTTAGTATAAGATAACATATTATTTAATAAATTATGAACATAACACAATGTAATCATCTCTGTTACCGACTCTAAAGCATATCTCCAACACATAAACCATATATCATGCTTGCGGAAGGATTCAAGCTAGAATGAACCTCGTAGGCTGTATCTGATTTAATTTTTTTAAGAGCACTTGGCAGCTTTTTTGCATTGAGGAAAAGAGTGAGGGTTCGCTGAGGAGACCCGTGTGTACTTGAATCTTCGTCCCTTCAGTTTACCTCGAGATTCGTGCTCCAGTGGTATATCTCCGGCGACTGACGATGGATGGTGAAAACTCTCGACGAATTCCAGCGAGTTGGTGGGAGACACAGCCGGAGGCGGTAGGGTGGTGGTCGGGGGAGGCTTGCAGTGGTGGGGAAGATGGGGTGGTCGCTGGGGAGGACGGGACGATGGAAGCAAGTTTGCGGTGTGGTGGTGGGTTAGGATTTGTGGGATGGGAGCGGCAGCCGGAGCGGGAGAGGGAGAGGGAGAGGGAGAGAGACTATTGAGCTCAAGTTGTTAGGGAAAGGTGACAATATACTCACATCTAAACTCATCTAGCTATGACTTGGGCTCAAAGTGCCTTACAATTAATCTCTCTTCTAATTGCGTTAGTCAGGTCTCAATGGATGACATCTTTACTCTAATACCATATTAAGTTTATGCACAAACTAGTTCACCAAAAGTTTAAGCTATTAATTAGGGAAATATAAACAATCTATTCGTACTTCAACAGTGACATTTATATGGTTGGGGAAATGAGGAGGATCGTTTTTCATCCGGCTCTCCGCCGTTCGATCTGTCGCTGAGTTCGGCCTTCGCGTTCGCTTGCGCGGCCCTGCGTACTTCCGTTAGTTCCGTACGACATTTCTCTCGCGGTTTCCCGGATAGCGCTGCACGTTTCACTCGCCTCGACTCTCGTGCGTGTCTGTTCAGCTTGCGCTGTAGCGCGTGGACGGCCATGCTTTCTTGCCTTTTTCTTTACCCGTGCTTGCTCCGTCCGTTTGACCGCTCTTCTTGCCGGCCGTTCGATTCCGTTACACGTTGCGCTCATTTGTTTGCCAGCGAAAAGTCTCCTATCTTCGGCCCGGCTCGGCTCAAGCTCTGCGCTGTCCCATCTCCCATGCCCCAACTCTCAACGTAACCAAAAAGCTAGCTAGGGCAGTCATAATTGAAGTATTAGTCTTTTTCCATAAACACAGCACATATCGATTGCCGAAGATTAATGCAACAAAGTCCCGAAGTGAATGCTATAAAAAAAAATCAGGCTTCCATACTGATCGTCGAGGTCTCAAATTAGTCCAGGTCTCAAATTGTGGATATTATAGGGATATTCTTCAGATCTTAGGATGATATGACAATTGGCAATGACGTTAAAAGTTTATCGTTTCACGTGTTTTCGGCAAAGAATCAGGGCTGTCAGGCCTCAGAAAGTGATATTTTGAGCTGAGCCAAAAATAGAGGGTGTAGGTAAGAGAGGGGATTCTATTACACTTGGTTCCACAATTTTTGGAGTCTCCAGTCAAAATGTCTATTCGTTCGAAAATTCTAGTAGGTTTCGGAATTTCAGGGGCTATTTTCGGCTAAGTCCCAACTGGCAGTCTGACCGGCCAATAGGTGGCGGTCAGACCGGCCAAGGTGGGCGGTCAGATCGGCCATGGCGGCGGTCTGACCGGTTTTCACTTGGATCATCGTCCGTCGTGGCGGCGATGTTCGGTTGTTAGGTCAAAGTCATGAGTTTCAGTGCATATGCGTTGCATGATGCATATTTTGACTAACATGGGTTAAGTTGTGAAGAACTTGTTCCTGGATTCGGTTTACTTGTCTATTGTTGTGCAGGTTGCTTGGTGGTCAACGACAAACATGATCGGGACTAAGCTTGGAGAGCTGAGGTCCAGAACGATCGACGATGCCGGGTGAGGTCAATGAACTCAAGCGTGGTGCAAGATGGACAAGGGTGACCTATTGGCCAACCCACGGCGCAAGATGGCGCAAGGAGAAGCTGATTAGGTCAAGATGCGATAAAGACGACGTATTAAAATGCCTGCGTGTGTGACCCGTTTGTTTTGGGCCTTAACGGGAGCACAATTGAGTCAAACTTCTAGAAGGTCTAAGCCTCCACTACAAATAGAGGAGGGAGGTGGCTGCACCTCCTCTTTGTCTATTTTGTTATTTTGAAATCCTAATTTGCTTAGGTAGAGGTTTCGTGGAGGCTAGGTTTCTGGAGAGTTTTGATGTGATTTTCGTGCTCTTGGATTGAGCATTGTCCTCCATTGATGGAGTGGTTGTTGTGGATATCATGGGGATATACTCCAGATCTTAGGATGATGTGACAATTGGCAATGACGTTTACGGTTTGTCGTTTCACGTGTTTTTGGCAAAGTTTCGATTCATTAAGTCCGAACCGTCCGACCGCCAATAGCCAGAGTCGATCGGTCCCAAATCGGTCCGACCGGCCATAAGCGTCGGTCGGACCGGCCAACGTCAGGAAGAGTTGGATTGAGCTGGGCCAAAAATAGAGGTAGCAGGCAATAGAGGGGATTCTATTGCACTTGGTCCCATAATTTTTGGAGTCTCCAGTCAAAAGTTCCATTGGTTTGAAATTTCCAGTAGGTTTCGGTTTTCAAAGGTTGAAAATCGGCTAAGTCATTACTAGCGGTCTGACCGGCCAATAGCTGGCGGTCAGACCGGCCAGGGTGGGCGGTCAGACCGGCCCTAGGGGCGGCCTGACCGGTTTTCACTTGGTTCGTCGCCCGTCGTGGCGGCGATATTCGGTTGTTAGGTCAAAGTCATGAGTTTCAGGGCATATATGTTCCATGATGCATGTTTTGACTAACATGTGTCAAGTTGTGAAGAACTTATTCCCAAATTCGGTTTACTTGTCTATTGTTGTGCAAGTTGCTTGGTGGTCAACGACGGTTAACGACGAGGATGGTCGGGACTAGGCTTTGAGAGCTGAGGTCCAGAACGATTGACGATGCTGGGTGAGGTCAATGTACTCAAGCATGGTGCAAGATGGACAAGGGTGACCTATTGGCTAATCCGAGGCGCAAGATGGCGCAAGGTGTAGCTAGTTAGGTCAAGAGGAGATAAAGACGATACATTAAAATACGTGCGTAAGTGTCCCGTTTATTTTGGACCTTAACGGGAGCCCAATAGAGTCAAACTTTTAGAAGGTCTAAACCTCCACTATAAATAGGGAAGGGTGGTGGCTGCACCATCACTTCGTCTCTTTTGCAATTTTTGTATACCCTAATTTTATTAGGGAGAGCTTTTGTGGAGGCTAGGGTTCTTGATAGTTTGATGTGATTTTCATGCTCTTGGATTGAGTATTGTCCTCTATTGATGGAGAGGCTGTAAGCCCATATCATATCAATCAATCAAAGGAAAGTTCGATCAATGTTTTGCCTCATTGCGTTCTTTCTCTCAATTTGATGATTTTGGGTATTTCTTTGATCCGTGAGTTTTTGCTTGGTTTCCTAATGTGATCTAGCTTGCTGTGACATGTGGGAATCTATCTAGGATCATCTTGATTATCAATCACCCACAAACAAGAGTTTTGACCTAGTTTTTGTTTTGACCCGGTTTTGAACCTCTCTTCAATCAAATCGAAAAGGATCGCTATTCTTCCAAGAATTATCATAATCTTCGATTGGAATAGGTACCTGGTATCATAGAGAAGGTGTGCTCCAAGTCCATCGAGTTTGGATTAGTAGATCAAAAGTTTCACCTATTTGCATCTTCGTCATCGGGCGTTTTGATTTGTTCTGGAGCGTGATGGTCACACCGCCGTGTCCCACCGGTCAGACCGGCCAGCAGATTGTTTTGCTTTAATCTTTATTGATTTTCTCTTATTGCTTAGGGGTTTAAATTAGATTCAATATTAGTCTTCCGCTGTACTGGTATATTGAACTTTATAGCTTCTATAACTACTGGAGTAAAATCTTATTGAATCAATTATTTGTGAAAAAGTGAGCGTGCTCCTATTCAACCCCCTCTAGTCGCCTTTTCGGTCCAACAAGTGGTATCAGAGCCCTGTTAGTTCAATCTTGATCTTAACCGGTCATTGAACTTGGCGATGGATATATACTCTACAAGGTCGCATATCTTCGATAGGCACGACAATGCATATTGGAAGAATCGCTTGCGAGTCTTCCTTGAGAGCGAAGGATACACTATATGGGAGGTTGTTCGAGTCCCTCTCGTTGTGCCCGAAGTTGCTACGCCCGCTTCAGAAGCCCTCTTGGCTAGCAACAATAGGGCTAAAAACCTCTTGTATGGTGGGCTTGAGAGACAGGAGTATGATCGGATTTACAATCTTGAGACTGCACATGAGATTTGGAACACTCTCGAAACCTGTCATGAGGGTTCATCCCAAATCAAGAAAGTACGCCAAACAGTCTATAAGCGTGAATATAACAAATTCGAGATGCGTCCTCGAGAGAGCATCGATGATATTTTCAGTCACTTTAATAAAGTGATTAATTAGATGAAAGCTTTTGGTATTGAATATTCTCAATCTGAAAATGCCACCCACCTACCGCCATTGAGGAGAACGTCAACCTCTCTGATCTGACTTTGGAGCTGCTCTATAGCAAGCTCAAGACTCATGAGATCAAGAGGATTGATCATCCCAAAAAGAAAAATATGGCTTTGGTAGCAGACCCACTCGAGAGTGCATCTGATGGGTCTTCTGAGTCTTCTTCTGGATTTTCGCTTGCTGCTTTATCTGCAATCCATGAAGAGGAGTTTGAGAGTCTCCCTGAGGCTGAGTTGGTCCTCATAGTCAAAAAGGTCACACGGGCCTATAATAATATGAGAAACAGAAATAAAGGAGGTCTCATGACTTGCTATGAGTGTGGTGAGCTTAATCATATCCGGGCAAATTGCCCCAAGCTAAAAGGTAAGAGCAACCATAAGGAGCGAAAGCCAGCTTGGAAGAAATCTCAATGGAACAAATCAAGGTATGATGCTGCCAAGCTGACGAACGCCGCTCACCGGGTGCTTGCCGCTTTTGAGGAACAATCCTTAAGCGAGGAGGACAAGGAGGATGAGATCCCTCAAAATAAGAAGGGGAAGGCCAAGGACTTCACCGGCTTGTGCTTCATGGCCGACTCCGTTGACGACGACAACGATGAGGTACCTCCCTCCTATGATGTCCTTTTTGATAGATGTGAAACTATGTTTGAGCAACTCATGAGTCAGGATAAGGCTTTAGAGTTTATCATGGCCTAGAACAAGGACTTAGAGTCACAATTAGATAGTTTGACTTTAGAACTTACAAATGCTAAGACTCTTGAATCTGATGAATGTTCATCCTGCCATGCTCTGCACTCAGAATTTGCTAAACTGCAATCTGCTGACGATATTGCTTTGCAACAACTTGAAAATGCTAGGACTGAGCTAGTTGAGGTTAAATCTGCTCCCTGTGAAAAATGCTTAGACTCTATCAAGTTGGTTGCTTCTGGTGTGGTTGATTCTAGCCTTGGTACTTTCTGCATAGAACGCGAACATGAAGTCAAAGATATCTTAGAAGCAGTTAGAGCTAAATATGCCAAGCTTAAGGACAGTATTGAGTCTGCTACATGTGCTTCTTGTCCAGCTCTTAAACTTGAAACTGCTTTATATAAAGAGAAATATGCTAGAGCCATTAAAGGTAAAAGCGGTGAATCATGTGTTAATCTTGAAGAAGAAAATGCTTATCTTAAGGGTACCTTAGAAATTTGCTCTAAAGGTAAGAAACAATTAAACGTGATTATGGACAAGTCTAAAACTCCTTATAAGAAGCAAGGACTAGGATACAATTATGTCCAAGATAATTCTAAGCCAAAAGTTCCTCAAGTCTTGGAAAATGGGTTAGTTGAATTCGAAACCCAACCCGCAAAAACTATCTTTAAACCTGTAGGTTTTGCCCAATCATCTGTTAAATCAAAGGGTGTTTTTCTCAGTGGTATCAAGTACTATTGCACCTATTACAAAAGGATGGGTATTTGGTTGAGTTCTGTTGGTGTAAGTTGAAAAATGATAAGAAATTTTTTGCTAGAATTTCACCCAATCTACCTAGAGCTTCTATGAGACATGGTGACATAGAAAAGAAGAAACCTGGTTCAGGATTTATGTCACATGCTCATCATCATGCTCCTAGACAAGATAACTCCCATGTTAATTTAACCTTTGCTCATAACACAACTTTAAATAAAATCAAGGATAGCACTTCTGCTTTGCATACTACTCGCAGACGTGTGTCTCAGTACTAGGTTTCTAAGTCTTGTTTAACTAACCCCAGTATTGAGACGAATCGTTCTTCTGTTCCTTGATTTTCAGGATTACCGCGGAAAGAGGAAGGACACGTGGTTCGTCGACTCCGGCTGTTCACGCCACATGACCGGAGACTCAAGATGGTTCACCTCCTTCACACGGTCGACGGGTGATGATTTCATCACTTTTGGAGATGATAAACAAGTGCGGATTGAAGGAATATGATCGATCAGGTTGAACGACAATTTCTGAACTTATTGATCTTTTTGAACTTTTTAGGTTTTTAGGCTTTTATTGCATCTCATTGTATCATATTGCATTCATATGAAAATTCAAAAAGATGCATTGTAATATAAGATTTTCTACTTATCTTTTAAAATTGATGAAGCTTTGCCGATTCCCCTTTGGAGCTTTAGTATTTCAATTCTTACTCAATGCCATGTCTAGTTCCTTAACTTGCTAGAATTATCATGCTTTCACATATACAGATAAGTCTTTGTTGTATGAGTTAGAACTCTAAAACAACTTGAACTAAAAACTACAATTTGTGGATGTTTTAGCTAATTGCGCAATTAGTGCTCCTTTTGTGACACTGGCCCTGTCAGAATTGCTTTGTTAGCTCTTGAATCTAAAATTGATCATTACTTGAGTTTCTTGTGATCTTGAGAATCTAAAACTGCTCTTGTGAAACATGAAAAATCAAATGTTAAGATTGTCTTATGCTTAAATTGTGCCAAACTACTCTTACGAGACTGCATGTCAAAGACATAAACTTGGAGATAGTTTGATGATTCAGACGATCTTATGGGGACTGCTTGTCAGAACTGATTTGAACCTCAAGATTTGTCGCCCTAGTAGAAGTTTAGGAAGAGTTTGTGGATGGCTCCTAGTCCAGGATCTTCTTCACTAAGATATATCTTTAATCAACTTCTGGTCGAAGCTTAGGATGAGTTTGTGGATGGCTCCTAGTCCAGGATCTTGTCACTAAGTTAGATCATTAGTCAACTTCCATATTAAGTGCAAATGAAAAACTATTGAAAAATAGGCGTTTGAGAAATTTGAGCAAGATGATTCAATATAGGACCTGATTGTCTCTTAATGTGGTCATTGTTAGCTTTTTGATCTCACTTTAACATTTTGACATGGCCAGTTTCACTTTAGGATCACTGTTGATGAACTTGCTAAATTTGAAGTTTTGCTTAAATTGATCAAATTTATTGCTTTATATTGAGCCTTCGTGCTTAGCTTTGATATATATGTCTTATCATGATCTTGCTAGCGCTGTTAGGCTTGATATGTTGTTTGTGCAATATTAGAAATGCTAGCATATTCTTTTGAGTAATCTCCAAAGCTTCTTGTAATCAAAATTTAAAAAATAAAAAAATGAAGCCACTCCATTGCACTTCATGCATACTCCTTCTTATGCTTCTTTCTTCATTCTGCATTTGTTATCTCTAGACAAGAGGAAGGCGTGATTCCTTGATGACTCCATTGTCAAAGGGGGAGAAGGTATTTCAATGTTGGGGGGAAGATATTTTATTGATATTTCAATGTTTGGGGAGAAGATATTTTATTGTTGTACAAAGGGGGAGAAAATTGGAGAATTTGAAATTTTCTCAAATATGAGGATCATAGTGAGGGAGAGTTTTTGAATTGTATTCTTATCATCTTATTGCTTTTCTGAACTTGAAATGCATTTCTTAATCCTTATGATGATCATAGGTCAATTGAACAATTGTTCTTTCATATGGACCTTAAGTGATATTTTTGACTCTTTTTTGGAATTTAATGTTTTTATACTTTCTTTTGCCATTTCTCACTTGCCTATGCTATTCTGATGCCCGCTTGGTCATATCCATTGCTTTCTCTTGCTTATGGATCAAGTTGTGCTTTTATGTGAAAACGAAAGTATTTTACTTTTCAAACCTCCAATTATATTTTATGGATTATTGCCAATGTGTTCATCAAGGGGAGATTGTGGATATCATGGGAATATGCTCCAGATCTTAGGATGATGTGACAATTGGCAATGGCGTTAAAGGTTTGTCGTTTCACATTTATTCAGCAAAGAATCAGGGCTGTTAGGCCTCAGGCGGTCTGACCGACCAAATTGGCGGTCAGACCGGCCTAAGGGTGGTCCGACCGGCCAATGGCAGTCCGACCGGCCTTAGTGGCGGTCGGACTGGCAATTTCAGAAAGTGATATTTTGAGCTGGGCCAAAAATAGAGGGTGTAGGCAAGAGAGGGGATTCTATTGCACTTGGTCCCATAATTTTTGGAGTCTCCAGTCAAAATGTCTATTCATTTGAAAATTCTAGTAGGTTTCGGAATTTCAGAGGCTATTTTCGGCTAAGTCCCAACTAGCGGTCTGACCGGCCAATAGGTGGCGGTCAGACCGGCCAAGGTGGGCGGTCAGATCGGCCATGGTGGCGGTCTGACCGGTTTTCACTTGGATCATTGTCCGTCGTGGCGGCGATGTTCGGTGGTTAGGTCAAAATCATTAGTTTCAGTGCATATGTGTTGCATGATGCATGTTTTGACTAACATGGGTCACGTTGTGAATAACTTGTTTCCGGATTCAGTTTACTTGTTTATTGTTGTGCAGGTTGCTTTGTGGTCAACGACGGTCAACGGCGAGGATGATCGGGACTAGTCTTGGAGAGCTGAGGTCCAGAACGATCGACGATGTCGGGTGAGGTCAATGAACTCAAGCGTGGTGCAAGATGGACAATTGTGACCTATTGGCCAACCAGCGGCGCAAGATGGCGCAAGGTGAAGCTGATTAGGTCAGGAGGCAATAAAGGCGGCGTATTAAAATGCGTCCTTGTGTGACCCGTTTGTTTTTGGCCTTAACGGGAGCCCAATTGAATCAAACTTCTAGAAGGTCTAAGCCTCCCCTACAAATTGAGGAGGGAGGTGGCTGCACCTCCTCTTTGTCTCTTTTGTAATTTTGATACCCTAATTTGCTTAGGTAGAGGTTTCGTGGAGGCTAGGGTTCTAGAGAGTTTTGATGTGATTTTCGTGTTCTTGGATTGAGCATTGTCCTCCATTGATGGAGTGGCTGTAAACCCAAATCATATCAAATCAATCCAAGGAAAGTTTGATCAATGTTTTGTCTTATTGCTTTCCTTCTCTCTTTTTGATGATTTGAGATTTTCTTTGATCCGTGAGTTTTTGATTGATTTCTTCATATGATTTAGCTTGCTGTGACATGTGGAAATATATCTAGGATCATCTTGATCATCAATCACCCACGAGCAAGATTTTGGATTTAGTTTTCGTTTTGACTTAGTTTTGAACCTTTCTCGTCTCAAACGGAAAAATATCCTTATTTGTGGATATCGTGAGGATATGTGCACGATCTCAGGATGATGAGACAATTGGCAATGGCGCTGTTGGTTTGCAAAATCTCGCGTTTTGGGTTTGCTTCAAAATTTGTCGGACCACAAAGCGGTCGACCGGTTGTATCGAGCGGTCAGACCGCCAGTGGAGGAGTCCGACCGGCCATGGTGGCCGGTCCGACCGCCATATTAAAATTTGGTTTTTGGAGCTGAGCCAAAAATAGGTTCTGTAGGCAAGTGAGGGGAGTCTCCGGATGTGGTCCCATCATTTTGGAGCTCCGGTCAAAGTTCTATTGAGTTGAAAATTCCGAAGGTTTGGATTTTCACGCAGTAAATTTGGCTAAGTCCTTTTGGCCGGTCCGACCGCCGTTGTGCGGCGGTCCGACCGACTGAACCCGTCGGACCGGCCTTGTGGGGCGGTCAGACCGGCATTGACTTGGATGTTAGCCAAGTTTGCATTGAGTTGATTTGAATGTGTTTTATGTATGGTGTTCAATGCTTTATTGTTGTATATTGCATTGCGGAGCTAACGTGGGTCAAGTTGTGAAGAACTTGTTCCCGGAAGCGGTTTGTTTGTCTATTGTCATGCGGTGGCTTGCGAGTCAACGGCGTCAGCGGTGAATGGATCGGGACTACGCTTGGAGGTCGAGGTCGAGCGGTCATGGATACCGGGTGAGGTCGTGTGACTCAAGCATGGTGCAGGATGGGCAAGATGGATCGAACGGGTGGTTCGGTGCAGCTGGTTGGATCAGGTGGTGCGGATATCAGTGCGAGTCTCTGGAAGGTTCCGATGGGATTCGGACAGGAGATGCTTGGCGACGTGATGAGAACCGCTGATCAACCTACACGTGGTGAAGCAGGCTATTGCTTCAATAGTTATGTGTGTGGGTCCCATGTGTAAGTGGTCCCAAAAGTGAAACCCTAGCACTCTAGTATAAATAGAAAGGGGGGAGATGGAAAACCCTCCTAAGCACTCATTTGGCATTCTTCCTCATTTTCTAGGGTTTGGAGGAGAGAAGAGGAGAAGCTAGGGTTTGGAGTGTGCTCCTTGTGTGAGCTCTTGCCCTCCTTGTTGGAGAGGCTTTGTAAGCATCTAGTATGATCAAACAATCTTGTGATGCTTAATTGAAAGATCATTTGCTCCCCTTGTGTTCTTCTCCCTTTTTGGATGATTTTGGTGCTTCCTTGATTCAAATGTTTATGTTTGGTCCGTTGGACTATTTTATCTTGCTTGGATGTGTGGGGATACTCCTAGAGTCATCTAGATCATCAACCCCCCATGAGCAAGTCTTAAATCAAGATTTTCATATTTCTAGGGTTTGTGCACTTCTTTGTTAAATCCTTGAGAGATTGATTCTGCGAAGTGGATCTGAAGGATCGTCGCTAGAAATAGGTCTCTAATATCATTAGGGAGGTGTGCTCGAAATTTGGTCAAGTTTCATTGGTTGAATCAAAAGTTGGATCAAATTTCGTTTTGGATTTGGGTTGAGTTTTTCAGTTCTGGACTGAACCGGTCAGACCGGTGTTGCAACGGCGGTCCGACCGCCCGTGTATTCAGACCGCTATACTACCGGGTCGAACTGTCCACCGTCCGACCGCCTTGATTAGTTGCGGTCGGATCACTGGTTGACCGTCGGTCCGAGCCACTTCGTGGTAGCCGGTCGGACCGCTTGATGGCCGATTCGAGCAGTGAGTTCTTTTCTCCATTTGTGTCGTGTGGTTGAGGGGTTTATCAAATCCAACACAAGACTTCCACTGTGCGCTTACTGATCTTCTTAACTTTCATAGCTAAAGGAGTAAAGTTCGTGTTGTATTTGATTTATGCGAGAAAGTTTAGAAAGCGTCTATTCACCCCCCTAGTCGCCTTTACGGTCCTACATTATTTTTCCAAGAATTTTCATAATCTTTGATTGAAATAGGTTCCTGACATTATAGAGAAGGTGTGTACCAAGTTTCATCGAGTTTGGAGTTGTAGATCGAAAGTTACATCTATTTACAACTTCACTCGTCATTTGTTTTGATATGTTCTTACGGTGGTGGTCGGACCGCTTGGTGCCACCGGTCAGACCGCCAAGGGTCAGCGGTCAGACTGCCATTGACCCAGTGATCAGATCGCTAGCACTGAGTTCTTCAGCTTGTGTTGATTTTTGTCATATTACTTAGGGGGTTAAATTGGATTCAATACTAGTCTTCCGCTGTACTGGTATATTGATCTTCATAGCTTCCATAGCTACTGGAGTAAAATCTTATTGAATCAATTATTTGTGAAAAAGTGAGCATGCTCCTATTCACCCCCCCTAGTCGCCTTTTCGGTCCAACACAAATTAACAACCATTGCTGTATATAAAACATATGCAGCTCAATAATGTCGTCCAGTAGTATCACACTATCAATTCCTTCCAATGCTACAAATTGCTCAGTCAGTATAGTTCACATGGACATAACAGACTACCCTTCCCACATCCACGGAGGCAATGGTAATGGAAAATTGGACACTTCTGGCCGTATGACGCACGAAAATTCCCCATTTAGCCCCCTTCTGCAAAAATTTCCAAAAATAGCCCCCTCGGGCCACCTGCTGCCGTCGAGGCGGCGGTGAACCACCTGGCTGCCGAGTCGGACGGCAGGCAACTCTTGCCGTCCCCACGGCGGCGGGCCCCGCCGTCAGGGGCGGCGAAGAGAACTCTTCCGTCCCCACGGCGTGGTCCTATTCTTAGTGGGGCACGGCGTGAGTCATTCAACCACTATTCTTAGTCCCAGACCGTGGCGGCAGTGCGCTCTCACCCAAAAAATTAAAAACATAATATTTGTTCGACAAATTTTTAAATATAATAAATAAGCTCAAAAAATTATGAAACTTTGTATGGAGCCTCACGGCATAGTGTGCTTGGTTGTGTAATTTTTTGAATTTTTCTCATTTTTTTTTCTGCATGATTCTTTGAAGTCAAATTTTTGTATGAATTTTTAATATAGGCGAGGTCAGAACATTATGAAAATTTTTGTCGGACTCCTACAGAGGACTTGATTGTGTAAATTTTATGTTATTTTATATGCTCAGAGATTATCTCGAGAAATTGAGGTGTAGGTGTGGAAACTATGACGAGGCGTTTGAAATTAGGGTTTCTTGATTTCATGTGACTCGAAATGTGTAAAGTTTATTACCACATGAGTACTCTTAGCGCTATGATTCTTGATCATATTTTTAAAGATGCCAAGCCTGACCTAAAGGGGTTGAGCGTTGTGATTACGAAGATAGCTTAAAACATAGAAGAATCAATGTCGATGTCAATAATTATTTGGAATTCGGGAGAAGAGGCATATTTGCAATATAGTATTATTTTGATGGCTCGTGAGGCCCAAAATCGAAGTGTATTGCACTCCATGAGATGAAAGCACGTTTCATGTGGTCACATGGCATGTTAGTTCGGCTAATTGGTTTAGTTACATACGCTACTAGTGCGGTACATTGCGACACAAGCCTCCGGGCCATGTAAATCGCATGCCTTTAGGAGATAGTAAAAACATGCCTAGTAGAAGAGGGACTACTACTGAATGGCCCGACCTCTTGTGTGGACCAGGGCCATTGCCCTTCCTCCCGAGCTCGGCGTTGTACTCCTCGCCGGCCGCACGGCCTCGGCGCCATTTCCCTCTTTTTCACGATCCGCTCGCGTGCCTCGCGCTCCTGCGCTGCGCCTCGAGATGAGCTGCGTCTCCGGCGGATCGCTCGTTGCGCTCTTGATCAAGCGATCCTCCTCCGGATCTCGCGTCCCCTTCGGCATTCCACTCCTCGAAGTCGGTGCCCTTTGGTCGTGTGGATGGATTTCTAGGTCGATCCGGCGGAAGCCACGAGAGGCTCGGTGACTACGGGTGAGCGGGAGGCGTAAGTGCGTATTATGAAAAGAGAGTGGTGCGTGAACTTCTTGTAAGTACTCCTTACCATTGCCGATGGTTTCGTATCCCAACGGCGGTCGGGATAGTCGGAGGAGTAGTTGGGACAACCCGATGGCGCATCGAGGCTCGGTCGGTGCTTGGATTTGAAGAACTTGCATGTGTCCACCTCGCCAAGCGGAGGCGGCGTCTCCCCTCTGGCGGGTGTTGCGGCGAATGCTCGGTTGGGACGTTCGGCGGGGTTCTTGCTACGGGGCTTCATTGCGAAGAGCTTCCATCACGAACGCATTTGCTCTTGCGGTCCGAGCGCGGCGTCCTAGCTTGTTCGGCCCGTGCCGTAGAAGCCGAGCTAACTCGCGGATCTCGTCCATTGCTTACGCCTCTTGTCCATCCTAGCGTGGCGAAGCAAGCTCACGGTGTGGCGTGGTTGGGTTTGGTTGTGTAGTTCATGTATTTCACCTTGTTTTATAGGCCACATGTTTGGCTTGGTGTGGTTAAGTTGGCGTGAGTGGCGGCGTGGGAGGGTGTTTCGCGTCTGCTTTGCGAGTGGGGTCATTCGCCATGAAAGGCTGGTGAGGCGGGGTGTTGTCGCGTCTGCTGCGAGTGTGGTCATTCGATGCGAAAAAGTGGCGAGGCATGGTGTTGTCGCGTCTGCTGCGAGTGTGGTCATTCGATGCGAAAAGGCGGCAAAGCGGGGTGTTGTCGCGTCTGTTTGGCATAGTGCGGTCATTTGGTCGAAAAGGCGGCGAGGCGGGTGTTGTCGCGTCTGCTGCGAGTGTGGTCATTCGGATGCGAAAAAAGGTGGCGGCGCGGGGTGTTGTCGCGTCTGCTGCGTAGTGCGATCATTTGGTCGAATAACGGTGGCGAGGAGAGTGTTGTCGCGTCTGTTTTGTAGAGTGTTTGATTAATCGCACACAAAGTATTCATCTGGACCTTGTGGTACCGAAATCATATGCTGCGAGGCGACATTGCGTTATGTCACATGCGTTTGATAAATTAAAGTCGCGAGGTACAAAAGTCGTTTGTACTGAATATTTCGGAGAATATTTTGTGTACAAAAATGACTGTAACGTCATGCACATGGATATTATATAAATGCACAATGACATTACATAACACGTTTGTCACGGCCATGATATTAGCTAGGGTGCATCGTCGTGTCGCCTACCCGGACGGCGTAGTTGATCCTCAGGAAAGGTGAATCTGTCCGGGGAGTGGCGCATGTCTCGCAGGCCGTAGTACGGGGGCTGCCTGGGAGGCGAAGCTGCGGTGATGTCAGCGTGGGGGTCCGGCTCAGGCCTCAGCATCTCGTCTAGCCACTGGTGCTCCTCCTGCAGGGAATGGTACTCGGTGAGTTAGTCCTTATTTTTTTGCGCAGAGAAAATAGTTGTAACTACGTTAACGCTTACCTGAGTAGGTTGTTGTGCTGAGGATGATCCTCTGGCGGTCGGTGTAGTCTTTGCCGCGGTGTACCCTCCATACGTGTCGGCGAACCACGGGTCGCGGTCCATAGTCGGATTGAGCGCCGTGCATGCGAGCCCAACCACTCGTCCCCGCGCTGGGGGGAGTCCGGGTCAGTGTCTGCAGTGCGAAACCGTTGCCCTGGCGAGGAAGTCGTGTGCTGCGCCTCCCTCTGTGATGACGATGGTTGCATCAGACTGCTGTCCCCTCGTAGTAGCTGCTAGAAGAAAGGTTAATGTCAGATACCTCCGAAAATGAGTGCATGGAAAGGTATTGACAATGAGAGAGATGACATACCTGTGGCCCGAGGCGGGTCGGGGCCGTCGGGGCCGACCGACCGTAGCTCGGACGGCTCCGGAGTGAGGCAGGCGTGCGGACGGTGGTCTTAGGGAGAGTCTGAGGCGGAGGGTGGAGGGTACCCTCGCGTCCGCGATCTTTGTCGCGTGCGTCGTTGTGTCGACCACGAGTCATGGCTCTAATCGCAGCCCTCGCGTCGTCGGTCATGCCACGCCACGGCTAGGAGGCGATCGAAGGTGTTGCTGTTCCCACGCCGTAGAATTTCAGCACCCTCGCGCTGTATACGATCTATGCGGTAGTACTGCAAGAAAACACGGAGTTAGTGCGAAGCGTGCTGCCTGAAGGAAATTGGTTGAAGAATGGGTTACCGCCTCGTCGCCGTCGTGCGCCGGTGTGGGTCGGGCCGGCTAATCGATGTCCTCTGCATGGCGACCCTTGACGCGCTCGCGTTGGCCCGATAAGTGCGCGCTGGTGCGTGGAATGTACCACTGCAAGTACGAAGCGTACGTCTGGATGGAGTAGACGCGTGCCTCGTGCAGCACGTCCGTCGCCACCCTCTCGCTCCACAGCTCCGTCCACGGCAGCTGTGTCTGCCTCCAGTCGTCGCTCTTGCGCCCTTTCCTCGTTTGCCTGCAAGTGAATCTTAATGTCAGAACATGTAAGGCAGGCATACAGATAAAATTATATCCAAAAAAGGACATACCGGTGGGCCTTGACTGCGATATGTCGTCCGCGGCGGTGGCTTTCTTTGAGTACGAGCGAGCTGTCTCATGACCCGTTGTGGATTATGCGGCTCGACCATGTCGCGAAGACCGGTGGCGGTCGTCATCAAAGTGGATCGTCCTCGATTACCTTTGCGTCGATAATCCGTAGGGGCCGTGTGCGCAAGGGCTATCACATCCATGGCGCGGATGATCTCGGTCTCGTGCAGAGTCTCGAAGAGGTTATGGAACTCTGCGTACGCACGCCTCGGTCTCTCCCTGGCCCACCCTAGGGTACCACGTGTCCAACGTGTTCCCATTGTAGGCCCGTCGTGGGGGTCGTCGCCGAGAGCATTGCCGTAATCTTTGGGCGGTCAGCGAATGCAGGTGCACCGTGTTGCGGAAATAAGGGCGACCAAGCTGGAAAGTGCTCCCATGACCACGGTATGTACGAGGTGTAGCAAACCGCCGGGGCGGCTCCACGCCCGTCTTTGCGGCCGAGTGGCATCGCATAACCCTCGGTAAGTGGCGCGAGCACCGCGAACCCCAAGCTATCTTTGCGGGCGTCGTCGGCGGCGTCGCGGGGACTCTGCCGGATGGATATAGGGGGTACACGGTCTCCGTGTGTCGTAGGGAACAAGATCCATCCGAGCGAGAGCAGAATATGCAGCGACGAGGTGTGTCTGGCGCCTCATTATCGCATCCACAGGCGAGATCATGAACTCCGTGGCGAGGAATGTGGGATCGGACACGTTTGCGAGGAATCGGGAGGCGAATCTGTCGCCCAAGCGCACCTTCGATCTCGCCCTCGGAGGTGGCACTCTTTGGAAGGCCATGCCGGCGGACACTGTAAGCATTGCTACATCCTCGAGAGTAATGGTCATCTCCCCCCGGAAGTGGAATGTATGAGTCTCGGTCTCCACCGGTCCTGGCGTGAAAGTAGTGCGCGTCAAAGCGCAGCGTGCGGGATGTCAACATGCGGGCGAGGCGGGAGGCGGTGTCCGCGGCCGCGGGGCGTCTGCTTCGTCAAGGGCCACCTCTCCACAGGCGCTCGGGACCCGAGCTCGGAGGGCCGCGGCGGACCACGCCCGACAGCAGTGCCCCCATCCCAGCGTGGGTCGGCGGCTCGTCTGCGTCGTCGGTGAACTGCGCCATCTCCTGCGAGATACCATAAAATATGTTAGTGCGTACTTAAAACATATCGTGTGCCATAATAAAACAAGGCAAAACATAGGACGAAAAGAAAACAACCACACATGAGCATAACGAGTTAACAAAAGACCAAGATGGTGAACATTCCGTCAGTAAATAAAGACACATATTAGCGGCAACACTACGATTGCAGCTGCGACATAACATTAGTCCCATCGAAGGAATTACAATAAGCAAGCGACATCACGACCTAGTAATTATATCTTGCTCGTTACGATTGCCTTTGCTTGCGCCGGAGTGCATTTGGACGGCCGTGATGGAGTGCCCTCTTGTCTTGCCTGACCTACAGGGCGGCGAACCCGTTGCCTGTTGGTGTCGTCCATGTCGTTCGGATGCGTCGTATTTGGCGTCTTCCACGGCCGGGTGTTTGATTGCTACGTTCGGCACCACTTCACTGCCCGGCGGAGGTCTCGTAGTGTGTGTCGGCCGTCGAATGAAACTCCGCACCCCAAGTGGCAAAGAGGTGGTGGATATCGTAGTACTCGGAGATGTAAGGCTCGAAGATTGCCGCCACGCCCGCGCCGCCAGCGTACACATGGGAGCATGGTTTGTCGCGAAGCTGCGGTTTGTTGCGGTGCACGCGGCTTCTTCACCGATCGTGCGGACACGCTTACGATCCCCTCTAGCGTGGCCCATAGCGTACTTCTCCCTTAGCCGGATCTCGAACCGCTGGCGCCATCCATGGTGCGAGTCACGTCGCGATCGCGCCTTGGCGATCTTTTTCTCCATGTAGGCATGCATTACCTCAGAAATTGTTTACCATCCTCCGGATGCTTCTTGGCCATCATGGCTCTGTTGCGAAGTATCCGATGAGTGCGGTTCGAGTCTCCTCCACGATCGCCGTGATCGGCGAGGAGCGCACACCCTTGAGGACACCGTTGTACACCTCAGACATGTTGGTCGTCATGATCCGTACCTCGCACCATCGGTGTCGTGCGGCGAGGACCATTTCTCCAGTCGGTAGCGTCGAGTTAACCCTTGTGTGAACTCCCCAACTCTCGGACCCTCCGGTAGATGCCCTGCCTCGGCATTCGCGAAGTCCCTTACATGCCAGCGGTATCCTCATCGTTTGTCTCCACACGCCGAACTTTCTCCTTTGGTTACGCATGCGAGCTTCTTGAACATTTTCATGAGGTCCTTGCTCGAAACCTTGTGTGGAAGTTGGCGCGAGATGCCTCATGCACCAGCGGCTCCTTACATCGTTCCCTTTGGAGCGGGTGCGCCCGCTTTGGATCGTGCTCAGCGCGGACATCAAGCGACATTGCGGTCGAGATGACACACACTGGTCGATCTTGTACTACGCTTTGCTTCACATTACGGGAACCACAACCCGGCTATCCGTGTTCTCGCTCTCAACAATTGCGAAGGCCACGAGGACTAGGCTGATCGTTCTTATCATTACTGTGGCGGTGAGGATGGTACCCTTGTACTTCCCACATAGGAAGGTGCCATCCATCGTCGGCCGCGGGACGACAATGCTTGAAAGCCGATCGCTGACGGAAGGCCGGAAGACCCTATCAAGAATAAGGCAATTGGGCCCTTAGTCGGATGCACCGCTCTAGCTTGTTTATGTATGTTCGGGATTACATTCGCGATTTGATCGACAATCTTGGTACTAGGTTGTAGGCCTCTTGAATGTGCGAACATTCGCTCCACGACCTGCGTTTGGCGCCATGCCGTCTTGTAGCTCACGGGAACCCCACAATATTGGCAACCTCGCCATGAGGATGTTTGGGAAATGGACACATCTGCGATGGCGAGGTGGCTTATCGGTGGCAACATAAGAGGAGGTCATGTTGCGGTGCACGTGAAGCGGTGAGCTAACTTCGCATGTGTGATCCTTGACACCGTTATCCGAAAACCCGTGCGGCGACCATGAACGCTGCGCCGCGGACCTTCTGCCGCGAGATTCATCAACACACGGCGATGTGCGTGTCGGGTTGGACCTCTGCACCGATACATCCGGCCGATGTTAACGGCGTATTTAGCAATAGCATCTTTGGCGGCGCTCTTGTCGAGAAGCGCCACAGGAGCGGTGTCATCATTGAACCCCACTCGGCACCCTCCGATGTGGCGAGAACCGGCGGCGTCGTTGCAGCGTCGTCAATCGTGAGGACATAAGCAATGTCGGTGGTCACAAGCCCTGCTGCATCTCCTCGGCCTGGCTTCTCCTTCTTCGTCGCCTTCCAGAACTAGTTGTTTCCACGTCCTCCATGCTTTCCACCTCGTCCACAGTGGCTAGGTACTCGTGACAATCAATACGGGTTGCCCACCATCTCTCCGCACCTTCATTGGGCTCGAAATTGGCGGCACGCCTCCTCGGTCTCCATCTCCCACGTCTTCGCGCGTCTCCTCCAACACTGGAGACCAGCGCGAGCTCCCCCCAACAGCTTCCCAAAACCACCCACGCCGGATGTCCCGTCCTCTCCACGAAGCGAGCGTAGACCATCGGCGCGCATATATATCGCGGCGGGGTTGCAAACAACCCCATATAATTGGCCCATGAAGCGTCACATGTGACCTTCATAAGTTGCCAAATGGTCTCGCTTTGCACGATCGCAATCGAGGATACACCGCCTCGATGCCGCGGCTTCTTCCTTCGATGGCGCGATCGAGCGCGGAGCGCGCGCCGCCTTAGCTCCAAGAGGCCCATGTCCTTGAGGCGGCGCCGGATCGCGGTCGCGATCGCAACAGCAGTCCGCACCGTATGGTCCGTTCACGTACTAGGCCGTCCCGTGGAACACGAGCAGATCTTGTATCTCCGCCATGAAGTACCTAACACAAGAGCAACTTCACGACATACGTAATCGAAAACAAAAATTACATGGTTGCGAGTTGATCGAATTTGTGTTCAAATATTTAGCAAAAAATTGCACAATACTCGGCTTCAAATATTTAGTGGTTTACATGAGCAATTGGAATAAAATATTGAGATCAACGTAAATTTATTAATTCCAAATGGAGTTCATATGATTTTCTATCCATGAAAGGTTGAAGTAAATTTTATTTCTCTTGTAAATAAAAATTCACAATTTTAAGGGTACTACAAGTGTCAAACAAATTCTAAGTTAAAGTAAAAAAATCACTTGATTTCCCCAAAGCATTTTTAAGTTTCCATACCGAGTTAGACCTAGCCTATAGCAATGACATGCGGGGTCTACTACATAGAATATTTTGCCATCTATTTTTTGAAATAAAAACTTACTAACAGGTCGGCCCCGTCTACTGCGTAGTGCATGGACCGAAGGTCAATATACCCTGTTAAGAGTACATAGATAGCGCTCAGTGGTGCAATTTGTCGGCGACTCTATTTCAATTGTACTTCTACTTGACGAATTACCTCTAAATATTTTAATATTTTATGATGAGGTCCGTGACGATCGACATTTTATTCTAGATAAAAAAATCACACCGTTTTACTAATTAGAAGTTTCTTTGAGTAGAATCGGCGTAAGAAAATTTTACTGCGGTAATTACTAAACTAATATAAATCATTACGCCCTAACAACACTAATATTCAACTAATATAAATCATAATGCTAAGTCAACTAATATTCTACTCAGTGAAAATCGGCGTAATTCTACTCAGTAAATACTCAGTCTTATAAATCAGTCTTAATAAAAAATTGACAACACTAACAACATAAAGTCTCCTAAGTCAACTAATTACGCCGCTAATCGTAATGCTAACTACTGAGTATTCTAATTACTTGCTAATCACACCGTTTTCCAATTTTGCACCTTTGCGAATTATAACTACTCGGTTGCTATCATTAATCTTACTACATCATAATCACATTGCTAAAACTTACTACAACTATAGGTGCATGTGAATGCCACATACCTTTTATGCCGCCTCGCTTCCCTCCTCTTCTAGAGGTGTTTGCTTCTCTCGCTCGCTCGCTACCGCTAATCTTCTTCTGCTCACGTCGGAGGCAATGCGAAGGCAGCTCAAGGCTGCCTCTACTTATCTGTGTGAGCGACAAACTCGGTTTCTTTGCTCGCGCGAACCCTACGCCATGCCAGCCAAGGCTCGGCGTGTGGCTGCCCACTGCGGCAGCAGCGCGGCTGCGTGGCGATGGATGCCAACTTTGCTGCCGTCGGGGCGGCGGCAGTTAGCGGCTCCTACGGCCGGGCGGCGCGCCGCCTCGGCGCGTGGCTGAAACCACGACCTGCTGCCGTCGGGGCGGCGGCGAGTCGTGGCCTGCAACGGCAACCCGCCCGGTCGGCGGCCGCGCCATGCGGCCTCACGTGCCAAGGCGGCACTGCTGCCGTGCCCCAGCGGCGGTGACTAACTGCCGTGGGGGCGGCGGCGAGTTCTCTTGCCGTCGGACGGCGGCGAGTGGCTCTTGCCGTGGGGGCGGCGGCGAGTTCTTCTTTGCCGTCGGGGCCGGCGGTGGTGGCTCTTCTTACCCGTCCCCGACAGCGGCGAGTGGCCCGAGGCTATTTTTGAAATTTTTGCGAGAAGGGGCTAAATGGGAATTTTAAGTGCGTCATACGGCGAAGTGTCAATTTTCATGGTAATGTTATCTGAAGATTTTCATGGTTTGTTGACATTTCACATTTCACCCGGTTGTTTATAGATAATTGAATACCCAAAGAAACATCAATGCAAGACATCTGGAGTCCTGATATGCAGTGGCCTGAAATAAAATGGCAAGCACGCCTCCATACCACGTAGCACAAAATTACTCTTTTTTTGGCGTAGTATTTATAAAGTGAATCCACTTATATTGGTTTCATGGGGCTAGCTTACCCAACTATTAAAAAGATTGGTGAAGCTATCACGCAGGCCTGTATTATGTGCGTAATGCGGTGGGGTTTCATTCCTTCCATTTTCCCCTTCTCTCCTTTTCTCCGTCCTCCCGTTGTCCTGTCCTGATTCATCTCTTTCTTGGCTCCTCACTTGATCTCCAATCTAGTTCCTCGCATCGTGTAACAGTCTAAAAATTATGCGTATTTGAAATTGTTTAAAAATATAGAATTTTTAGAACTTTTTGAAAACATCTTGTTGATATTCGAGTTTTTGGATTTAATTTTGAAGATAGTTGTTGAGCAATGAAACTTTAGGAAAAACGAAATACTAAAATCCGGTCTAGGCCGAAAACCATCCAGCCTTGCCCTACTTCTCCTTTCTCATTTTCATTTTTCCTTTTCTTCTCTCATTTTCTTCCCTTTCTTTTCTTTTTTTGTCCCTCCTGGTCCACCTGCCAGCCTTTCTCTCTTTCTTCCTTCTATTTCTCCTTCCTTTGTTCCTTCACCCAACCCATCGTCACTAGCGCCATGCCGCACCCCAGTAACCGTGGATGTAGCCATGCCATCTGTAACATCCCAAATATGGATTTGTGTTTCAAATGTAAGAAAATGCAAAGAAATTAAAACTTTTCTTGCATCTTGAAGCCCTTGGTCATTTTTGTAATTCTTTTAAAAACAATTATGGAAAATCAAATTTAGATCCTCATTTGACTCCAATCAAAAACCTTTGTGGCATAGGTCTTGTGCCAAACCCTTGGAAATCTTTTTTCCTGAGTTCTAGGGAGGCTTGGCAATACCTCTGAATTATCTCATGATTTTTAGAAATTATTTGAAAATTTTAGGAGGCAAGTCAAAATTGGTCAAACCCTATTTCTCCTCTTCTGGAATTTCTGGAGAAAAATTCAGGGCCTGAAAATCTCTGAAATTTTTTTGAGAGGTTCCTCCTGCTATCAGCAAGCTCGAGTTAAAATTTCATAAATTTTAGAGTTTGTTTGCTACCTCAAATAATTCCTCAAAAATCAGATGTTTAGGATTCAAATTCTAACTGGGTTGCACTGTTCCTCGGGTTCGAACCGAACTCGGGCTCGAGCCACTGGACTCGGTCCAGTCAACTAATCGCACCGGCGTGGTTGATCGGATGCGCGGGTTGTGAGCCGTTGGATCGGCATCGAACAGTCCTCGACCAGCCGAACGATGGAATCGTTTTAATCCACCCGATCTAACTCAGCCGTTCGATTTCAATTCGACGATTGACGAGTCGTCTCCTTCCTCCGTCGGTAGCGTGAGCGGCGACCATGGCGTCTGTGAGGAGAAAAGCCAGCGTCTGATCCACTCCACGGTCGCCTTTAAACGGCTATCTCTGCGCGCATTTAATGCCTATCGCGCTCCTCCCTCAGACGTCCACTCTCCAACTGCTCCCGTCGCCCTCTCGCGCTCAAACGGCCAGGTTGACCCGAGCGGGATATCGCCGTTGCCATCGGCTATTTAAGCTCCATTGTTTCTCCCTTAGCTTCCTTTAGCACCTCCGCAACTCTAGCTAACACTCACAAGTCCGTGGGGCGCGAGATCTTGAGAATCCTTGGCGCCATTGTCGGTTTTGGAGCTTCGGTGGTGTCGGTGCAGCAGGGGTTTTCTTCTTCGGGTCTTTGCTCCCTCTGCTCCCCCTTTACCCTCTGAAGCTTAACCCTCACTCAATTCGGTTCAATTTGCTCAAGGCTTGGCTGAATTCGGATTCCCCCAATTTCAGCCGAAATGGGCATTCTTCTTCGCCCGGGCAGCTTCGGCTCTCCTCGGTGCATCCTTTGCACTCAGGTAACTCCTCTTTAGTCCCTAGTGGCACGGCTTTGCTCCTTTGAACGCGGTGGCGCATTTGCCGTTTTCGTTTCGTCACTTTGCGGCCGCCGGTTTTCTCGGCTTCTGCCGCGTTACGGACCACATGACCAAATCCATTGGTACCATTATATGCGCAATGATGTTTGGGACCCATTTTGAGCACTTGCTCGCACCGCCGTGGCCGGGCCGCCATGGCGTAACCGTTCTTCCGTCGTTTTTGGGGCCAGCAGGGGCGGGTGTTTTGAACGTGAGTCGATGCGGACCGTCGATCCGTAGATCTCGGCCCACGTTCGCGGAGATTTGAATTCGTCGCGCGTCTCGGTCCGTGACCGTTGGATCTAAGATCAGCGGTCCCGACTCGAGTTAAGCTTGGATCGTTGGATCGGATCGGCGGCTCGCGTCGCGTGAGGGCGTTCGGATCGACCCGCGCGCTTCGGATCCCGTGGACCGTTGGATCTGTCGAAGAGTTTTTCCTTCGACCATTATTATCGACCACTACGGTGCGTGCGTCCTTCTCGACCCTACGGTCGTGCGTCCTTCTCGACCACTGCGGTCGTAAGTCCTTCTCGACCATTACCCGATCGTAAGTCCTTCTCGACTATTGTCGGTCGAGCGTTACGCTCACGACTTGTACCTAGTCGTAAGTCCTTCACGACTATTATCGATCGTAAGTTACGCTACGACTTGTACCCGGTCGTAAGTCCTGCCATTTTCCCGAAAGGATTTATTTATCAACTGAAAAATATGATAACTTGTAAAATGCATAACTAATTCATTTTAATTCCTTTTTGGGTGATTCAAATTTTGTGGGTTATGTTTTCAATTGAACTTTAATCTAAAAATATTTCCAACCTCAGTATAGCTCCAGAAAATTTTGCTAATGAATAGTAGCATTTATGATATATAAAAGCTGAGCAAAATTGAATTGGGCATATCTTTGGCATTAAGAATCCAAATCAATTGGTTCTTGTTGATAAATTCTTTATAAATCATACCCTTGCTACTGCAAAATTTTCATAATTTTTGGAGAAAGTTTACTGTTGGTCTTTGTGTTTTCTTTGTTCTTATCGGTAGTTTCTCGCTTTCTCGTTAGGATCCGAAGAGCACATTGACAATATTATTGATCCTCAGAAATATCTTGACCCACAGCAAACAGGCAAGCAGTTTGATCATGTTAATCCCATTATTTTTCAAGTCTAATATATTGATTTCAACTTGTATGTATGCATTGCTATTTTTGTGTTAAATTATGGTTAGAATCCTATAGTTGCATAATCTGTAGGAATTGATTCTCCTTTACTACCATGAGCCTAGGTTATTTGTTGTGATTTGAGTTCGATGGATGAGCTCTTGTTACTTAGTAGATTACGAATAGAAATTGCTTAGAAATGCTTAGTTTTCGGTAGCAATGGGCGATCATCGATATTAGTCGATGATCTTGATCACACATCTAAATATTATTCCATTATGGCTAGCACTTGTGCTTTGTTATTTTGTAAAGTTAAAATCTGAAAATGAAACATTGTTTTAGACTTGGGCAAGTGGTTGGATGGTGGGTTATTGGGTTTGTGGATGTCTTGCCTAAGTCAACAAGGACCGAACATCTTGTGTCACACTCTCCAAGCATTTTGCGTGCTAACCACTTGAGAGGATATGGGACCTCTCTTGACTTAGTACTTTGGCGGGTGTTATCTTGAGTCACAGGAGGGGTTGCGTGTGTTGTGTGAAAAGGATATGTGTTCTTGTGTTGGGTGTGCGGTGGTGGAGATTCGGGTAGGCTCTCCACCTCGAGGAGCATTATAGTTGTCCAAGGCTTTACTGCGGCGGGTAGTTGACCGAGGCTTTACAATGACTCCGACACAACGTATGGGTTTCTATCCATACGGGCGGCTCGTAGTTAATACACAATATTGGAAATGTCTCGTAGGACTTAGCGTGCTTAGGCATACCTTAGGAAGTGTGCTTAATAGCTTGGCAAAAGGCGATGCAGCGTGTGGAGTGCATTGGTACACCTGCGGTGTATAAAACTATTGAATAGCCTCGTCCTAGGTTATGGACACGCTTGGTAGGTTTGCAAGAGTTAGACTACAACCTTTTAAATTAAAATTTAGACATGGTTGGTATGAATGGGTAATTCATGCTATTGTTGTGGTGGCTAATGGTTTAGTCACTTCCAGGATTGTTGTTGTTCTCTATCTACTGTTATATTGTGGTCATTTACGATTATTTGTACATTAAAAATAGATTTGTTAACTTGCTTTTAAATGTACTACATTATTGCAAATAAAGATTGCTTTGCGCTGAAAATAAAACATACAGCCTCCACTTAAATAAGCTTGCATGTAGCATATGTATAGGTCTGTTACTCTACACGTAAGTCTTGCGGAGTACAATTTTTGTACTCATTTGCTTTGCTTAACTATTTGTTGCAGAGGAGGAAGGTGAGCCCCAAGGGCCTCACTTTTGTGAAATGTGCTGTGGATTCGACGACTAGCTTGGCGGTCCGGTCGGTTGCCTTGTGGGTTAAAGGCACACTGATTGGCTCTTTCGGTTTATGGCCATCTTATGGCACTTTTGCTTCCGCTGTTCAATTTCTATCATTTGGCCGGTCGGCCTCTCTTGTGTAATAACTATCCTTTATTTATGTTATCTTCTGGTTGTTGCTTTGCTTCGGTTCTATGTGAATGAATGGAATTGATGCATGAATTTTGTAAAGAGGTGTGTATACTGCATTTCTGGGAAGTATACATGTCTCGAGTCTCGGGTTATCTGATTTGTGATGCTAGCGCCAATGGATGGTTAAGCATTACATGCCCGATAAACTGGGGTCTCACAGAGTTTTGGTATCACAGCCATACTGACCGTAGTAACCCAAGTTTGGTCGTCTTTAGGATATTTTGGAAAATATTATTTTCAAAGTATCAAATGGTTTATGAAAGCTTAAGGAATTCTCATATTTTATTCCTTACCTATCTTAGCTTTCTCTTCTCATCTTACTCTAATTTGAGTTTTAAAAATTATTTTCCTCTCCTTCCTTCAAAAATAGTGTTATCGTTTAATTGGGATTTTGGGAACTAATGCGTTTGGCAAATTGAAGTGGTGGTTGCCCTCTACAAGGTTTTGAAGTTTCTGGAATGGCTAAATTTCGACCAGAAGCTTGGATGCAAAACTTGGACAGCGATCTTTCAATTTCCGGACAGCAAGCTCAAAGGTTCTAAATGGGGTAGAAAATGAGAGGTTAATCAACTAAAACTTGTGGGAATAGAAGGGTAAGATGTGATACTAGTTAGCTATGTATCTAACACTAATTTCGCTGATTTAACCTTGCTCTTTAGTGGTATTAGATCTTACGTTATATTCTGATTTTTATCTTCTTAATCAATTACTCGTTCATTCAATACGGGTTAGTTGCATTGGGAAGTTGAGCTTGGGTTTGGTGATTCGTTACTGTTTTCGAGTCTTTTTATAAGCCTGTTTAAGTTATACACTTGCTATTTTTGAGCCTTCGATTAGGGTGACATTCCATTCCCCTAGTCGTTAGCTTGTTGCTTTCTTTTGGCTTAACCAATGCTCCTGCCTTGTTCATGAACCTCATGAATTCGGTATTCACGGAGTATTTGGATAAGTTTGTCGTGGTCTTCATCGACGATATTCTTATCTATTCCAAGGACGATGAGGAACATGATGAGCATCTGAGGCTTGTGTTAGGCAAGCCGTGAGCACCATTTTGTATGCAAAGTTGATGGTGCGCGTACGGTTGAAGAGTGGCCTTCTTGGGTCATGTTCTTTCAGCAGGAGGCGTAGCCGTTGATCCTAGCAAGGTCAGCGATGTTCTTTCATGGGTTCAGCCTATTTCCGTAACCGAAGTGCGCAGTTTTCTTGGTTTAGCGGGATATTATCGTCGCTTTATCGAGAACTTCTCCAAGATCGCGAAGCCGATAACGGAGTTGCTCAAGAAGGATAAGAAGTTCTTGTGGTCCGATGCTTGTGAGGAAAGCTTCCAAGTACTTAAGCGTTTGACCACGCTCCGTCCTCATTCTTCCGATATTCATCAAAGCTTGATATCTTTTGCGATGCTTCTCGTCGAGGACTCGGTTGTGTCCTTATGCAAGAAGGCAAGGTAGTGGCCTATGCATCAAGGCAATTGCGACCTCATGAACTCAAATATCCTACCCATGACTTGGAATTGACTGCCGTGATTCATGCACTTAAGATTTGGCGACATTGCCTAATCGGTAATCGTTGCGAAGTGTATTCGGATCACAAAAGTCTGAAGTATTTGTTCACCCAACCAGATCGATCCTCGGGCAAAGAGATGGTTGGAGTTGATCAGGACTATGGCGTGGGTATTCACTACCATCGGGCAAGGCTAATGTTGTGGCCGATCGCTCGATCATAAGCGCATTGCAATGCCTTGTTACTCGAGCGCCAACCCACCCTTACGGAGGTTTGGCGTCTCAACTTGGGATTGGTTGAGCATGGTTCCCTCATTTGCCTTGGTTGTGCAACCAACCTTGGTGGATCGGATTAAGGTCGCGCGGTGTCGGATCTTTGGAGTGAGCCGCATCAAGGAAAATATCAAACGGAACAACCAAGTGCTTCTACGAGGATGAGCATGGTGTTGTAAGATTCGAATGCCTTGTGGTTCCCAAGGACATAGAATTGCGGAATTTGATCCTCATGAAGCCCATGATTAGCCTTTGTCTATTCATCCGGGGCCACAAAGATGTATCAAGATCTCCGGCAGGGATTTTGTAATAACTATCCTTTATTTATGTTACCTGCCAGAGATCTTGATACATCTTTGTGGCCCCGGGATGAATAGACAAAGGCGAATCATAGGCTGCGAGAGAATCAAATTCGCAATTCCATGTCCTTTGGAACCACAAGCGTTGCGAACCTTACAACACCATGCTCATCCTCGAGAAGCGCACTTTGTTAGTTCTTGACATTTTCCTTTATCGGCTCACGACTTATCGGCTTCTTGGCGATCTTAATTGATCCACCAGGTTGGTTGCACAACCAAAGCGGCGAGGAACCATGCTCAACAAACCTAAGTTGAGGCAATTGGAATTCCTCAAAAAATGAGTTGACACTCTGGGCAACAAGGCATTGCAATGCTTTTGCGGCCGGCGCATCGGCGCGACATTAGCCTTGCGGATGGTAGTGAATACCCATGTCATAATCCTTGATCGCTCAACAATCTCTTTTGCACGAGGTTGAGATCTGGTTGGGTGAACAAATACTTTAGGCTTTGTGATCGAATATACTTCCCAGCGATTCCGATTAGGTAATGTCGCCAAATCTTAAGCGCATGAATCACGGCGATCAATTCCAAGTCATGGTAGGATAGTTGAGTTCATGAGGCATCAATTGCCTTGATGCATAGGCCTACCTTGCCTTCTTGCATAAGGACACAAGCGAGTCATCGACGCGAAGCATCGCAAAAGATATCGAGCTTCGATGGATATCGGGAAGAGCGAGGGGCGGTGCGGTGGTCAGCGCTTCTTAAGTACTTGAAGCTTTCCTCACAAGCATCGGACCACAAGAACTTCTTGTCCTTCGAGCAACTCCGTCATCGCCAGCGATCTTGGAAGTTTTGATAAGCGGCGATAATATCGGCTAAACCAGAAAACTCCGCGCCGGTTCGGTAAGTGAATCCATAAAAGGACATCGGTGACCTTACTAGGATCAGCGGCTCGCCTCTGCGAAGAAGAACATGACCCAGAAGGTCACTTCCTTCAACGAGTCGCGCGCTTTGAACTTTGCATCACGGTGGTGCTCACGCAGCTTGCCTAACACAAGCCTCGGATGCTCATCATGTTCCTCATCGTTCTTAGAATAGATAAGAATATCATCGATGAAGACCACGACAAACTTATGCAAATACTCCATGAATCACAGAATTCATGAGTTCATGAACAAGCGGGAGCATTGGTCAAGCCAAATGACATGGCGGTGTATTCATACAAGCGTAGCGGGTAGAAAAGCGCCGTCTTTAGAATATCCTCGGTCGTATCAGAACTTGATGATATCCCATTCTCAAATCAATCTTGGAGAATACGAGAGCTCGAGTTAATTGATCAAAGAGATCATCAATGCGGGGCAATGGATACTTGTTCTTTACCGTTACCTCATTAAGCGGACGGTAATCACTTTTATCGCAAAGTATTGTCCTTCTTCTTTACGAAGATTCTTTGGACAACCCCACGGAGATGAGCTAGGGCCGGATGAAACCTTTTCTTGCAGCTCACTTAGTTGCTTCTTCAATTCCACCAACTTCGTTCGGTGGCATCCGATAATGCCTCTTTGAAATCAGGCGTCAGGGAACCAACTCAATGACAAACTCGAGGTCTCGAACTGGTGGCATCGGGAAGATCTGCGGGAAAGACATCAGCGAAGTCCGAGCTGTGGGGACTTCACTAATATCGAGCGGGCTTCGCTTCAAGTGCGAAGAGATGCGGACCTAGCAACCGGCGGCGAACACGCTCGGTAGGAAAGACTAGATAGGAGCGCACTTCTTGGCACAATCGATGTGTCCCTTATCTTTGAGACAACCAATCCATACCAGAATTACATCTATACTTGCTGAATGGAGGAGGATAAGATTGCGAAGAATCTCACTCCCTCGATCTCGATTGGGACATCCCTACACTCAGTTGACTCTTAACTCCAAACCGGGGAAGCGAATGAGCAGCGGGACCAACAATGGAGTAAAGGAGCTCACTAATAGCAGCAAAGACTGGAAATAAAAAGAATGAGATGCTCTGAATCAAACAAAGCGATGGCAGAATGAGAGTTAGCAGAAAGTGTACCCAACACGGCGTCGGTGCCTCTGTGCCTCCTCTGTTTGAGATGAGGTTGTAATGACCACTACCCATGCCTTGGGTAGCGGGACTATCTTCAAGTCTGAGAAGAACCACCTCTGGCGCGTCCTCAATTGGAGCAGTGCGCTGTCTTCTTAGGGCATTGGCTCGCATAATGCCTTACGGTTCTGGCGAAGCGGTGACTCGGCGGTAGGGTTGCGGGGCCACCTGGCGGTGGCGAGTTCCGTGATTGGGGCACGGCTGCGAAGGGCGAAACGGCGCTGCGGCCTCGAAGTCTTGGCTTCTTGGCGCAACCGGAGGCCAGCGAAGCGAGGATAGCCGACCCGGATGACTTGCGGGCCTCCACTTACGCTTGCGGGAATCATAAGTACTCTCCTGAGTGCTCGGCGGCGATGGCCTTGTCCACCAAGGCACGGAAATCGGAAGTCAATGACCGATAAGCTTGTCTGAAGCTCCTCGGACAAACCATACTTGAACTTCTCTTGCTTGGCCTCATCGGTGGCCACCTCTTCGAGCATAACAGAGCCAAATGGTTGAACTTCGTATAGGTACTCCGTGGTAGAAAGCGTCCTTGTCGGGCGACAAGAACTCCTTCTTCTTGACCTCATCAGTGGAAGGAATGTGACTCCGGCGGAAGCGGTGCGGAACTCCTCGGTGGCGGTGTGATCGTCGGTGCATGGCGAAAGCTCTCCCACCAAGACAAAATTTGCACCCTCCGGTGGTGCGATGCGAGCAGCGCTTTCGTGCTCGACATTGCGCTATCACGAAGCTTCGCTCAACGAGACGAAGCCCGATCGTCTCGTCAAGCGGGTCCTCGGACACGGAGAGCGTGGGAGGTGAGTCGAAGGAACTCCATAAGTCCCCAGCGGTGGTGTCCACTCCCTTGCTCGGATCCTAAGGCATCGGTAAGGCGAAAGTGTTCTTGCAGCGATGGCGTCGAAGAACCCTCACATCCTCTGCAGTTGCGCTCAATCTGAAGAAGGACCTCGGCCATAGTCGGAGGAGGAGGAAGATTCTCGTCGGACCGGTGGCCAGCCTTGGCTGCTGCGAGTCGTCCGGCCATCTGTTACAAGAAATTTTGGTTAAAACTAGACTCAAAAATCAAAGCCAAAAAGCGGCGCTAGCGACTAGGGAATGGAATACCCCTAATGAAAGCCAAAACAACAAGTGTATAAACTTAAAACATGCTTATAAAAAGACTCCAAAAACAGCAAGGAATCATAAGACCAAAGCTCAACTTCCCAATGCAACTAACCCGTATTGAATGAGCAGTAATTGATTGAGAAGATAAAAATCAGAATAGCGAGTAAGATCTATTACCACTAAGAGCAAGTTCAGATCCATAAAAATAGTGTTAGATACATAGCTAACACACCTTACCCTTCTATTCCCACAAGTTTCAGTCGGTTAACCTCTCATTCTCTACCCCATTTGGAACCTTTGAGCCTGCTGTCCGGAAATTGAAAGATCGCTGTCCAGGTTTTGCATCCAAGCTTCTAGTCGCGACTTATCCATTCCAGAAACTTCAAAACCTTGTAGAGGGCAACCACCACTTCAATTTGCCAAGATCATTAGTTCCCAAAACCCAACAACTATCTTTGCAAGAAAGGAGAGGAAAACAGTTTCTGAAACTCAAATCAGAGTAAGATAAGAGGAGAAAGCTAAGATAGGTAAGGAATAAAATCTGAGAATTCCTTAAGCTTTCATAATCCATTTGATACTTTGAAAATAAGATTTTTCAAAATATCCTAAAAAGACGACCAAACTTGGGTTACTACGGTCAGTATGGCTCTGATACCAAACCTTGTGAGACCCCGGCTTATCGGGCTTGTAATGCTTAGCCATCCATTGGTCCTAGCATCACGTCGAGATAACCGAGACTCGAGACATGTATACTTCAATCGGTATACACACCTCTTCACAAAATTCATGCATCAATTCCATTCATTCACATAGAACCGAAGCAAAGCAACAACCAGAAGGTAACATAAATAAAGGATAGTTATTACAAAAGAGAGGCCGACCGGCCAAATGACATATACATAAAGAAATTTAACAGCGGAAGCAAAAGTGCCATAAGATGGCCATAAACAAAAGAGCCAATCAGTGTGCCTTTAACCCACAAGGCAGCCAAATAGGACCGTAAGCTGAGTCGTCGAATCCACAGCATATTTCACAAAAGTGAGGCCCTTGGGGCTCACCTTCCTCCCCTGCAACAAAGAGCCCAGCAAAGCCGGGTGAGTACATGGAATGTACTCGCAAGACTTACGTGTAGAGTAACAGTCCTGTACATAACTATATGCAAGCTTTTTGAGTGGAGGCTGTATGTTTTACCTTTAGCATAAAGCAAGTTTTCATTTGCAATAATGTAGTACATTTAAAAGCAAGTTAACAAATCTGTTTTTAATGTTCAAATAATCTCAAATGACAACAATATAACAGTAGATAAAGAACAACAACAATCCTGGAAGTGACTAAACCATTAATCACCACAACAATAGCATGAATTACCCATTCATACCACCCATGTCAAATTTTAGTTTAAAAGGTTGTAGTCTAACTCTTGGAAGACCTCCCCAAGCGTGTCCATAACCTGGGGCGAGGCTATTGAATAGTTTTATCCTGCGGTGTACCCTGTACCCACATGCCGGACCAGCCTTTTGCCAAGCTATTAAGCACACTTAGAAGGTATGCAGCGCGGCTAAGTGCTCTGAGACATTTCCAATATTGTGTATTACCCCAGCCGCCCGTGTGGATATAAACCCATACGTTGTGTCCGAGTCATCGTAAAGCCTCGGTCAACTACCCTTCCGGGTAAAGCCTTGGACAACTCGGCGCTCCTCGAGGTGGAGAGCCTACGGAATCTCCACCACCGCACACCAACACAAGAACACGACCACATATCATGTTTCACACAACACACGACCCCTCCTGCGACTCGGAGATAACCCGCCAAAGTACTAAGTCAAGAGGTCCATATCCTCTCGCGTGGTTATGCTTAAAAATGCTTGGTTTAGTGTAACAAGATGTCCGGTCCTTGTTGACTTAGGCAAGACATCCACAAACCGCATAATCCACCATCCGACCACTTGCCCAAGTCCAAATCAGTTTTCCATTTTCACACTTTGACTTTACAAAATAACAAAGCACAAGTGCTGGTCGTAATGGCACAATACATAAGTGTGTGATCAAGATCATCGACTACAATCGATGGTGCTTGATACTCGAAACTATGCATTTCTAAGCAATTTCAAGTCGGAAGCTACTAAGTGATCGGAGTCCATCCATCGAACTCCGACCACAGCAAATAACCTAAGCTCATGGTAGTAGAGGATGAACAAGTCCTACAGATTATGCAACTATAGGATACTAATTATAATTTAACAACAAAATAGCAATGCATACATACGAGTTGAAATCAATATAGTAGACTTAAAAAAAATAATAGGATGAACATGATCAAGCGCTTTTTGTTTGCTGAAGTCAAGATGTAGTAGGGATCACTTATGTTGTCAATGTGCTCTTCGGATCCTAACGAGAAGGCGAAAAGCAACCAATAAGAACGAATAAAACACAAAGACTCAACAGCAAACCTTCTCCAAAATTTTTGAAAATTTTACAGTAGCAAGTTACTGATTTATAGAGAATTTAGCAACAAGAACCAATTGATTTGGATTCTTAATGCCAAACCTACGACCGAAAGAAAGTCTTGCGACCAGGTAGTGGTCGTAGAAAACCTACGACTATGACATAGTCGTAGCAAGTCTTACGACTAAGTTCAAGTCGTAGAAGAACTTACGGCCAGTTAAGGGTCGTAGGAGAACTTACGACTATGCACAAGTCGTAATAGAACTTACGACTGGGTACTAGTCGTAGAAGGACTTATGCCCAGGCATAGTCGTAGTAAGACTTACGACTACGCTACGGTGGTGGTGGAATCCGACCACAAGGCGGCGCCTCCCCGCCTTTGCGGTGGCGTGGCGTCTCCGACCCTGTGGCGCCCGACCAAGGCGAGGATGAGTATCTAAAAGTTTGCAGTTCGGCCGTGGCGATCTTGGTCGGGTATGCTGCTGCGGCAGTGCGGCCACGGAGGGCAACTAAGTGGGTATGGCTCGGAGAACTCTCGGCGGCTAATACAAAGAGCAGCGAAAACACACCTAAGCTCCTATAGGGTAATGCGAAAATACAGTGAAGAGCGACCGAGACCCACAGGGGTGGCTCCGTGATGAGTAACGAGCAGCAGTGGTAAGGTTCTCACTAGAGCCCACAGCGACTGGGCAAAGAGAGAACCAAACCGAGTGAAGGTCAAGCTCGAGCGAAGGGGAGCGAGAGGCGAAGGCTTGAAGAAAACCCCATTGCCTTGCCTCCACCGTAAGCTCCACACTCAACAATGGCGGTCGAGGAGATTGCGAGGAACTACTGACTCAAGCAAGGTGGTGAGTGCTAGGCGGAGTTGCGGAAGTGCTAAAGGAAGCTAAGGGTGAAGCAAAGAGTTTAAATAGAGCCATGGCGAAACAGCGGCGGTTTTCGGTCGGGTCAACAACGCCATGAGAGCACTGAGGCGATGTGGCGGTCAGTCATGGCCCTCACGAGGATGGCGTGGCCGGACATTTAATGCGCTCGAGCTAGCCGTTTAAAGGTGACCATAGAGTGGGCTGCGCCCTTTGCTTGTCTCCTCTGCCATACGCCATGGCGAGCTTCAGCGCGCAGACGAGAGGAAGGAGATGACTCGTGGGTCGTCGGTTGAAATCGAGCAGTTTGGGCTACATCGGTGATTGAAGCGATCCAAGCATTGGTGGTCGAAGGCCGTTCGATCCGATCAGCGGTGAGTCGGATCAGGCGGTTTACAGCGACTCCATCGTTCGGTGGTCGAACCGTTCGATACCGATCAATGGCTCACGACCCTAAGCGCGACGGCCAGAGTTGGCCCGGTTAGTGGGTGGACCGAGTCAAGTGGCTCGAGCAGAGTCCGGTCGAACCTACGGAATAGTGCAAACCGATTAGGGTTTGAATCCTAACATCTGGTTTTGAGGAATTATTTGAGGTAGCAAACAAACTCCAAAATCTATGAAATTTTAAGCTGGAGCTTCTTGTTGTAGGAGGAACCTCTCATAAAATTTTCGAGATTTTCTGATCTTGAATTTTCCTCCGGGAATTCGAGAAGGTGAGAGCTATGGTTTGACCAAGCTTTGACTTCGCCTCAAGAATTATCAAATAATTTCTAAAATCATGAGATAATTGAGGGTGTTGCCAAGCCTCCCTAGAACTCGGAGAAATATCTCAAGGGTTTGGCACAAGATCTATGACAAGGAGGTTTTGATTAGAGTCGAATGAGGATTTGAATTTGATCTTCCACAATTCTTTTAAAAGAATTACAAAAATGACGAGGGGTTTCAAGATGCAAGAAAAGTTTTAATTCCTTTGCATTTTCTTACATTTGAAACACAAATCCGTATTTGGGATGTTACACGATCGTTTCGGATCGCGGTGCACTTTTCTCCCCCAGGTTTTGGAAGTGTTTGCAAGAGGCTATGGGAACCCGTCTTACTTTTACTGACATTCCACCCCCAAGCGATGGTGAGCGAAGGGTCAACCAAGTGTTGGAAGACATGCTTCGTGCTTGTGTCCTCTCCTATGGAAAGAATTGGGAGAAATACTTGCCATTTGCCGAGTTTTCCTACAACAACCGTTTTCAGGCCAGTCTCGGCATGTCACCTTTTAAGGCCTTGTACGGGAGAAAGTGCAGAACCCCGTTGAATTGGTCTGAGATAGGAGAAAGACATTTCTTTGGTCGGGACTCGATCAATGAGGCCGAGAGCCAAGTCCGACTCATTCGTGATCGTTTGCGCGCAGCTCAATCCGAGCAAAGAGCTACGCGAATCGCCGTTGTCGTGAATTGAGCTTGAGCACGATGACTTTGTTTATCTCAAAGTCTCTCCTTTGAAGAGCCATCGGCGTTTGGCGTCAAGGGCAAGTTAGCTCCTCGATATATCGGTCCTTACCGTGTTATCGAGAAGAAAGGAATTATTGCCTATAAGTTGGAATTGTCATTTGCACTCGAAGGGGTACATGATGTTTCCATGTGTCCCAACTAAAGAAGTGCCTCAGTGTTGAGCGAGCTCAGTTGGAAACCCTCGATGTCAAGAGGATTTGACCTATCGCGAGCACCACTGTTCGCATACTCGATGGTGAGCGAAGAACAAGGAATAAAACCATCAGATTCCTCAAAGTTCGATTGGTGAACCATTACGAGGATGAGGCTACTTGGGAAAGGGAAGATCGTCTCCGTGCAGACTATCCATCTTTCTTTACCGAGTGAGCCAAATCTCGGGACGAGATTTTTGTAAGGGGGGAGATTTTGTAACATCCCAAATATGGATTTGTGTTTCAAATTGAAGAAAATGCAAAGAAATTAAAACTTTTATGGCATAGGTCTTGTGCCAAACCCTTGGAAATCTTTTTTCCTGTGTTCTAGGGAGGCTTGGCAACACCTCTGAATTATCTCATGATTTTTAGAAATTATTTGATAATTTTAGGAGGCAAGTCAAAATTGGTCAAACCCTATTTCTCCTCTTCTGGAATTTCTGAAGAAAAATTCAGGGCCTGAAAATCTCTGAAAATTTTATGAGAGGTTCCTCCTGCTATCAGCAAGCTCTAGTTAAAATTTTATAAATTTTCGAGTTTGTTTGCTACCTCAAATAATTCCTCAAAATCAGATGTTTAGGATTCAAATTCTAAGCGGGTTGCCTTTGTTCCTCGGGTTGAACGGACTCGGGCTCGAGCCTTGGACTCGGTCCGATCAACTAATCGCGCCGCCCGCGATCGATCGGATCTGCGAGTTGTGAGCCGTTGGATCGGCATCGAGCGGTCCTCGACCAGCCGAGCGATGGAATCGTTTTAATCCGCAATCTAACTCGGTAGTTGGATCGGCATCGAGCGGTCCTCGACCCGACCAAATGATGGAATCATTTTAATCCACCGATCTAACTTTCGGTAGTTCGATTTCAATCCGACGATCGGCGAGTCGTCTCCTTCCTCCGTCGGTAGCGTGGCGGCGACCATGGCGTGTCGAGAGGAGAAAAGCGCGGTGTCGATCCACTCCACGGTGCGCCTTTAAGCGGCTATCTCTGCGCGCATTTAATGCCTATCGCGCTCCTCCTCGAACGTCCACTCTCCAAGCTGCTCCGTCGCCTCTCGCTCAAGCGGCCGAGTTGACCGGCGGGATATCGCCCGTGCCATCGGCTATTTAAGCTCCATTGTTTCTCCCTTAGCTTCCTTTAGCACCTCGCAACTCTAGCTAACACTCACAAGTCCGGTGGGCGCGGATCTTGAGAATCCTTGGCCGCCATTGTCGGTTTTGGAGCTTGGTGGTGTCGGTCGTGAGGGTTTTCTTCTTGGTCTTTGCTCCCTCTGCTCCCTTTACCCTCTGAAGCTTAACCCTCACTCAATTACATTAAATTTGCTCGGGGCTTGGCTGAATTTGGATTCCCCAATTTCGGTAGAAATCGGCATTCTTCTTCGCAGGCGGCTTGGCTCTCCTCGGTGCATTCTTTGCGCTCGGGTAACTCCTCTTTAGTCCCTAGTGGCGGCTTTGCTCCTTGAACGCGGTGGCGCATTTGCCGTTTCGTTTCGTCACTTTGAGGCCGCCGGTTCTCTCGGCTTGCGGCGTTACGAACCACCGCGACCAAATCCATTGGTACCATTAGGTGCGCAATGATGTTTGGGACCCATTTTGAGCACTTGCTCGCTGCCGCTTGGCGGAGCCGCGCGGCGCGGCGTTCTTCCGTCGTTTTTGGGGCCAGCGGGGCCGGTGTTTTGAGCGTGAGTCGATGCGGACCGTCGATCCGTAGATCTCGGCCCGCGTTCGTGCGGAGATTTGAATTCATCGCGGCGTCTCGTCCTTGACCCGTTGGATCTAAGATCAGCGGTCGACTCGAGTTCGCTTGGATCGTTGGATCGGATCGGCGGATCGCGTGCGTGAGGGCGTTCGGATCGGCCGTAGCTTGGATCCACGTGGACCGTTGGATCTGTCGAAGAGTTTTTCCTTCGACCATTATTCTACGACCACTACCTGGTCGTACGTCCTTCTACGACCCTACCTGGTCATACGTCCTTCTACGCCCACTACTACTGGCACCACGCCTCTCACTCGCTCCCGTCATCGCATCACTACTAGTGCTACGACGCCACGGACCGCGTCACCACGATTCCGCTGCTTACCGTCAAGAGGACATCCATGCCCGACCACGTCCACTTCACGGCAGCGGTTGCCCATGGTGCCACATCATGCCTCTGCCTCACCTGCCCATCGCCTCCCCTACTTAACCCATGACCATCCCCACCTTCCCTTCCTACTTCCTTTCTCCTCCTCGTGCAAGCAAAATTTGGCGAGCAATCTGTTCGACCGTCACAGCTCGCTAAGCCGCGCCACCGCCTCAGACGAGCTCCAGCTATCCCCGCCATGATCATCTGCATCGCCTCAGCTTCCCTCTCCTGGTGCTCACTTCCCCCTCCCGTCTCCGCAGCTAAAGCGCTAGAAGCACATCGTCTTCCTCCCCTTCGGTCCAGCCGCCCGACAAAGTCGCCGCCTCCTCCTCACCGTTCTGGTCCTCCTGGTAAGCTCTTTGCCTCTTAACCTGTGTCACGTGTTGTTCCAAGAGATCCCAAGCATTCCCCCAACCAATCGTGAGCTTCCACCACTGGAGCACCGCTGCTTGCCATCTTCCTCTGTTAAATTGAAACCAGCGTTGCGATCACCATTTCTTCCCGGTGAGTCCCAACCCAATTACCCTCTACTAGAGCACCCCACACCCCTCTAGCTTCCCCATCACTCACTTCGCCCCTCCTCCATAGAGCATTGCCGGGGCCGCACCAGTAGCGTCGCCTCGGTCGCCGCCGCTTGACTTCGCCTCGGCTCCTCTTCTTGACCCAACATGAGTCACGGAATGCTACTAAAATAACAATATCACAAATACAAATCCAAGACACTACAAAAATTAGTAGAACCTCCTTTGTATAACCAAGTTTCTAGGAGATTCCAATAGATACTTATAAAATTATCACTATTTCAACATCCAAAGTTCATCGAAGCATTCATAAATAATCTACTCAGCTAAACATAAACAAGCATAATTAAAATTTACCACTCTCATTATTACAAATAAACCAACGCATTCAAGTATAGCCAAAGTTAATCCTTAAGCAGTTTGCTTGTTATAAAGGTACGGTCTAAATGATAATTATCTTTTCAAGAATATGTGGTAGTGAGTGCAACCAAAGCAACCCTACTCCCTCCCATGCATGCCGTCCGCAAACGAGATACCTAAAAACACAACATCAGCAAGAGTGAGTCCAAAACTCAGCAAAGTACAAATAGTAAGACAATAGCCAACACAACTGTAATTAACAACATCCATCCACGTAACCCAATAAGAAATATGTCTCATGCTTATGCGATGCAAACTGTTCAAATGCACTTTTCTTTCTCTCTTTTCAATATACCGGTATTGCGGAGTGTGCATCCGTCGATGCACACCCATTCATGTGCCTTCTAGCACAGGGACCTTAGCCCATACTCCACAAGTATGGGACCCAAAAGCCCATCATATTCATGATGGGGACCTCAATTAATGCTTGGTCACCACGTGACCATGCCTCCAATATGATATCATGATGCACATGGTCAATTCTTTAAATCATCATGCATACATGAAACTTACGCATACTACTAGCATTTACGGGCATTATTGTCCATAACATTCGAGCATCCATGATTAACATAATATACTCATAGCATAGTACACATAAACAAATGATCACACATAATTTACCACTACTGTACTTGCCTTAACCACGAGAAAACGAGGGATGTACAGAATGAGCTGCTCCCTACACTAGTCCACCACCTGAATAACAGTTATAACACATGCTAAGACACAACAGCGGATCAAAACAACCTATATAACAACAACCATGGACTTGCAAAACTCCTAACTCGATCCCGACCCCAAACTCCTAAACGTCGATCTGTCCCCTCGGTGGACAGTCAATTTCAAAAATCCATATCTATTAGTACAGGGGGTCCAAATAAGATGTTCTTAGACTTTCTGGAAAAATAATTAAATTATCCAACTAAGTGGGGAGAGGTGGGGAGAGGCGGCGGCTCAAAGTGGGGAGGAGGAGGGAGAGTGGGGAGTTTAGGGTTTGGGGGGTGGGAACCCCCTTTTGGCCAAACCACGGATGAGGCCCCTCTGGGCTGCGGCTTAGGCCGATTTGTCGAGGATTTCTGAAAACCCTTCTCTTTTCAGAATTTCTACTCATTTAATTGTCTTTTCTCCTCCCGGCTATTTTCGAATTACCCAATTCAACTCCGGGGTATTACATTCTACCCCCCTTAAACAAAATTCGACCCTGAATTCTTTCTGTCATTCTACTCGAAGGACCTTTACACCTAGCATGCATGGCTCCAGCTCCCAGGTCACTCTCCACTCGGTCTGATTCGACCACCGCACCTTGATGGATTCCAACATCCTACACCTGGCGCTCGTCTTAATCTTATCGGTATACTCCACGGACGGACTCGAACATAAGGTTTTACTTGTGGTTCCTCGTCCCGAGATGAATCTCATACTCCGGACTCTCAAGTACTCTCTCGACATCGGTCGGACGAAGCGTTGTGTACCCTGCATGGGCAGAGATGGTTCTAGTGAAATGCTAGCAACCAAAAATCAAACCAATGTACCTTGGGCCAACCTTCCCTGTGGTACCAAACCAGACACTCTACACATGACGCATGGAATTCTGGTTCCAACTCTTGATCGACCTTTTCATCTTAACAATGAGTACATCCCAAACCGAAAGAGAAACCACTTGAATACCCAAACCAGTTACTTTCTTTATTCTTTCTGAACTGATAAGATGCACGCATGCCAATCATAAGGTCAAACTTCATTTGTGAAAAACATCCGTCATAAACACATAGCTCAAACAAGAATCAAAGAGCGTTTCACTACTCGAGGAAACATTTTTTTTTCAATTTCTCTGTTAGAAATAGAATTTCTCTGAAATCATGGAACCCCATTTCATCCATATCACACTAACTCATTTCTCTTAAATTGGCAATCTCATCACTATGCTCAAACCGAATTCACCATTCACACCTTTGTAGAAAGACCCTAATGACTTCCACCCAAAAACATACCTTAGCCAACCTCTGAACTGACGGAATTACTTTGATAGATGACTTCCAAATGCACCTCATCATGGTTTTCACCCACAATCACTTCACCTCAATCCTTCAAGGATAATCAACCTGAAATTCTTAGCACACACACTCAATTGCTACACCCAAGGGATTCTATCAATGAACATCGTACTATTCGAAATCCACTTTGTTTCACCATCTCAACACAACATCAATAGTCTCCAAGGTTCTAGCATAGAACGCCGGGCCAAATTTTTAATCTTCAAGGAACCTATAGATGTATTCGATGTAACTGATATGGAAACTCTCGAATCCGCTGACTAAAATCCCCATAATCTAATCATACTCAATCGTTAACAACCACCTAAAAACATATTCTCAACCAAATTATCTTTAAGGAAATTCTAACTTCTATAGGGTTACTCACTGAAGCCAAGTCGTACCTTGTGATAATTCAATTGTCCCTACTATCCCATCAATTGACTACAATCAGATTACTTCGCTAATCCTACTCTCATTGAATTATACCTTCATAAACCACCTACACAACCTTGCAAGGTTAATTCCCCATCTGTGATACTCTAATAAATCGATCAAGATTCCCATGCTTCCGATAATCCCAACATTCCAGCATGAACGAGGGTTCCTGGATTATATTTCGCTATGAGTTCCACTGGTTGTAACACTAATCAATTTTATTCCAACGATAAACATTCCATGGAATTCTCTCCAAAAGTTATAGGTCAAAACCAATTCATCATCTACTGTTCTTTACATAGATTGGTTCATAAAATCTCGTCACTGCCTTATACTTGTCCACCATCAACCAGTCACAAAACGACACTTTATAAAACTTGGCAACATAAGTTTGTTAAATCCTTTCTCAAAAGGGAAGAGATAATTAGACACAAATTCCAACACACAAGAAAATGTTGCTCCTTGGAGTGAGCACGAGACAAAGAGAAACAGTCAAATAGAAATGATCTCAGAAAATAAAATACGTGCCCACGGTTGAGGGCATAAGTCCCACAAGATTTTCAAAGCTCCATAAATCATAATAGAACAGTGCTATGAAAATTGAAGAAACTCTTAAACTGTAATGATAGAAAAGTTGCAGATTACAATTCTCAACTCCGACCTCAAATACTTATGGTAACCGATTTCTATTAAGAAATAAAACAATTTTCTTTGAGTACATCATTACCTGCCAACCTAACCAAGAAGTACATTTGAAACCAAATCACATTACTCACTTAAGAACCGAATAGAGCCTTCCAATACGTCATGTTGCTCAAACTAATTTTATCTACTACATAGATCATGAACTCCCAAAAGACCATGAATGCCAAACTCCAAACATTTCATTTAGTCGATATAACGGAAGGCAATTAACTTACTTTCTCTCTAGAAGAATCATCACTGATCCGACGAGTCAGGATCTAGTCACGATACCACCTTACTAACCTCAAGGTTAAAACCCCCTTTTCAATAATCATTAACATCATTTCCTTCATTACAAAGGCCCAAGGGCTCACTAAATCTCTATCATCAAAGGCATAATATTACCCGACCATCTCACCATTATGCAAACATAGGTCACCTCTTAAATCCCAATATAAACCTTTCCAAAAGAAACACAGTAGATTATTCCATAATATTTCTATTATCTCAATAAGATTCCAGCGGTCAACTTGTCCTATAGATTGTCTGATACACAAACCTCACTATCAAAGCAAATCACTTTTATCAAGGGCATGCAACCCCAATTCATCCTCATGAAACACACGTGAGTAAATCACTTTCAAGTGTCAACCCTTCATCTATTAGGAATGCTCACACCAATTTAGTACACACTAATTCCAATCTAGAGGTTATCATAAACCATTGACGATTATCCAATCATGGACGAATTCATAGTCATTTCTCTATTTATATTCCCACGGGCATACATAAGATCATCAAATAGCCTATCAAAGAAAATTCTATTTCATTATCTACTGAGACATCAGTCGAACAAATCCGTATGTTCCTCATTCTACACAGTTAGATTAGCCCATCGAGACCAAATAATCCAACAAGTTTAGCAAACTACACAATTCGAACGATCAACCATCTCATCAGTGTTACACACTTTTAATAACTCTATTGAGACCAACCAAGTATAGTCATACTCATAATCACAGCTCATCAAGAACTACTAGAGGACAACATCGTCTTTTCTGATTTCACTTCCACGGATACTCGTTAGGATTCATTTTGCACCACCACGGACCCGACTTGATAACCCATATCTTATTCATTAATTTCTTTGATTGTAACCTTTCACTTTACCACGAGAAAACATCGCTAAAGGGTTTAACATTTTCTTTTATAGGAGGGAACTATGCAACTTCAACGCTCAGAATACCCAAAAGAGTTACATTGAGTCAAAGCTTCCACATACTAAAAGACTTGCAAAAGCAAACTTTCATTAACCAAACCATCAAGCGAAGTAGATGGGTCATGATTCCCAATAAGAAAAACAGAACCCCAATACAAAGGTGAAGCCTGACAATTAACCTAGTTCACCAGTCGCAAGAATAACTCAACACTTGGGAAGACGATTATTGCTGTAAGAGACAAGTTAAGCCAACTGAACCACATCAACTTCTCTCCAACCAAAACCATACATCGACCGCAATGAACTAATAACCCAAGAGAAATTCATCAGCCACAACTGGACAAGAGTTGACCAAAGTTTTCGCATGCTAAAGAACTCACCGAGATAGTTCACATTATCCAAGGTACTAAGCGAAAAAAACGAATCCTGTTTTCCCAACAGGGAAAGCAAACCTTCACCATAAAAGGTCAACCTTGCGAATCAAAAATGTTAACAAGTAGTCAAACTCTCGTTGGTCCAAAGAACAAATAATTTCTTTAAGGAACCAATAAAACCAAGGAAAATGTCCAACTGTATTGAAACCATTAACCTAAGGAGATTAAATAACCACATGGTTGGTGGAAAATCCTAGTACATCCCAAGGAGTCAATAACCTTCCCAAAGGAATTCATGCTCGACACCTTGAAGTAGTTTTACCAAGGTAATCACTCCACTATCCCCATACCCTAACTGGCGGTACAACCTGGCCATGCCCCTGGCCACAACCACACTCTACCTCTCGACATCGATTATCCACACACATAACAATCATATAACCAAGTAATAAGCAATCATACTCAATTAATATCAGCAACGATCAATACGATATATCGGAAACGTAAATGCAATGCTTTGCCCATTCCCATCCTACTGTGCACAGTGTGTCAATTTAATTTTCTTTTCTTTTCTAGCTACCACGGATCCAAGCGCTCACGATATTAGCTGTAACACCCCAGCCCAACATGAGCCTGGAATGCTACTAAAATAACAATATCACAAATACAAATCCAAGACACTACAAAAAATTCGGCAGAACCTCCTTTCTATAACCAAGTTTACCGGAGATTCCAATAGATGCTTAAAAAATTATCACTATTTCAACATCCAAAGTTCATCGAAGCATTCATAAATAATCTACTCAGCTAAACATAAGCAAGCATAATTAAAATTTAACACTCTCATTATTACAAATAAACCAATCTGACTCTCTGGAATCATGAGAAAACCAGCTACAATAGTCTAGTTGGATAAGTCTCCTGATTCGGCCTCCTACTAATTCTTATATTCAGGTAATTTTTTTTTAAGATTTCTATCTCTGCAATCTGACAGTTAGCAAAACAGCGACGGTAAAAAATTCATAACTTTTGATTGACAACTCTAAAAATTGTGTTATTTATCAGCTTGGAAATATTTCTGACTCCTCTACAATATTGATTTTGGGTGGCTTTTCTAAATTGGCCTATAAAAATTCATAATAACCAGACAATGCAATCTGCCACAACTCGTCAGCTCTCCTGGTCAGTCGCGGTAAAACTACCATAACTCCTAAACCGTTGGTCCAAATTAGGTCATTTCGGTGCCCAAAGAAAGCTAAAACTGAGATCTACAACTTTCTAAGAGGTGACGAGGTCAGAAAATGAACGTAACGTACCCAAAACTGACAAGGCGGCGCACAGCAGGGAGAGGTGGGGAGAGGCGGCGGCTCAAAGTGGGGAGGAGGAGGGGGAGTGGGGAGTTTAGGGTTTGGGGGGTGGGAACCACCCCCCTTTTTGGCCGGCCACCACATGGGCCCCTCCTGGGCTGCGGACCAGGCCCAGGTTGTCGAGGATTTACGGGAAACCCCTTCTCTTTTCAGGAATTTCTACTCATTTAATTATCTTTTCTCCTCCCGGCTATTTTCTAATTACCCGATTCAATTCCGGGGTATTACATGCCTGCCCTGCTCCCCTATTTCATCTGTCTCTCCCTCTACTCTGTGTCTCTGTGTGTATGAAAGTGGGCCCCCTGTAAGTGATTACATGACCCATGCAAATAAGTGATAAACTTGGAGATAGTTAGTAAGATAATTAGCTTATGCAATTAGTGTAAGTTAGTTGTCATAAGTGTCATATTAGCATCTAACTATAAAACACATATTTAATCTTACATTATACTAAGGTATAATTGAGCAAATGACCTTAATTAGGTATGAATTAGATCATTAAGATAAGTATAAATGATAAAACATAGAAATATACAATTACAACTAAACCCTTACTAATTATTGATTAAATAAAATAACTAGTTTTAGTTGAAGGCTGGCTAGGTTCTGTTGGTATGTCATTACACATATGACCTATACAATACTCAGTAACACTACTGCTTAGATAACTATGTAATATCCCGGAAACGAATCGGGAGAATTTAAAAGAAGTCGGGGACGAAAAGGCAATTAAAGAACTGGATTTTTCTGTGGAGAGAGGGGGATTTTTGTAAAATTGGCAACTGCTTTGGATAGCGCCCAGAGGCCCAAGAGGAGAGGCGGCCCAAGGAGGGCGGCCAAGGGAGGCGCCCAACCCTAGCCGGCTCCCCCACTCCCTCCTCTCCCCCCTTGGGAGCTACCACCTCCACCCTCCCCTCTCCCAAACCTGTGAGACCCCGGTTTATCCGGCTTGTAATGCTTAACCATCCATTCGGTCCTAGCATCACAAAGCAGATAATCCGAGACTCGAGACATGTATACTTCCCAGTGCGATATACACACCTCATCACAAAATTTATGTATCAATTCCATTCATCCACATAGAACCAAACACGTAGAGTAAGTAAGTATTAATAATATTAAACCGAGTCATTACAGAAGAGAGGCCAACCGGCCAACAATAAAAGAGACAACAATAATTAAACAGCGGAAGCAAAAGTGCCATAAGATGGCTACAACAAAAGAGCCAATCAGTGTGCCTTTAACCCACAAGGCAACCGAGCCAGGACCGCCAAGCTAGTCGTGAAACCACAAAGCACATCTCACAAAAGTGAGGCCCTTGGGGCTCACCTTCTTCCCCAAACAAAAGCGTAGGCAAAAAAGCGGTGAGTACTTTGAATGTACTCATAAGACTTACATGTGGAATAACAAACCTGTACATATACTACATGCAAGCTCATTGAAGTGGAGGCTGTATGTTTTATTTTTAGCATAAAGCAAGTTTCCATTTGCAATAATATAATAGATTGAAAGCAATTTTAACAACTCTGTTTTTAATGTTCAAATAATCGCAAATGACAACAATATAACAGTAGATAGATGACAACAACAATCCTGGAAGTGACTAAACCGTTAGCCACCACAACAATAGCATGAATTACCCATTCATGCCACCCTTGTCAATTTTTAATTTAAAAGGTTGTAGTCTAACTCTTGCAAAACCTAACCAAGCGTGTCCATAACCTAGGACGAGGCTATTCGAATAGTTTTATCCCTGCAGGGGTGTACCAATGTACCCACACGCCAGACCGCCTTTTTGCCAAGCTATTAGCACACTTCCTTTGGTGTGCCGGCACAGCTAAGTCCTACGAGACATTTCCAATATTGTGTATTACCCCACGAGCCGCCCGTATGGATAGAAATCCATACGTTGTGTCGGAGTCATTGTAAAGCCTCGGTCAACTACCCGTCGCAGGTAAAGCCTTGGACAACTACAATGCTCCTCGAGGTGGAGAGCCTACCCGGAATCTCCACCACCGCACACCCAACACAAGAACACATATCCTTTTTCACACAACACACACAACCCCCTCCTGCGACTCGGAGATAACACACGCCAAAGTACTTAGTCAAGAGAGGTCCCATATCCCTCTCGCGTGGTTAGCACGCAAAAATGCTTGAAGAGTGTGACACAAGATGTTCGGTCCTTGTTGACTTAGGCAAGACATCCACAAACCCAATAACCCACCATCCAACCACTTGCCCAAGTCTAAAACAATGTTTCATTTTCAGATTTTTACTTTCCAAAATAACAAAGCACAAGTGCTAGACATAAAGGAGTAATATGTAGATGTGTGATCAAGATCATCGACTAAAATCGATGATCGCCCATTACTACCGAAACTAAGCATTTCTAAGCAATTTCAAATCGAAATCTACTAAGTGACAAGAGCTCATCTATCGAACTCAAATCACAGCAAATAACCTAGGCTCATGGTAGTAGAGGATAAACAATTCCTACAGATTATGCAACTATAGGATACTAACCATAATTTAACACAAAATAGCAATGCATACATACAAGTTGAAATTAATATATTAGACTTGAAAAATAATGGGATTAACATGATCAAACTGCTTGCCTTTATTTGCTGCAATACTGGACATTCATACGAACTTCTCAATCGCACTTTGAATCGTCGTCATCGTCTAACGGTAAGAACTGCCAAATGAAAACACCGAATAAACACCAAGAACTCCAAAAGTCCAAAACTCAAGAAAGTAATACCGAAGATAGAAGAATGATTTTAGGTGCGATTAGGTGATAATTTTTATCGAAATTGGAGTTCATTTCAATTAGTTAGGAATTTATGATGTTTAATAAACTTAACAGGACACCTAGCACTCACAAGACTCTCTCCATGCATTCTATGTATACATCCACGATGATCATACAGTCAAAATCAATCCTCATATATCTTTCTTCTTTTATATTCTAATACCAAGATACCAAAACACTACAGTAGACTAGCCTCAACTAGAAATATTACGGAAGTTACTTAATGATGTAATAACATTCTATTATGAGGGCAACTTTATATAAAAGAGTATTTGGACTAATTGAATATTTATCAACCAGATAATTATCCTACTACAGATTCACTTTCAATTTTGTTGATCCACTATAGTGACCTAATTTTCGCACACCACATTTATTAGCCTAAAAGAAATGAGTTTGCAAAAAGGGTTCCCATTAACATTTGCGGAGTTTTTCCTAACCACCCCCCTTATCTTTCCATTTACTTCATCAAAGGACCTTACATGCAACACGGAGGCGTGACCACCGCATCCATTCCACCCGTGATGCCTCCAAAGACTCACCAAAACGTACATGCCTTTAGCCGGAGGGTAATACATAAGCCGTGCCGCGTCAAGGCCGAGCCGCAATGGCGGAAGTCAGTCAAGTCCGGGCGAGGGCGGCAGACCATCGATGCCCAAAATGCGACCGGGTGTCGAGGCGTGGTGTGGGCCTCTGCGCACGTGCCTGGCGGCGGCGGCTGTGAACCGCATAGCGACCATCGAAGGCCACACCGAAACCAGCAGCAGGACGACCTCCACCCCCACAGCTGGCATCACCATCTTGACACCACCGGCCACCACATCAGCCATAGACCAAACAGACGCAACCCCAAGTCTCGGGTAAACCACCATTTCTCACACAACGAGTTTGTCATTCATCCATTCATCCATACACATGCACATTGTTCATCCCACGAGTGCAAGCTCGAGTTCATCGCATCACAGAGCAAGCGAGGGAGAGTAGTAGAGGAGGAAGATCGGTGAGGGTTTACCTCGAGAGCAAACCGAGTGGAGGTGGCCGAGCGTGGTCGGATCTAGGGACGCCAGGCGGTCGGCGGCCGGGAGGGAGCGCGGGAGCACTCGGGAGCGGCGGCGCTGGGCCGCAGGAGAGCCAGGAGGAGCCGAAGGAGCACCGCAGCGGCCATGGGCCGTAGGCCTGGCCGGATCTGGAGGAGCCGAGGCGGTGGAGTTGACGCCGGGCTGCGCTGGAGGCGGAGGTGGCGTCGAAGCGGCCGGATCCGGGCCGGGAAGGGCCGCAGCAGCGCCGGCGCGATGGGGGAGCAGCGCAGGGGAGCCGGAAGGCGGAGGGAGGAAGAGAGGGGCGTGGCTGCTACCGGAGTGGAATCGCAGGGAAGCGAAGGAGACGCGGGAGGTGGGCAAGGGCGGCAGCCAGCAGAGGAGGAAGTGGCCGGGAGGAGAGATCCGGGAGAGGTGGGGAGAGGAAAGGGAGAGATGGGAGGGAGAAGGGGTCGGCCGGGCATGGGCAGTGGGGTGGGAAGAAAAAAAAAATTACCGTGCAGTGCCCTTATGGTTATGGAAAATGAGATGGCAGGATTACACAGCATTGGATTTCCTCTTTAATTTGCTCGACTTGATCAGGCCTCGCATGCGAGAACTAAAGGTAGAAATGGATTGCCCTCATGATGATGATCGCAACGGTATAACATGCGTTGACAAATTCTTGATTTTTGTTGGTGGTTGCGATGAGAGAAGTTGGAAAAATAAAGAATGGACACGCGGGTATTTCAACTACTAATTCTTTTCTCGATTTTGCGAATTCGCTCAAACTGCCTTGCATGCGAAAACAGTTTGTAGAATCGGGTTGGCCGCGCGATGCTGATCGAGAAACGAAAATAATTAATTTTAATTACAGTCTATCAGACCTTTGATTTAATATTGATTATTATTACTTGATGTGTGACAATTTCAAAACATGCTTTAATTAATTCCTCAACATATTTAGAAAAATTATGCTGAGTTTAAATTGAAAATTATAAATTTTCAATTCCATTTGTTTTATTTATCATTTAAGTTTGCGTTTTAAATTCAATCTCCAGATTGAACAAGCAAAATAAATAGCAAACCAAATAACCTCCCGAAATTCCAGAAGAATTCAAACATGTACAATAGAGAAGATATAATCCAACTAAAACATTCCCACAATTGAAATCCTTTTAGTTTTTCTCTGACTTCAAATTGAGCTTTTGAATGGGAGACGAGGTATTATAGTACTAGGTTCTAAATTCTAGTCTTCAAATATTACAGGATTCTCAATATATGGGTGACACAAAAAGTTTTAAAAAGTTCAAAATTTCACAAATGCACATTAGATGCTTAACTAATCCAACTTAGGGATTTGGGCTGTTACAAATCTACCCCCCTTAAACAGAATCTCGTCCCGAGATTCCGGTAGTTCAGAAAGCGGAACGAAACACTACGGCGAACCTAGTCGGGTTTGGTCAAGAGTTCACTATTCGAATTTTGCCGCTAACCAAATTTAATCCGAATTGAGAGAGGTCCTTCAAAAGTTTAATTTCTAAAGTGGGAAGCTTTGTTGAAGGATTTATTTATATGATTCTTCTGGCAAGTGTTCCCTAGACCGTTCTTTCAACTCTAAACGAAATACACCATCTGTTGTCTTGATTTCCTTCAGAGATAGTGCTAGAAGATCCTAGTGAAGAAACATGATGTTGCTAACATATTTTCCTTTCCATTGCTTTGTTTAACCTTTTCTTTCTTGATTCGAAGGCACTTCAATTGTAGCGAACTTCACAGCTTCTTCCAGTAGGACGAAAGACTCGGCTTCATTCTGTCCACTGAAAGGATAGAAAAGAAAGGTTGGCTTGCGGGTAATTTAGCATCAACCATGGGATTCGGCGTAGAGAAGAGAAGTTAGAGTAAGGTTTGAGGTGGTCTCGTAACACCCTCGCTGTTCTAGTCCTAGTCGCCCGGCTAAGGGAGAAGAATGCATTGGATGAATGCATGCACGGATGTAAAAATGCAATCAACTTCATGAACGATTTATTGTTAGCTAGTGAGTGCAAGGACTTACACGCATACTTACATGATTCTATCAACCATAACCAAACAATTTTATTGATGTTAGGTAAGCATAAGATTTAATAAACAACACGAGTTTCACACTACCATGAGCTGGTCCTTAGCATAATCATCAATAATAAATTTTGACAAGTTGCTCAAGTGAAAATTCTACTAATACACTCCCATCTATCTAGGTCAAAGATTGTACAATAGCAAGGAATGCGTTTCATTTTAACAACGAGCATATAAGTAAAGGTACAACCTAATCAGGTTTAACTGCTTTTAGCTGAACATAATTAAAATGAGCTACTCTTAGTTGATGTCATGATAAGTTCGCTTATTAACATTCAAAAGACAAACATGCTCTTTTACCACAATCTAGCATATCAAGCTACTTACCCAGACCTCTAAAATTTTCAGGTTTGCGAAAGGAATTTATGTGATCATAGCAACAGGTTAAATTCCATTTTAATTAACAATTTTAAGCTAAAGCAACTTTCAATTTATATCCCTATAGACTAGTCACTTTCATGCTTCAATCATCAAAACGAATTACTAGTAATGCATCTTGATTTTTTTTTTTAAAAAAAAAATCATTTTTAGTTATGATTTCTTGCTAACAACCTAAGTAACCAGTTACACTTAAGTTAACTTAAAACTATATGCATGATCAAGTGTAGGAATGATGATGCATAACATATACTTGGAGGTATCTTCTACCCCCCTTAAACATTTTAATGTATAAAGGATGGGGTGAGTAAAGAATGAGCAGAAGGTGAGTAAACGATCAACGTTTATGTAATAATTCCTATCATGAATGCACAATCCCGAACATTGAGACTCAAAATCCAAATGGGTGTACTAAGGTCCAAAGACCAGTACAAGATTCATTCAAACCTTGGTTAGTGTTCCGATATAGCTGCTACACATACTGCCCGTAAGCGATACGCGACTACTTGGAATAAAGGAGAGCAAATGATCATATCCCAAAATCCAGCGTCTACAAACTAAGTAATATCATTAGGGGGTATATATTCTAAGAATAACCCTCATTTAATCCTAATATCTTAGCAAAGCATCATCTCTTCGTCCTTTGGTCTATGCTTTTCATCAGTGACTATTTAACTTATCTAATATTGGAGAGGAGAGGTGAGCAAAGGAGAAAAACCATTGATTAGGGGAATGGGACATCACCCTAACTGAAAGCTAAACAAACAACAAGGAGCAAACTTTAAAAGCTTACAAGAAGGCGTAAGGACCAACAATGAAACCCAGAATTAAAGCTCCACTTTCCGACACGATTAACCCGTATTGAATGAACGAGTAATCGAATGAGAAGATAAAAATCAGAAGATTAATTAAGATCTAATACCCCTAAAGAGCAAGATTAAATCAACGAAATTAGGGTTAGATACATAGCTAACTAGTATCACATCTTACCCTTCTATTCCCACAAGTTTTAGTTGGTTTAATCTCTCGTTTTCTACCCGATTAGAAACCATTGAGCTTGCTGTCCGAAAATTGAGGTTGCTGTAGCGATTTTGCATCCAAGCTTCCAGTTGAAGTCTTCCATTCTAGAAACTTCAAAATCTGGCACACTTCAATTTGCCAAGCTCAGTGGTCCTATCAGAAACCATTGAGCTCGCTGTCTGGAAATTGAGGCGTGCTGTCCAGATTCCGCATCCAAGCCTCTAGCCGAAACCTTCAGTCCAGAAACTTCAAAACCCTAAGCACTTCAATTTGCCAAACTCAGTGGTTCCCAAAACCCATTTAATCGATAACACTATCTTTGAAAAGGAGATGAGAGGAAAACAACTTTTAAAACTCAAATCAGGGTGAGATTAGGGGAGAAAGCTAAGAAAGGTAAGGAGTAAAATCTGAGAATTCCTTAAGCTTTGATAAATCATTTGATACTTTGAAAATAAGGTTTTCCAAAATATCCTAAAGACGACCAAGCTTGGGTTACTACGGTCAGTATGGCTCTGATACCAAACCTTGTGAGACCCCGGTTTTGTAATACCTCATTTATCCAGTAGGTTGTATCGTTGTATTTGTCGGGGGATTTTATTCAAAAACGAGATTTACAACTCTTCGGAAATGTTCGGTAGAAAGAAAGAGGTCGGAGAGAGTAAAAGAATTTGTTTTCGTCGGAAAATTCCAATAGTCGGGGTATACGTTATTATTAGCAACCCGGGTCGCATTCACGACCAGGTGGCCCAAGTGGGGCCTGCGGCCCATGTAGGGCCGGCCAAAGGGGGCACCACTTCCCCCAAACCCTAAAGCCTCCTCCTCCCCTTGAGCCGCCCCACCTCCTCCCCTTGAGCCGCCCCATCCCCTCCCCACTCGGCACCTCCCCTCCTCCTAGGCGCCTCCTCCCCATTGGTGGCTGCCATTGGTGATCCTCGGAGTTGCACCCCCCGGTCTTCCACGTGTACATCTTCGGTTCTTCCCCGCCGGGCGATTGCAATCCGCGCGGGTTCGCTGTTTTGGGGCCGGTCATTTAAGAAGAGGAGCAACCTTCGGGAAGTTGATCCTCGTCGTTCTTCGGGTCTGCAAGGGTAACAAGAGCCCCCATCGCTGTTTGATTGCGTTTGAGTTGTCGATTCAATGATTTGTGTAGCATCGTTTAATTTCTGTTAGTAGATTGATTCGGTCCAGAATGTTGTGACTCGGTTTTGGGTGTCTTAGAGGCAGAATTGGAGGTCTTCGCCTTCTGGAGAATTGTTCCTGGTTTCGTTAGCTTTCTTTTGGCACCTGGATCACGAATTTTCACCCAGTAGATTAACAGTTATGACTGTTTTACTACGTGCTGGTCTGTCTGTCAGAACTGCTGGGTATAGTCGGTTGCACCTAGGTTTTGATCTAGATAGAATCAGAATCAGGTCGGTCACCCAACTAGGTTTTTGAAGATAATTTCACCATGTTTCCAGGCTGATAAAAATCACTTTATTTGGATCAGTGGTTTAAAAGTTAGAGTATTTTCTTTAGGGCTATTCTGAATTCTGGGCAGACTGCAGTTGTAGTTTTTCATTGGATGGTTAGACCTCTGTATTGGCCGAATTAGAGTTTACCATCAACTAGAGTTTTGTAGCCACTTAAGTTAAGAAAATTTGAGCACTGGTTTCAGGTCTTTTGGACTTACGGTTTTTTATTGGTGAATTTTCTAGTAAAACTGCCAGATTAGGGATAATTGAAATGGTTGGGTAAATTGATCAAATTGAACTTTTATTTGGTTAGTTTGGTTAGAGATTGAGGGAGGACACGTGTAGCATTTCCATACTCGCTTGTCCTCATTTCCATTATTTTATATTGTAGGCGGTGAAGCGGTGAGTGGAGGGGTATCTCAATTACCTCCCAACCCGCAGCGCGTGCAGCAAGTAATTTGTATTCAATGATTGATGTCATGTATGTTGTGTGAATGAATGCTTACATTTGTTCGTATTTGTAGATGAATGCCATGTGTTCTTTTCATTTATGAGTACTATTCAATATTGACATGGATCATCATGACATGCATACATTATTTTGATAAGACCCATCAATTCCAGTATGGGCACTTGAAATCCCATCAATTCCAAGATGGGTACGTGAGTCCACCATTCCAATGTGGGCCACGTTACGCGAGTCCACCATTCCAATGTGGGCTACGCTGGACAGACGTATGAAACGTTCTTCATACGATTACTTTAAGTGAACACCGACGGGTGATTCACTCGCTATACCGGTATATGCAGCAATATGTCCATTTCCTTCAATGCACCATTCCACTTCATCCATTCATAAATTCGCTTCCGAGAATTGTTCAAATTATGTTTGTGATATATTGCTCCTTGTATGTTTGATTGTTACATACAGTTGCTTGCTGAGTCTTTGGCTCATTCTTGCTTTATTGTCTTATTTAGGTAAATGACAAGGAAGAATGATCTTGTGGAGGGTAGATCATCACGTTGCACTCACTATCATGTATCAAACCATTTGAGGACTTTTATTGTCGTTAATTATGACTTGTGTTGCATTGTAATAAGCCATCATGGCCTTGACTACCTTATCTTTCTGAATTGTTTTCTTCCATTTCGTTGATTAAAAATGGATGATGAATACTTGTTTCCTTATAATCTTAATACTTGCTTCATCTTATCATGCGTTTTGATGTTAGTCAATTGAAAAGTAGTGGATGTAGGTGACATCTTGACTTCCTTATAATCAGGGTGTTACAGTTGGTATCAGAGCGGGCTTCAGGTCCGTGGTAATAATATTAAAATGACACACTGTGCACAATAGGAAGGGTTGGGTAAACCATTATTTTCCGCAATTGCTTGGTTATGTCCCAATTATTTTGTTTATCAGTTCGTTGAGCTAAGTATTTGATTTTTGTTCTGTTGTGTTGTTCTTAGATGGCAAGAGGTAGAGGCCGTGGTCGTGGTCGCCCACCGACCCGTAGTGGTGGTCGTGGCCGCGTCCGCAGACTACATCGTCTTCGTCTCAAGGGTTGGTCGGTGCTGTATCGAGGAGATTGCCTCATTGCGCCTCGGCTGTCGAGCCACCGCCGCAACCCGATCTCATTCAGACCTATTAAGGAGAATCAACAACTCCGCCAACAATTGCAGCGGCCATTCTGCGGCCGCCGCACTGTGGCGGAACTCGTTGTCTTCTTTGCTCCACCCGAGGCTAGGATGAGCCTCCGTGAGTGGATGTCGCCGTCTCGACACTTTGACGGAGCAGTACACCGCTCAGCCGCGGACTGGTTGAGGTACAGAGCGTCGCTTGAGCTTTAGAGCTGGCATCCGCGTAGAAGGCACGATTTGTGGCCTTTCACCAAGGGCCAGCCGACATCCGTGGGAAGGGGTCCTGTCTTCCGGGACTCAGTACAGGTCTTGTTACTTGGGAGGTTTTTGTGGAGAGGTTCAGACACGCTTTATCCCGACTCCTTCATCGAGAAGATGGAGCAATCACTCCCGACCTATGTGCAAGGAAAATGCTCAGATTCGAGTATGAGGCCGGATTTAACAACTGTGCGCTTTGTCCCACCGTGGCAAGTGATGATAAAGAGAAGGCTAAGAGGTTCCGGCGGGGCCTCAATCAGGAGTATCGTCAGATTCTGGGAGCAACAGGTCTTCGTGACTTTAGCTCGGTGGTTGAGCAGGCTAGAGGGATGGAGTTAGAAAGAGCTCCTTCGTCGCAAGGGCATGTTGCTAGTGGTTCTGTTGCTAGTGGTGGATCTGGCAGTGGCCAGAAGCGGAGTTTCGGTGGAGGTGGTGGGTCTTTTCAGCGACCCGCTGCTAAGAGGTTTCAAAAGAACCAACACTCCCGTCCGGTTCAGCAGTGGCAGTCTTCATCTTCGGCGCCACGTTCTTCATCTTTCGCCTACGTTGCCCTGCTCTGTGTCGTGGCATGAAGTGTTTTCGGTGTGGTGATGGACATCGAGCTTCAGAATGTTCCTTCAAGGGAACATGCCAGCAGTGTGGTCGGGAGGGCCACAAGTCCTCAGTGTGCAAGCAAAATCCCGCCAGTATCATCAAATGGGAAGCCGTCCCCAGAGCCTTCTTCCTCCGCCTTCCACAGAGGTTCGGCCAGACTTTGATGTAGCCTCGCACCACAAGACCCTCCAAAGATGGGGTCCACTGCAGCTTTTACTCCGGCGCCTCCGCAGGTTCTATTGGAATCCCGCACCATCCGCACCTCCGTCGCTTGTTCCTCCAAAGAACTGTTTCAGCTTTCCGTCGCAGAGTGTCGGTGCGTCTTCTCTGACCGTGCATCGAGGTCTACGCCATGCCCACCCTCGAGACCTTAGGACGCCCCGATGTGGTGACAGTACTTTACTTGTGGATTCGCATGATGCCTTTGTCTCGCTTTGATTCGGGGCTACTTACTGCTCGTATCTTTGGAGTTTGTTAGAAAAGTGGGTTTGAGTTTTCACTTATTTCGAGTCGGTGGTAGTCGGCCCCCAGAGGACTTATTTCTAGCTCTACCGTCTGTCCGGTTGTTCTATACCGATAGATGATGAGGTTTTCACCGCTAATCTTATGGTTATTCAATTGGCACCATTTGATGTTATCCCGGTATGGACCGTTATTCCAATACCGTGCCAAGATTTGTTGTTTCGGAAGACGGTGACCTGCTAGCTCCTTCCGTGAAGAACTGGTATTCCGAGGCGCGCACCGTCGATTCAAGATTTGTCTTCGCTAACTTATTCCCTAGCCGTGCATCGATCATCGGATTACTTTGTTCCTCAATGAAAAGATTGATTCTTCGCGCGTATTAAGGAGATTCTAGTTGTGAAGGAGTTTTCCGATGTCTTTCCTTTAGAACTTCCCGAATGCCTCCGGTGAGGAAAGTTGAGTTCGGATTGATCTTATTCCGAACTCGCCTTTGTCCAAGTCTCTTACCGCTTGGCTCGCCATTTCGGAAGAATTGAAGAAACAATTGGACGACCTGCTGTCCAAAGGTATGATTCAACAGAGCGTATCGCCATGGGGAGCGCCTGTTCTTTTTATTAAGAAGAAAGACGGCAGCTGGCGTATGTGCATAGATTATCGGGCGCTTAATCAGGCGACTGTGAAGAACAAATATCCTTTGCCTCGCATTGATGACCTTTTCGACCAGTTGAAAGGAGCCAGAATATTTTCTAAGATTGACCTCCAGTCGGGTTATAATCAGATTCGAGTTCGTGAGCATGATATTGAGAAAACGGCTTTCTCTACGAGGTATGGCCATTATGAGTTTAAAGTTATGTCTTTTGGACTAACGAATGCTCCTGCAATTTTCATGGAAGCCATGAACAGTATGCTGCATCAATACCTGGATGATTTTGTTGTGGTGTTCATAGATGATATCTTGATTTATTCCAAGACGGAAGAGGAGCACACCCATCATTTGCGGTTGGTGCTTGAAACTTTAAGAGAGAATCAATTCTATGCCAAGCTGAAGAAGTGTGAGTTCTGGATTTCTGAAGTTGGGTTTCTGGGTCACGTTATTAATCAGAAGGGTATTTCAGTTGATCCTAGTAAGATTTCGACAGTGGTTGAGTGGAAGAGACCAACCAATGTTAAAGAAGTAAGGAGTTTTCTGGGTTTAGCTGGCTATTACCGGCGGTTTGTGGAGGGTTTTTCAACCATTGCTAAACCGATGTCCCAGTTGACACAGAAAGGTGTTAGATTCCAGTGGTCTGATGCTTGTGAGCGCAGTTTTTGCTCTTTGAAAGATAGATTAGTGACTGCTCCAATTCTTACTCTTCCTGAGCCTGGGAAGAGATTCACTATCTATTCAGATGCGTCCATAGTTGGACTTGGTTGTGTACTCATGCAGGATGGTAAAGTGATTGTCTATGCATCGAGACAACCAAGAAGCATGAATGTAATTATCCCACCCATGATCTAGAGCTTGTCTGCAGTTGATTCATGCTTTGAAGATCCGACGTCATTATTTGTATGGCGAATCTTGTGATGTGTTCACCGACCACAAGAGCTCAAATACATCTTTACCTGTATGACTTGAACTTGAGACAGAGGAGATGGCTAGAGTTGATCAAGGACTATGATCTTACTATTCAGTACCATCCCGGCAAGGCTAATGTGGTAGCCGATGCCTTGAGTCGCAAGGCGACACCTCCTATCCTCAGTTGTCTTATTGCTGACTTTGAGCGTATGGATATGTGGATTTCATGGGGATATGCTCCAGATCTTAGGATGATGTGACAATTGGCAATGGCGTTTACGGTTTGTCGCTTCACGTGTTTTCGACAAAGTTACTGAGCTTATCTTGCAGGGGCGGTCCGACCGGTCCTTGCACGGCGGTCCGACCGATCCCATATCGGTCGGACCGGCCATCTGGGCGATCGGACCGCGATGACCAAAAGTGTTCAAATCGAGTGGGCCAAAAATAGGTGTTGTAGACAAGTAAGGGGATCCCAATGCACTTGGTCTCATGATTTTGGAGCCTCCAATGAAAAGTTCTATTGGTTTAAAGTTTCCGAAGGTTTGGATTTTGGGAGCTTGAATTTCGCTAAGTCTTAGGCGGTCCGACCGCTCATTGTGGAGCGGTCCGACCGCCATGGGGGTCCGACCGCTCACCCGAGCGGTCGACCGGTAACTACTTGAACGCCACCAACTTCGTGGCGATGTTGTTTTGTTAGGTCAAAGTCATTGGTTTCATGGCATATGATTTGCATGATGCATGTTTTGACTAACATGGGTCAAGTTGTGAAGAACTTGTTCCCGAATTCGTGTTTTCTTGTGCGTGGTTGTGCGGGTAGCTTGGTGGTCAACGATGGTCAACGGCGAGGAGAATCGGGACTAGACTTGAAGAGTTGAGGTCCGTAACGATCGACGATGCGGGTGAGGTCAACGACTCAAGCGTGACACAAGATGGACAAGGGTGACCTATTGGCGAATCCATGACGCATGGTGAAGCGGTTTAGGTCAAAGGTTAAAGACGGCGCCGCATGAAGCGTGCGTGTGTGACCCGCTTGTTAGTGGGCCTTAACGGAGCTCAATTAAGTCAAACCCTAAGAGTTTTAGGCCTCCACTATAAATAGGAGGAGATGGTGGTGCACCTTCTTCTCTCGCTTTTATGTTTCAAAACCCTAATTGTCTTTAGGGAGTTGAGGTGGAGGCTAGGGCTCTTGATGGTTTGTGGTGAATTTCGTGATCCTTGATTGTCCCCGATCCATGATGGTGTGGATGTAATCCAAAGAACAATTACTTAAATCAATCTATGCAAGGTTTGCTTGAGATAAGTCTCTTTTCGTTCTTGCTTTCAATTTCGTGTTTTTAGGGCTTTCTTTGATCCGCGAGTTTGTGATTGATTCTTTCACGGAATTAGCTTGCTGTGATATGTGTGAATCTATCTAGCATCATCTTGATCATCAATCTCTCACGAACAAGCTTTAGGATCAAGTTTTCGTTTGCCCTGCTTTAGACCTTCGTTAATCAATTGGCAATTGCTCAAGATCGCTCCAAGAATTATCATAATATTCGATTGAATAGGTCCTCAATAGCATAGAGAAGGTGTGTGCAAAGTTTCGTGAAGTTTGGAGTTGAGAATCAAAAGTTAGACCTAATTGCAACTTCGTCATCGGGCCGTTTTACTGCTTCAGATCGGTTCAGATCGCCGGTCCGATCATTGTTACCACCGGTCCGACCGATTTTGAGCGGTCCGACCGCCAAGATAACAGCGTCCGACCGCCCGCAATCGGTCCGACCGGTTCACTACAATGATCGGACCGCAAGATTTGTATTGCTTTGATTCTTGCCGATTATTGTCGCATTGCTTAGGGTTTTATTGGATTCAATACTAGTCTTCCATCAGATCGGTATATTGATTTTCATAGCTTTCTAATAGCTACTGGAGTGAAATTGTATTGAGTTCATAATTTGTGAAAAAGTGAGTGTGCTCCTATTCACCCCTCTAGTCGCTTTTACGGTCCAACAGATATTTCTTTTCGCTTATGTACCGCATGCATCGAGACTCGCTTGATTTTAGAGTCAGCCCTTCCGGATCGGGTGCGAGTAGCACAACAACAAGATCACATGTTCCAACGAGTGAGGAAGCGTTGCGCTGAGGGCAAGCAGGATCACTTCAGTGTGGACAAATTTGATTCTTTGCGATTTAAAGGGCGCCTTTGTGTGCCACAGGAGTCTCAGGTTAAATTGGAGATTTTGAAAGAGGCCCATCAGACTTTTATACCGTACATCCCGGGAGACCAAGATGTACAAAGATTTAAAGAAAAGTTTCGTGGAAACGGATGAAAATTGATATCGCACAGTATGTGGCTTCATGTGGGGTGTGCCAGCGGGTCAAGGCTGAGCACAAGCGACCAGCAGGACTGTTGCAACCCTTGGAGGTACCAGTTTGGCCATGAGACGATATATCTATGGATTTTGTGGTTGGTTTACCTCGCACGCAGCGAGGAAAGGATGCTATTTGGGTGATTGTGGATCGGTTCAGTAAGTCTGCACATTTCATTCCTATTCGTACAACCAATTCGGCAAGCGATTTGGCTCCTCTTTATGTACGAAATTGTGCGCTTGCACGGAGTGCCAATGACCATTGTTTCTGACCGAGACGCCAAGTTCGTTTCCAAATTCTGGGAAAGTTTGCAGAGTGCATTGGGCACACAACTCCGTCTTAGCACAGCCTTTCATCCCCAGACAGATGGACAGCCTGAGCGCACTATTCAGACTTTAGAAGACATGCTCAGGTGTTGTGTTTTATCCCGAAAGGTAATTGGGAAGAGCATTTAGCCTTGGCGTAGTTTGCTTATAACAACAGATTATCATTCCAAAGATTCGAGCTGCCCCATACGAGGTTCTCTATGGGCGTAAGTGCAGTCCCGTTGTCAGCCGGGATGAGGTTGAGAGCGGCGCCTTGGGCCCCGACCGGGTTCAGCAGACGATGGCTAGAGGGCGTGGTTTAGCAGAATTTGTTGGTCGCCCAAAGCCGGCTGTAAGAGCTACGCCGATGTCGAAGACGAGATTTGGAATTCGAGGTGGGAAATGAAGTTCGCTGAGAGTATCACCATCTAAAGGCGTAGGCGCGTTTGCACCAAAGGAAAGCTTAGTCCAAGGTATGTTGGACCCTTCCCAATCGTGGGCACGAATTGGGAAGCTAGCTACCGCTTGGACCTTCCCGATTCTATGAGTGGGGTTCACAACGTGTTCCATGTTTCGATGCTGAGAAAGTTTCTGAGAGACCCAGATCTTGTCATTCCTTTGGAGCCTTTGATTGTCAGGCAAGACCTTACCTTCGAGTCCCGGCCAGTGAAGATATTGAAGAATCGAACGGGTTCCGAGGAATAAGACCCAAGTATGTCAAAGTTCTTTGGTCGATCAACCGAGAGAGAGGCCACTTGGGAGTTGGAGTCCCGCATGCGAGAGCATTACCCGACTGCTTGTCTCTGTAACTACCTAAGTTGTTCATCTATCTTTCTCGGTTTGTTGCGTAGATTCGAGGTCTAATCTTTCTAAGGGGTTAGAATGTAATACCTCATTTATCCAAAGAGGTTGTATCGTTGTATTTGTCGGGGATTTTATTCAAAATGAGATTTACAACTCTTTGGAAATGTTCTGTGAGAAAGAAAGAGGTCGGAGAGAGTAAAAGAATTTGTTTTCGTCGGAAAATTCCAATAGTCGGGGTATACGTTATTACAGCAACCCGGGGCCAGATTCACGACCTGTGGCCCAAGAGGGCGGCTGGCCCATGTAGGGGGCGGCCAAAGGGGGCACCACTTCCCCAAACCCTAAAGCCTCCTCCTCCCCCTTGAGCCGCCCCACCTCCTCCCCTTGAGCCGCCCCATCCCTCCCCACTCGGCACCTCCTCCTCCTAGGCGCCTCCCATTGGTGGCTGCCATTGGTGATCCTCGAGTTGCACCCCGGTCTTCCACGTACATCTTCGGTTCTTCCCCGCCGGGCGATTGCAATCCGCGCGGGTTCGCTGTTTTGGGGCCGGTCATTTAAGAAGAGGAGCAACCTTCGGGAAGTTGATCCTCGTCGTTCTTCGGGTCTGCATGGGTAACAAGAGCCCCCATCGCTGTTTGATTGCGTTTGAGTTGTCGATTCAATGATTTGTGTAGCATCGTTTAATTTCTGTTAGTAGATTGATTCGGTCCAGAATGTTGTGACTCGGTTTTGGGTGTCTTAGAGGCAGAATTGGAGGTCTTCTCCTTCTGGAGAATTGTTGCTGGTTTCGTTAGCTTTCTTTTGGCACCTGGATCACGAATTTTCACCCAGTAGATTAACAGTTATGACTGTTTTACTACGTGCTGGTCTGTCTGTCAGAACTGCTGGGTATAGTCGGTTGCACCTAGGTTTTGATCTAGATAGAATCAGAATCAGGTCGGTCACCCAACTAGGTTTTTGAAGATAATTTCACCATGTTTCCAGGCTGATAAAAATCACTTTATTTGGATCAGTGGTTTAAAAGTTAGAGTATTTTCTTTAGGGCTATTCTGAATTCTGGGCAGACTGCAGTTGTAGTTTTTCATTGGATGGTTAGACCTCTGTATTGGCCGAATTAGAGTTTACCATCAACTAGAGTTTTGTAGCCACTTAAGTTAAGAAAATTTGAGCACTGGTTTCAGGTCTTTTGGACTTACGGTTTTTTATTGGTGAATTTTCTAGTAAAACTGCCAGATTAGGGATAATTGAAATGGTTGGGTAAATTGATCAAATTGAACTTTTATTTGGTTAGTTTGGTTAGAGATTGAGGGAGGACACGTGTAGCATTTCCATACTCGCTTGTCCTCATTTCCATTATTTTATATTGTGGACCTCCCAACCCGTTGCAGCGCGGCAGGCAAGTAATTTGTATTCAATGATTGATGTCATGTATGTTGTGTGAATGAATGCTTATATTTGTTCGTATTTGTAGATGAATGCCATGTGTTCTTTTCATTTATGAGTACTATTCAATATTGACATGGATCATCATGACTTGCATACATTATTTTGATAAGACCCATCAATTCCAGTATGGGCACTTGAAATCCCATCAATTCCAAGATGGGTACGTGAGTCCACCATTCCAATGTGGGCCACGTTACGTGAGTCCACCATTCCAATGTGGGCCACGTTGGACAGACGTATGAAACGTTCTTCATACGATTACTTTAAGTGAACACGGACGGGTGATTCACTCGCTATACCGGTATATGTAGCAATATGTCCATTTCCTTCAATGCACCATTCCACTTCATCCATTCATAAATTCGTTTCCAGTAATTGTTCAAATTATGTTTGTGATATATTGCTCCTTGTATGTTTGATTGTTACATACGCTTGTTTCTTCGAGTCTTTGGCTCATTCTTGCTTTATTGTCTTATTTAGGTAAATGACAAGGAAGAATGATCTTGTGGAGGGTAGATCATCACGTTGCACTAACTATCATATATCAAACCATTTGAGGACTTTTATTATCGTTAATTATGACTTGTGTTGCATTGTAATAAGCCATCATGGCCTTGACTACCTTATCTTTCTGAATTGTTTTCTTCCATTTCGTTGGTTAAAAATGGATGATGAATACTTGTTTCCTTATAATCTTAATACTTGCTTCATCTTATCATGCGTTTTGATGTTAGTCAATTGAAAAGTAGTGGATGTAGGTGACATCTTGACTTCCTTATAGTCAGGGTGTTACAGGTTTATCCGGCTTGTAATGCTTAACCATCCATTCGGTCCTAGCATCACAAAGCAGATAATCCGAGACTCGAGACATGTATACTTCCCAGAGTGCAGTATACACACCTCATCACAAAATTTATGAATCAATTCCATTCATCCACATAGAACCAAACACGTAATGTAATGTAGTATTAATAATATTAAACCGAGTCATTATAGAAGAGAGGCCAACCGGCCAACAATAAAAGAGACAACAATAATTAAACAGCGGAAGCAAAAGTGTCATAAGATGGCTACAACAAAAGAGCCAATCAGTGTGCCTTTAACCCACAAGGCAACCGACCGGACCGCCAAGCTAGTCGTCGAAACCACAGCACATCTCACAAAAGTGAGGCCCTTGGGGCTCACCTTCTTCCCCTGCAAACAAAAGCAGCCGGTAAAAGCCGGTGAGTACTTTGAATGTACTCGCAAGACTTACATGTGGAATAACAAACCTGTACATATACTACATGCAAGCTCATTGAAGTGGAGGCTGTATGTTTTATTTTTAGCATAAAACAAGTTTCCATTTGCAATAATATAATAGATTGAAAGCAATTTTAACAACTCTGTTTTTAATGTTCAAATAATCGCAAATGACAACAATATAACAGTAGATAGATGACAACAACAATCCTGGAAGTGACTAAACCGTTAGCCACCACAACAATAGCATGAATTACCCATTCATACCACCCTTGTCAATTTTTAATTTAAAAGGTTGTAGTCTAACTCTTGCAAAACCTAACCAAGCGTGTCCATAACCTAGGACGAGGCTATTCGAATAGTTTTATCCTCGCAGGTGTACCAATGTACCCACACGCTGCATCGCCTTTTGCCAAGCTATTAGCACACTTCCTTTGGTGTGCCTAAGACGACTAAGTCCTACGAGACATTTCCAATATTGTGTATTACCCCACGAGCCGCCTGTATGGATAGAAACCCATACGCTGTGTCTGAGTCATTGTAAAGCCTCGGTCAACTACCCGTCGCAGTAAAGCCTTGACAACTACAATGCTCCTCGAGGTGGAGAGCCTACCCGAATCTCCACCACCGCACACCCAACACAAGAACACATATCCTTTTCACACAACACACACAACCCCTCCGCGACTCTGAGATAACACACGCCAAAGTACTTAGTCAAGAGAGGTCCCATATCCTCTCGCGTGGTTAGCACATAAAAATGCTTGGAGAGTGTGACACAAGATGTTCGGTCCTTGTTGACTTAGGCAAGACATCCACAAACCCAATAACCCACCATCCAACCACTTGCCCAAGTCTAAAACAATGTTTCATTTTCAGATTTTTACTTTCCAAAATAACAAAGCACAAGTGCTAGACATAAAGGAGTAATATGTAGATGTGATCAAGATCATCGACTAAAATCGATGATCGCCCATTACTACCGAAACTAAGCATTTCTAAGCAATTTCAAATCGAATCTACTAAGTGACAAGAGCTCATCCATCGAACTCAAATCACAAAGAAATAACCTAGGCTCATGGTAGTAGAGGATAAACAATTCCTACAGATTATGCAACTATAGGATACTAACCATAATTTAACACAAAATAGCAATGCATACATACAAGTTGAAATCAATATATTAGACTTGAAAATAATGGGATTAACATGATCAAACCGCTTGCCTTTATTTGTCGCACATCGACATTCATACGAACTTCTCAATCGCACTTTGAATCGTCGTCATCGCCTAACTGAAGAACCGCCAAATGAAAACACCGAATAAACACCAAGAACTCCAAGAGTCCAAAACTCAAGAAAGTAATACCAAGATAGAAGAATGATTTTAGGTGCGATTAGGTGATAATTTTTATCGAAATTGGAGTTCATTTCAATTAGTTAGGAATTTATGATGTTTAATAAACTTAACAGACACCTAGCACTCACAAGACTCTCTCTCCATGCATTCTATGTATACATCCACGATGATCATACGGTCAAAATCAATCCTCATATATCTTTCTTCTTTTATATTCTAATACCAAGATACCAAAACACTACAGTAGACTAGCCTCAACTAGAAATATTACGGAAGTTACTTAATGATGTAATAACATTCTATTATGAGGGCAACTTTATATAAAAGAGTATTTGGACTAATTGAATATTTATCAACCAGATAATTATCCTACTACAGATTCACTTTCAATTTTGTTGATCCACTATAGTGACCTAATTTTCGCACACCACATTTATTAGCCTAAAAGAAATGAGTTTGCAAAAAGGGTTCCCATTAACATTTATGAGTTTTTCCTAACCACCCCCCTTATCTTTCCATTTACTTCATCAAAGGACCTTACATGCAACACAGAGGGCAGCAGCCACCTGCATCCATTCCACCCCGTGATGCCTCCAGCACTCACCAAAACGTACATGCCTTTAGCCAGAGGGTAATACACCACTGGTGCCGGCGGCCGAAGGCCGAGCCGGCAATGGCGAGCTTGAGTCAAGTCTGGGCCGAGGGCGGCAGCCATCGATGCCCAAAATGCGACCGGTGTCGAGGCGCGTGTGGGCCTTGTGCACGCTGGCCTTGGCATGGGCTCGTGAACCGCAAGCGACCACCGAAGGCCACACCGAAACCAGCAGCAGGACGACCTCCACCCCCACAGCTGGCATCACCATCTTGACACCACCGGCCACCACATCAGCCATAGACCAAACAGACGCAACCCTAAGTCTCAGGTAAACCACCATTTCTCACACAACGAGTTTGTCATTCATCCATTCATCCATACATGCACATTGTTCATCCCACAAGAGCAAGCTGGGCCCATCGCATCACGCATCAAGAGGGAGAGGAGTAGAGGAGGAAGATCAGGTGAGGGTTTACCTCAGTAGCAAACCGAGTGGAGGTGGCCGAGCAGCGGGCCGGATCTGGGGACGCCAGGGCGGTCGGCGGCCGGGAGGGAGCCGCGGGGAGCACTCGGGAGCGGCGGCGCCTGGGGCCGCAGGAGAGCCAGGAGGAGCCGGAGGGAGACCGCAGCGCCATGGGCCGTAGGCCCGGCCGGATCTGGAGGAGCCGAGGCGTGGAGTTGACGCCGGCCGCGCTGGAGGCGGAGGTGGCGCTGGCGGCCGGATCCGGGCGGAAGGGCGCAGCAGCCACGGCGATGGGGAGCAAGCAGGGAGCCGGAAGGCGGAGGGAGGAAGAGAGGGGCGGCGAGCTACTGGAGTGGAATCGCAGGGAAGCGAAGGGAGACGGCGGAGGTGGGCAAGGGGCGGCAGCAGAAGAGGAGGAAGTGGCCGGGAGGAGAGAGATCCGGGAGAGGTGGGGAGAGGAAAGGAGAGATGGGAGGGAGAAGGGGCCTCACGGCATGGGCGGTGGGGTGGGAAGAAAAAAATTACCGCAAAGGCCCTTATGGTTATGGAAAATGAGATGGCAGGATTACACAAAGATTGCATTTCCTCTTTAATTTGCTCGACTTGATCAGCCTCGCATGCGAGAACTAAAGGTAGAAATGGATTGCCCTCATGATGATGATCGCAGCCAGATAACATGCGTTGACAAATTCTTGATTTTGTTGGTGGTTGCGATGAGAGAAGTTGGAAAATAAAGAATGGACACGCGGGTATTTCAACCGCTAATTCTTTTCTCGATTTTGCGAATTCGCTAAACCGCCTTGCATGCGAAAAACAGCTTGTAGAATCGGGTTGGTCGCGCGATGTCGATCGAGAAACGAAAATAATTAATTTTAATTACGATCATCGACCTTTGATTTAATATTGATTATTATTACTTGATGTGCGATAATTTCAAAACATGCTTTAATTAATTCCTCAACATATTTAGAAAAATTATGTTGAGTTTAAATTGAAAATTATAAATTTTCAATTCCATTTGTTTTATTTATCATTTAAGTTTGCGTTTTAAATTCAATCTCCAGATTGAACAAGCAAAATAAATAGCAAACCAAATAACCTCCCGAAATTCCATAAGAATTCAAACATGTACAATAGAGAAGATATAATCCAACTAAAACATTCCCACAATTGAAATCCTTTTAGTTTTTCTCTGACTTCAAATTGAGCTTTTGAATGGGAGACGAGGTATTATAGTACTAGGTTCTAAATTCTAGTCTTCAAATATTACAGGATTCTCAATATATGGGTGACACAAAAAGTTTTAAAAAGTTCAAAATTTCACAAATGCACATTAGATGCTTAACTAATCCAACTTAGGGATTTGGGCTGTTACAACACCGGTGCCTCCTCCTCTCCCCAGCGTCTCCTCCTCCCCTGGTTGTTGTCCCCAGTGATCCCCGACGTCGACTCCCGAGGCTCCAAGCTCCTTTCCCGGTTCTTCTCCCTGTCGACCCCTCTCCTTGATTCCAAGGTGGCCGGCCATAAAGGGAGGAAGGGAGAGGGAAGAGGCGGGGATTCTTTGGGGGATTGATCACCATCTACCAGCGAGTCTTCAAGGGTAACAAATGACCCAAGTCACAGTTTGGTTCTATTTGATCGCATAGTTGTTGACTAGGGTTAAATCGCTGTTCTGTTCTGGAAATTCCAGAACCTGTCCGGCACCTTGCACAGCCAGTTTTGACTCTTTAGAGGCCGAATCTCGGGTTTTCGTCTCCTAGAGTTTTGTTCCTGGGGTCGTTAGATTTCTTTTGGCACCGAGATCACGAGATTCCGCATTACGATTTAGGAGATATGAATTTTTAACCGCGCGTTGTTCTGTTAGTCTGAGAACTGGGGACTGTCGGTTTGTTCCTCGGTTTTGATCTAGTTAGAGTCAGATTCAGAACATCCACCCAAAAGATCATTCAATTTGGATTTATAGATTAAAAGTTATGCCATATTTTTGCTACTGGTCTAGAGTCCGGCTATTTATCTATCAGGCACTTTCAACTGCAGATTAGACTTATGTGTGGGCATAATTAGAAAATCCTGTCTCCTAGTGTTTTGAAGGTTTATCTGTTAAGTTTGTTGTGGCACTAGTCTCAGGTCGGTCGGAGTTCCAGATTAATAGTTATGAATTTTTCTGTGCCGCTGTCTGGAGTGAAATTTGCTAAGACCCATTAATTCCAGTATGGGCACGTAAGATCCACCATTCCAATGTGGGTGGTTTCAGACAACCGTATGAAACGTTTTTCATACGGTGTTTGGGTCCCCGGACTTTGATAAGTGCGGGCTTAAGTGAACACCGACGGGTGTATCACTCGCTATACTAGTATAAGCAGTTGAGTAGTCCATTTCCTTTAAGTGCATAGATTCATTTCATTCAAATTCTTAAAATTATGATGATTGGTGTATGGACCGTGTAATGTTTATCTAGTCCAAGTATGCCATGATTAAATGATTATTGTACTTGCTGAGTTTCGACTCACCCTTGTTTTCAATGTTATTTAGGTAATCCACGTTGATGTTGTTGCTTTTGGGAGGGAGTAGTCCAACACGTCTCACACAGATCATTACTTTATATTTTCAATAATGAATTCAACCATGTTATCCTTTGATGAGAGATGGACTGTAATAAGTAACGTTTAGACTTCTTGTCATGTCGTTATTTGACTAGTTCCTTGATTATTCAACATTGATGAATTGTTTTATTTTACACGTTGTTATTGTTATTTGGTGAGATGCCTGTTGAATCTTAGTCCGCATTCGGTTTGTATGTTGTATCTTTAGGTAGCATCTTGGCTTCAATAGCGAGGTGTGGTGTTAAGTCAGACGAGCGGGCTTTAGGTCCGTGGTTAATACAAAATCTTAAATTGACACCTTGTCGCGTACGATAGGAGGGTTGGGTAATTCATTACTTCCGCATTTCCATTGATGTTTTTCACTTATTACTCTGATGATCAATTGCTTCGCACTTCTATTCCTATTAAGTTAAATGTTTGGCTTTGTTTGTTGTGATGTTCTTAGATGGCAAGAGGTAGAGGCCGTGGCTGTGGTTGTCCACCGACCCGTGGTCGTGGTCGTGGACGCGGTCCGACTGTTCCATCGTCTTCGTCTGAATGGTTGGCTGGTGCTGCTACTGAGGATATTGCCTCAGCTGCGCCTCCGGTCGCTGAGCCTCCGGTCGCGTCAGCAGACCTCATTCAGAATCTCCTGAGGAAGAACCAGCAACTACGCCAGCAATTGCAAGCGGCGTTCCCTGCTACCGCCGCACCTGCGGCAGAACCCGTTGCTGCAGCGGTTCCACCCGAGACTAGGATGAGTCTCCGTGAGTGGATCTCGCTTCGCCTGGACACCTTCAACGGAGTGGGTACTCCAGTTCAGGCTGCCGATTGGCTGAGGTACATGGAGAGATAGTTTCGGGCTCTAGAGATGACTTCTGCGCAGAAGGCGCGGTTTGTAGCCTTTCAGTTGAAAGGCCAGGATGACATTTGGTGGGAAGGATTGCTGTCTGCTAGGACCCCCATTCAGGGGTCAGCCACTTAGGAGTTATTTGTGGAGCACTTTAGAGCAAAGTTCTATCCAGATTCCTTCATTGAGAAGATGGAGCAATTGCTGCTAACGTTTGTGCAAGGGAAGATGACAGTATCCGAGTATGAGGCTGGGTTCAATAACCTGGTGCGCTTTGTACCAGCGGTAGCAAATGATGATCGAGAGAAGGTTAAGAGGTTCCGACGGGGCATCAACCAGGAGTATCGCCAAATTCTGGGGGAGACAGGACTGCGTGACTTCAGCTCGGTGGTCAAGCAGGCCAGAGGGATGAAACTGGAGAAAGATCCATCTTCGCAGAGGCGCAGGCTTTGGTGGCCCCGTTGTCACCGGTGGTTCCGGCAAAGGGTCAGAAGCGGAGTTTTGGCTCGGGAGGTGGGTCTTTCCAACGACCGCTCCCAAGAGGTTTCAGGAGGACAAGATTTCTACTCAGGCAAAGCAGGCGATCTTCCTCTCCGGCGCCACGTTCATCGTCTTCCAACCCACCGATGCGCCCTGTTCTAGGTCAGGGTATGAAGTGTTTCTGGTGCGGTGATGGACATCGAGCTTCAGAATGTTCCTTCAAGGGGACATGCCGTCGGTGGCTCTCGGGAGGGCCACAAGTCTTCAAGATACAAAGAACCTGTGGAGCATCATCGATGGGAGTCACCCCAGCAAAGATCTTCTCGCTGTTCCTGGTTTGGTTCAGCCCTAGCGCAGTTCAGGTGCCTCGCTTCCTCCTGGTGGGTTCCCCCTACAGCCTTCACTCCGACACCTCCTGCGGGGTTCTACTGGAACCCCGTGCCGTTTGCACCGCCGCCGTTTATTCCTCCCACAGTAGTTCCTGGTTATCCTTCACCTAGTGTTGGTGCATCTTCTGCTCCTGCACCACCGGGAGTCTACGCCATGCCCACCCCTGAGACTATGGGCCGTCCTGACATGGTGACAGGTACTCTTCTAGTTGATTCGCATGATGCTTTCATTCTATTTGATTCAGGAGCTACTTATTCTTTTGTGTCCCTGGAGTTTGCTAGAAGAGCAGGGTTGAGTTTGCAAAATATTTCTGAATCTGTGGTAGTCAGCTCTCCAGGGGGTCTTATTTCCAGTTCTACTGCTTGTCCTGGCTGTTCCATCATTATCGATGATGAGGGTTTCACCGCCAACTTGATGGTAATTCAGTTGTCACCATTTGATGTTATTCTGGGTATAGACTGGTTATTCCGATACCGTGCCAAGATCTGTTGTTTCTGGAAGACGGTGACTTTACAGGCCCCGTCCGGAGAAAAACTGGTATTTCAAGGCAGCGCACCGTCTGATTCGTTGTTCATGTTGGCTAGTCTGTTTCCTAGTCGCAGAGCGTCAACCATTGGGTTGCTTTGGTCTCTCGACGAGAAGACCGACTCTTCACTGCGTATCGAGGAGATTCCAGTTGTGAATGAGTTTTCCGATGTTTTTCCTGAGGAGCTTCCAGGAATGCCTCCAGTGCGGAAAGTGGAGTTCCGGATTGAACTTATTCCGGGAACTCGATCCATATCCATGTCTCCTTACCGTTTGGCTCGACCTTTTTAGGAGGAATTGAAGAAACAATTGGACGACCTACTGTCTAAAGGTATGATTCAGCGTAGTGTATTGCCATGGGGAGCGCCTGTTCTTTTCACTAAGAAGAAGATTGCTGCTGGCGCATGTGCGTGGATTATCGAGCTCTTAATCAGGCGACTGTGAAGAACAAATATTATTTGCCCCGCATTGAGGATCTCTTCGACCAATTGAAGGGGGCTAAAATATTTTCCAAGATTGACCTCCAGTCAGGTTATAATCAGATTCAGGTTCGTGAGCAGGATATTGAGAAGACGGCTTTCTCTACGAGGTATGGTCATTATGAGTATAAAATAATGTCTTTCGGACTAACGAATGCTCCTGCAGTTTTCATGGAAGCCATGAACAGTATGCTGCATCAATACCTTGATGATTTCGTTGTGGTATTCATAGACAATATCTTGATTTATTCCAAGACGGAGGAGGATCACACCCAACATCTGAGGTTGGTACTAGAAATTCTAAGGGAGAATCAATTCTATGCCAAGCTGAAAAAGTGTGAGTTCTGGATTTCTGAAGTTGGGTTTCTGGGCCATGTTATTAATCAAGAGGGTATTTCAGTTGATCCCAGTAAGATCTCGACAGTGGTAGAGTGGAAGAGGCCAACCAATGTGAAAGAAGTAAGGAGTTTTCTGGGTTTAGCTGGCTATTACCGTCGTTTTGTGGAGGGTTTTTCAACCATTGCTAGGCCGATGTCCCAGTTGATACAGAAAGGTGTTAGGTTCCAGTGGTCTGATGCATGTGAGCGTAGTTTTTGCACTTTTAAAGATAGGTTGGTGACTACTCCAATTCTTACTCTTCCTGAGCCTGGAAAGCGGTTCACTATCTATTCAGATGCATCAATAGTTGGACTTGGTTGTGTACTCATGCAGGATGACAAGGTGATTGCCTATGCATTGAGGCAGTTGAAGAAACATGAGCAGAATTATCCTACACATGATCTAGAGCTTGCTGCAGTGATTCACGCTTTGAAGATCTGGCGCCATTATTTGTACGGCGAATCTTGTGATGTATTCAATGATCACAAGAGTCTGAAATACATCTTTACCCAGAAGGACTTGAACTTAAGACAGAGGAGATGGCTAGAGTTGATCAAGGACTATGATCTCACTATTTAGTACCATCCCGGCAAGGCTAATGTAGTAGCAGATGCTTTGAGTAGCAAGTCGACACCTCCTACCCTCAGTTGTCTTATTGCTGATTTTGAGCGTATAGATATTTCCTTTTGCTTTGCGGGTACCGCCCAGACCGAGACTCGGTTGCTTCTAGAGTCAGCTCTTCCAGATCGGGTGCGGGAAGCACAACAGCATGACCAGATGCTCCAGCGAGTGAGGAAGCATTGTGCTGAGGGCAAGCAAGGACACTTCATTGTGGACGAGTCTGATACTTTGCATTTTAAAGGTCGTCTCTGTGTTCCACAGGAGGCTGAGGTTAAAAATGAGATTTTGAAGGAGGCCCATCGACTTTTATACCGCATATCCCGTGAGACCAAGATGTACAATGATTTAAAGAAGAGTTTCTGGTGGAAACGGATGAAAATTGATATCGCACAATATGTGGCGTCATGTGGGGTGTGCCAGCGGGTCAAAGCTGAGCACAAGCGACCAGCGGGACTGTTGCAACCCTTGGAGGCACCTGTTTGGCCATGGGATGATATATCCATGGATTTTGTGGTTGGTTTACCTCGCACGCGGTGAGGAAAGGACGCTATTTGGGTCATTGTGGACCGGTTCAGTAAGTCTGCACATTTCATTCCTATTCGTAAAACCAATTCAGCAAGCGATTTGGCTCCTCTCTATGTACGAGAAGTTGTGCGGTTGCCCGGGGTGCCAAAGACCATTGTTTCGGATCGAGATGCCAAGTTCGTTTTCAAATTCTGAGAGAGTTTGCAGAGTGCGCTGGGTACGCAGCTTCGTCTTAGCACCGCGTTCCACTCCCAGACAGATGGTCAGTCCGAACGCACCATTCGAACATTAGAGGATATGCTCAGGTGTTGTGTTTTATCCTGGTAGGGAAATTGGAAAGACCATTTAGCATTGGCAGAGTTTGCTTATAACAACAGTTATCAGCCATGTATTCGAGCTACACCATTCGAGGTTCTTTATGGGCGTAAGTGCAGGTCCCCGTTGTGTTGGGATGAGATTGGAGAGAGGGTAGTCTTGGGTCCCGACTGGGTTCAGCAAACAGTGGCTAGAGTGGCAGGAGTTAGGCAGAATCTGTTAGCTGCTCAAAGCCGACAGAAGAGCTACGCGATGTCAGAAGGCGAGATTTCGAATTCGAGGTGGGGGACAAAGTTCTGTTGAGAGTATCGCCATCCAAAGGCGTGGTGCAGTTCGGCACTAAAGGGAAGCTTAGCCCAAGGTATGTTGAGCCATTCCCAATCGTGGCACGAATTGGAAAACTAGCTTACCATTTGGACCTTCCTGATTCCATGAGTGGAGTTCACAATGTGTTTCACGTGTCGATGTTGCAGAAATTTCTGAGAGATCCAGATCATGTTATTCCCTTGGAGCCTTTGATCATTGCACAAGATCTTACCATCGTGTCCCGACCAGTGAAAATATTAGAGGAATCAGAACGGGTTCTGAGGAACAAAACCATGAAGTATGTCAAAATTCTTTGGTCTCATCAAACTGAGAGAGAGACAACTTAGGAGTTAGAATCTCGTATTCGAGAGCAGTATCAAGATTTGTTCGCTTTTGGTACGTGTCGATCGTTGTTTTCAATTCTATGGTATTCTTTTCTCGTACTCGTTTTGATGGTTAGAATTCGAAGTCGAATTCTATTAAGGGGGGGTAGAATGTAATATCCCGGAAACGAATAGGGAGAATTTAAAAAGAAGTCGGGGACGAAAAGACAAATAAAGAATTTGATTTTTCTACAGAGAGGGGGATTTTCGTAAAAGTTCAGCAACCTGGGCCGTGGACCGCAGCCCAGGAGGCCCAAGGGGGGCCGGCCAAGGGAGGGGGAGGCGCCCAACCCTAGCCGCCTCCCCCCTTGGGAGCTGCCACCTCCACCCTCCCCTCTCCCAAACCGGCACCTCCTCCTCTCCCCAGTGTCTCCTCCTCCCCTGGTTGCTGTCCCCAGTGATCCCCGACGTTGAATCCCAAGGCTCCAAGCTCCTTCTCCCGGTTCTTCTCCCTGCCGACCCCTCTCCTTGATTCCAAGGTGGCCGGCCATAAAGGGAGGAAGGGAGAGGGAAGAGGTGGGGATTCTTTGGGGGATTGATCACCATCTACCAGCGAGTCTTAAAGGGTAACAAATGATCCAAGTCGCAGTTTGGTCCGATTTGATTGCATAATTGTTGATTAGGGTTAAATCGGTGTTCTGTTCTGAAAATTCCAGAACCTGTCCGGCACCTTGCGCGGCCTGTTTTGACTCTTTCGAGACCGAATCTTGGGTTTTCGTCGCCTAGAGTTTTATTTCTGAGGTTGTTAGCTTTCTTTTGGCCCTGAGATGACGAGATTCTGCCATACGGTTTAGGAGATATGAATTTTTAACCGCGCACTATTCTGTCAGTCCGAGAACTGGGGACTGTCGTTTGTTCCTCAGTTTTGATCTAGTTAGATTCAGATTCAGGACGGCCACCCAAAACGGTTTTTGTAGATAATTTCGTTATGATTCCATATTGATAAATATCATTCAATTTGGATTTATAGATTAAAAGTTATGCCATGTTTTTGCTACTGGTCTGCTGTCGGGCTATTTATCTATCAGGCACTTTCAACTGCAGATTAGACTTATGTGTGGGCATAATTTGAAAATCTTGTCTCCTAGTGTTTTTATGGATTTTCTATTAAGCTTGTTTTGGCACTGGTCTCAGGTTGTTCGGAGTTCCATATTACTAGTTATGAATTTTTCCGTGCCGCTGTCTGGAACGGTAGAAAACAGGGGGAAACGCTTGTCTCATCGTTGGGTTCGCGAATTATGCTGGGTAGTTCGGGAGTCATTGTAGATTATCGGCAGTGTCGTCGTATCGTGTTATTCTTATTTCAATTGTGTCTGTTGTAGGTGGTGAGGCGGCGAGTCTAGGCGCACCTTTTGTGCCACCTAGTTCGGCCAATCGTGGAAGGCAAGTACCATATGTTAAAATGTGTTGATTTCAATTGTATGCATGATGATGTGTTATCTTTGATATTCGTCCATGATGTTCATTTCGTGTCAAATTGATAAATCTTGTGAGTAAAGATACCGACATTCATATCAATTGTTCCATTCCATTCATATACTATTCAATTTCCGTCCACGGGAGTGGAATTTGCTAAGACCCAACAATTCCAGTATGGGCACGTAAGACCCACCATTCCAATATGGGTAGTTTCGGACAACCGTATGAAACATTCTTCATACGGTGTTTGGGTCCCCGGACTTTGATAAGTGCGGGCTTAAGTGAACACCGACGGGTGTATCACTCGCTATACCGGTATAAGCAGTTGAGTAGTCCATTTCCTTTCAGTGCATACATTCATTTCATTCAAATTCAAAAAATTCTGATGATTGGTACATAGACCGTGTAATGTTTATCTAGTCCAAATATGCCATGATTAAATGATTATTGTACTTGCTGAGTTTCGACTCACCCTTGTTTTCAATGTTATTTAGGTAATCCACGCTGATGTTGATGCTTTTGGGAGGGAGTAGTCTAGCACATCTCACACAGATCATTACTTTATATTTTCAATAATGAATTCAACCTTGTTATCCTTTGATGAGAGATGACCTGTAATAAGTAACATTTAGACTTCTTGTCATGTCGTTATTTAACTAGTTCCTTGATTATTCAACATTGATGAATTGTTTTATTTTACACGTTGTTACGTTGTTATTGTTATTTGGTGAGATGCCTATTGAATCTTAGTCCGCATTCGGTTTGTAAGTTGTATCTTTAGATAGCATCTTGGCTTCCGAATAGCCAGGGTGTTACAGTTAGGCGCACCTTTTGTGCCTCCTAGTTCGGCCAATCGCGGAAGGCAAGTACCATATGTTAAAATATGTTGATTTCAATTGTATGCATGATGATGTGTTATCTTTTTGTATGTCTTTGATATTCGTCCATGATGTTCATTTCGTTTCAAATTGATAAATCTTGTGAGTAAAGATACCGACATTCATATCAATTGTTCCATTGCATTCATATACTATTCAATTTCCGTCCACAGGAGTGGAATTTGCTAAGACCCATCAATTCCAGTATGGGCACGTAAGACTCACCATTCCAATGTGGGCGGTTTCGGACAACCGTATGAAACATTCTTCATACGGTGTTTGGGTCCCCGGACTTTGATAAGTGCAGGCTTAAGTGAACACCGACGGGTGTATCACTCGCTATACCGGTATAAGATGTTGAGTAGTCCATTTACTTTCAGTGCATACATCCATTTCATTCAAATTCATAAAATTCTGATGATTGGTGTATGGACCGTGTAATGTTTATCTAGTCCAAATATGCGATGATTAAATGATTATTGTACTTGCTAAGTCTCGACTCACCCTTGTTTTCAATGTTATTTAGGTAATACACGCTGATGTTGATGCTTTTGGGAGGGAGTTGTCCAGTACGTCTCACACAGATCATTACTTTATATTTTCAATAATGAATTCAACCTTGTTATCCTTTGATGAGAGATGGACTGTAATAAGTAACATTTAGACTTCTTGTCATGTCGTTATTTGACTAGTTCCTTGATTATTCAACATTGATGAATTGTTTTATTTTACACGTCGTTACGTTGTTATTGTTATTTGGTGACATGCCTATTGAATCTTAGTCCGCATTCGGTTTGTATGTTGCATCTTTAGGTAGCATCTTGGCTTTCGAAGAACCAGGGTGTTACAAAGTACTACAACTACAATTAAGTAGACATCATTCGGTTAAACAACTCGAAAGCAAACTAGGACCTTTGATTAAGATGGTGTCAAACCATCAAATGGACACCTTGATAAGTAGTCATATAGACAGTAAGGAATGTATAGGTGGATATTAACCCTGAGGTCATTAGCAATGACTAAGTTGAGAGGTAGCTCATTTGATAAGCATAGTTCAATTAAAACATGATATGACAAATATACCTCACGCATACCTAGGTTTTACCTGGAACTAGAAGCTATAATACAAACTTTGTAGTATATAAGATTACTAGTACTATTAGATAGTCATGAAGGTTAGCAGTAGTGATGACCTAGCTTTATACTAGTAATCAATATGATAGGGTTGATCGCTATAAAAGGAGTAGTAGATAAGAGCCGATGGGCGTTGTATCGTAGTTATTTACTTAACTAGAAGTTATCATTAGCATGTGTTGTAGCAAAGGATCAACCCAGTATGATTGATTTACTTTAGTATATGCCAAACCACGTAGGTAGTATGACTAAGTATAGATCACCTTAAAGATGAAATCAAAAACCATAGACACCACTGAGGGTGTAAAACTGATACCTAGCCAATGCTTGGAGGTTCCACCTGACTCATGGAACTTCCTTGATAAGTATAAGTGGATAAGACAAATCATTAAAGAAACTAGACTTACATGTCTGTGAGACTTATGTCTACCTAGTACAAACCCTGAACCTATGCATATGTGTCACCTGACTTTCATGGAACTTCCTCGATAAATAGGAGGTAATCACAGAAGGAAGTCATTAGATCAGCTGGACCCCACATGAGTAATGATAAGGAACACTAGAGGGAACGATGGTAGTCCAACCACCAATCTACATCGTATAGACTCCAGCTATCATCCATGGTTATCCATTCCCAGTAGAAGGACAATTCGTAACACGAAGGTGGATTAGAGAGTTCGACCTAACAAGGTGATCTTTCCCATCCAGGTAACCAATGAGGAAGTTCCTGAGAATATTATCTCCCTTATGTTGGATTCATAACTTTCTTTACCAATGGACTTTCTGAGAGCCATTCCCACTCGCCCTCGCTCTAGATCAAACGGTAACCTGACCCTAAGTGTAAGTAGCAACCCAAAACCCCACCCTTAGGCCAAAAAAAAGGTTTGGGTGTGTCTACTTTGGTTTGAGGTATTTCCTTCATTGTAAATATCCCTAGATGTACTTTATTCCATTTGATGTATTTATTTCATTAGCTACCATTGGATATTGAGAGACCATGTGAGTAGGGTCCCCGTTTGAGTGATGAGTATTGGACGCTGTGGTGAGAAGTTTGTGATTGAAATCATTGCGTTTGCGTTTCTACTGGTCTGTTTCTGTAAGTGCGGAACTTCCGGTTCTGGAAAACGGAACTTCCGATAATTGGAACTTCCGCTGTGGTAAAACGGAACTTCCGATTATCCTGACGTTTGTGTTCAGTTGAAGTAATCGGAACTTCCGCACCTGGGGACGCGGTTTGTCCGATAATACTGACGTGAGTATTCCTCTGTGACGAAAATCGGAATTGAAAATCTGGGAGTGCGGACGTTCCGATCATCGGAATTTCCGCAATGGTAAGCGCGGAACTTCCGATAATCCTGACAAGTGCGGACGTTCCGGAAATCGGAACTTCCGCAATGGTAAGTGCGGAACTTCCGATTGTGCATGAATCGCGCGTAGAAGGATAGTTTGTGATTTTGAGTTTGTATGAGTTTGAGTCTTGTACAAATATTGATGCTATGATATTGGGCAATGCTATGTGATGTGTTTTTGTCTGTGTTGACTGCAGGACATCGAGACGAAGTCGTGGCGAGACACGAGGTGATCGGACTAGGCGCAGGCGGTGTTGAGGTCAGAACGGTCGAGATGTGTCGAAGACGGCGTGAATCTTGAGGTGGTTGCGAATCAAGGACAGCAAGGTGTACGGGAGGCTTCCAGAAGGTGCGCAAGGGGCGAAACGGTCTTTTCGCAAAGCGGCACAAGTGGAGGCGGTTCCGTTCGGGTGTAGCGGGCTTAATGGGTTTGAGACCCGTTAGCCAAGGGCTATAAATAGAGGTGAACCCCTGGTGTTAGGGTTGAACTTTTTGAGATAGAAAATTAGGGTTAGCTTTAGCAAAAGAGCTTTTGGAGAGTTTGTTTTGCTTTTTGGAGAGGTTGTTGAGTTGGAGAGGATGAACTGAAATTTATGTAATCATTCCTCTGTGTTTTCCTCTATAATCGTGTGATTCCTATCAATGAAATCCTGAGGTTTTGGTTCCTTGTTTATGCCTCCCTTCTTCTCTCTGTTCTTCTCTTGAATAGCTAGGGTTTTGATGAAACTTTTGATTCGTCTTATTAGATGGCATGAAACTTGATATCTAGAGTCTTTTTGATATTGCTAATATATCTTCAAAGTCTCATGAGCCAAGAATCAAAGAATCTCTTGAATTTCAGTTTGTGGCCTCTCTTACCCCTTCTTCAAGAAATTTGATTTCTCTTTAATTAGACGATCTTTGTCTGCCATTTCTTCTCATAAGGTCAAGGTGTTGTTTAGGATGATGTCCTGTGAGACTTGACCTGAGAAGAGCAGCAAATCAAAAGTATTTCGAATTTTTGAATCGCTCCAAAGCGCTCTCGTTCTTCTCATAGATAATCGGAACTTCCGCCATCTAAGCCGCGAACTTCGATTTCTAACTTCCGCACTGACCGGCCTAACTTCCGATTTCGGCGTAACGTACCCAAGTTGTTTTCATTCTCTGATTTTGCTTCACTCTTCTTCTTGAGATTTCCAGAGGGCTTTGTAGGTTTGTTTAAATACAGTAAATGGGGAGTTCTTAATTTTTAAGGCACCATTCACCCCCCCCCTCTGTTGCCATTTCGGTCCTTCAATTGGTATCGAGCTGTTAGCTCTTCCTTATAGATCTTAACCGGCCTCGCTGAGCCATGGCAACGGACAAGTATTCCACCAAGCCTCCCGCCTTTGATGGCTCGGATTGGAAGAGCCGAATGGAAACATACATCCGTGCTCGGGGTATGCCATCCGCGGAAGGTGAAGGTCGATTCGCTGCTCTCGCCGATGAAAACATTAATGTGGGAAACATGCCCGATGTTGAGGCCAATGCTAAGGCAAGGAACATTATCATTCGTGGTTTGAGCAGTATGAGTTCGATCGCATTTCTCATTTGTCTTCGCTATTTACATCCGGGTGATTCTCGATGCATACCATGAGGGCACCACCCAGATTAAGACGGTTCGACAAGACTAGTTCAAGCGAGAATACAAAGAAATTTGAGATGCTTGTCGTGAATCTCTTGACGAGTGCTTTTCGCTTCCATAAGATTTTGAGCAACCTCCGAGCGGTCGGTCTTACATACCCGACTCGGATAACGCCGATGATACTTCTCGACTCGATCTTCGTGTTAGGGAGATGAAAGTGACTACCATCAAGGATAGCACGGACCTCTCGACCCGACTCTTGACGCGCTTTACTCGCGCCCAAGACTCACGAGATTGACATTGTCTCTCAAGGTCAAGTCACAACGATGGCTTTAGTCACCGATCCCACCTCCGGATCTTCTTCCGAGTCGATACACGGGTTCTCCTTGTCGCTCTCGTGACATAACCGATGATCGCTAGAGCATTTTGAGGATGAACAGCTAGCCCTCCTAGCTCGGAAGTTTTCCCATGCGCATAAGAGGAGGAGGGATGGAAAAAGAGGAGGTCCTGTGATTTGCTTCGAGTGTGGTGGCCCCAACCACATCCGAGCAAACCGCCCCAAGCCGGGAAGGGCAAAGGTGACTACATGGTTCGGGCAAGAACGACTACATCGACAAGAACCGCAACACAAGCCCTCAAAGACTGACTCAAGGCAAGAAGAAGTTCCGCAACTTTGGGAAGGCAAAGAAGCTGCTCCATCGCTGGCCCTCACCACCTCGATTTAACCGGACACCGCCGAGGTGGAAGGGTGGAGGACGATGATGGAAACGACGATCAAGATCCCAAGGACGACGGCAACTTCTCCGCATGTGCTTTATGGCCTCGGGCGATCTAAGCGACAATGAGCTGCATCTCGACTCGATGAGGTTAGTCCCACTTACGACCACCTTAATGATGCTTTTCTTAAGCTAGGTAGATTTCATGCTAAGTCTAGGGCTAAGTGTACCGAGTTGGAGAAGGAAGTAGCTAGACTATCACGGAGCTTACCTTACTTACATCCGCTCCCTCCCGTGATGATTGTGATACATGCCGTGGCTCGCTTGATGACATGGAAAACTAAGGACCTTGTATGATAGTGTGTCCTCCTAATTAGACATGATTAAAGTGGAGAACATTAGCCTTCTTGTTGAACTAGAGATGAGTAGGGTAGCACCTCCTACATCTACTACCGTTGAGGCTACCGCTTGCACCTCCCGTGAGGTTAAGGACAACTCGCTTAGAGGTCTATATACCATGTTGCTCGATCCGCCGAGACTTGTGAAAATTGTAATAATCTCAAGATGAACCTAAAACAGCAGATCACAAAATTGTCAATTCCAAGTCGCTTTTTAGAGCCCATTGTTTCTTGTTTAAACTGTCCCTAAGTTAATCACGAACTAGAATCAGATTCAAACAGCTTCAATAAATGATTGATCACAATAACAAATCGCTCAAGATGCTTCTAAGGACCTTGTTAGCTCACCATGCAATCAATGTAATAAACTAAAATGTGATTTGGTTGCTTTAGATGAAAAATGTGTGAAGCTAACTAAGGACCTTCTAGAGACACAATCTTCTGCTTGTATTGTGTGTGCTGGGAAGAAGTATAAGGGTTTGGTAGAGACGCCTAGCAACGTGAACCAATCTACTAGCGAGAGGATCTGCCCCTCAAAGTCTACCTGTGCATGCACAAGCCAATTTTTCCTCTACGGTTGGTTCTTCTTCGCTCCCTTACCTTCTGCTGTTCCTTCTTCCCCTTGCTCTTCTTGCACCTCTCTCTTTCGGGAGTGTCAGTATCTTATGAACACTCTCGAGAGAAGCTCAATCTCATTCTAGACCAATCTAAGAATTGCAGCTTTACTCAGGGTCTAGGATATGATTTCCATGAGGATATGAGGAAGCATCCACCGTCGTGCTCGTAACCATAGCACTGTGTGATCAAAACTAAGCCTGTGATCGAGAAAGTAAATTTTAAATCGGGTTTTGTTCAAAGGATCTCTCGACAAAGAAGGTGATTCCACCGCAGCCTTCCTCTCGTCGTAGGCGGTATCATTGCACCTTCTATCGGAAGGATGGACATTTGGTTGATCATTGCTTCGTGCACGCCAAGATCGCGTAGAGATCATGTTGAGTCCTTTAGGCGCATTCGTGGTCACCCTGCACCATGAGTGCACCTAAGACTAACATGAGGTCTAGGTTTGCTACAAATTGATGATTTAGGCAAGATCGAGGACTTGGTTTTTCCGAAGTTTTCGATTTTCATCCTCATGCTCCCTTTGGTCGTGACTTCCGTCGCCGTGATGGTAGATCTCGCTTCCTTTCGAGATGGCTACTCACACGTGATCAAGATGTTGCCGTAATTCCGACTCGCTCTTCCATAGCAATGGATTCAAGAATACTACTGTGTCCGCACACGCACCTTCCGCTTGTTGAGTGACGAGAGCGAGGGTAGATAGAGGTCGCCTTGCTTGACTACTTCATCTGCTCGACGTGTTACTCAAGATTGGGTGCCAAAATCACCGCTGATTCACCCCACTACCGAGACTTTACTGCTTGACTCAGTGTTCACGGCCGAAGGGAAAGGTCCGGATTGTAGACTCGGGTGTTCTCGCCATATGACCGAGACTCTCGCTGGTTTTCTTCCCAGCCCGTGCTCGAGGTGATGAGACGATCACCTTCGAGATGCTTCATTTGGGCGGTCATCGCTAAAGGTACCGTGAGCATTAATAGTTCATTTATTTTGAAAGATGTTGCCTTAGTAAGTAAGCTGCGCAGATAATCGCCGGTCTCGAGCTACCGATGACGGTTACGAGGTGAGCTTTAAGAAAAACAATTGCAAAATTCTTGATTCTTCTGTAGCCTAGTTTATGGATTTCGATATGGGAGGATCTTTCGATCGATTTTTCCGAGTCTTCCGTGATCCTCTCCGTGTTTAATTGCTTCTGAATCCCGTGATTTGACCTTCTGGCATAGGAGACTAGGTCATATAGGCTTTGATCATTTGACACGAGTTAGCGGCCACGATCTCATTCGTGGTTTGCCAAAACTCAAGATGGTCAAGGATCTAGTTTGCTCTCCATGCCAAGACGGCAAGATGGTTGCCGCTTCACTCTCCAAATACAAGGACAATGATCGATGCACTGTGACAATCGCCCATATGGATACAGTTGGTCCAGCTCGAGTGCAGTCAGCAGGAGGGAAGTGGTATGTTCTTGTTGTGGTCGATGACTTCTCGAGGTACTCTTGGGTGTTTTTCTTAGCCTCGAAGGATGAGACGTTTACTCATTTTTGTGGTCTTTTAGTAGGCTTTCTGTTGAGCTCCTGTGCATTACGAGCAATTCGCAGTGATAATGGCACCGAGTTCAAGAATTCCTACTTTGAGAGTTTCGTGGTGAGACAGTGTAGAGCACCGCCTCGCCTCCATACGCCCCCAATGTAATGGCGTTGTGGAGAGGAAGAACCGCATCTTGGTCGAGATGGCCGTGATGATGCTTGATGAGTACTCTACACCTAGGAAGTTTTGGGTGAGGCTATTGCACGCTTGTCATGTTTCTAATGAGTTTTCTTAGGGCACTCTTGCATCACACTTCTTATGAGTTGAGATATGGGCGAAAGCCCAGTGTCTCGCATTTTCGTGTGTTTGGTTGCAAGTGTTTTATTCTGAAGTCTGGGAACCTAGATAAGTTCGAGTCACGATCTTGTGATGGGATCTTTCTGGGTTACTCGACTTCTTCTCGTGCCTATAGAGTCTAGAACTGCGAGTCTAGCAAAATGGTAGAAACCTGTGAGGTGACTTTCGATGAGGCCAGTCCGGGGACTAGGCCAGATATCTTAGGTTCTCTAGAGCAGTCTGAGTCCATCTTTGTGGACGATGAGGAAGACGGAGATGAGGGTTGTCTACCCGATCCAGTTCTTCCTCCTCCTCTTGAGGTGCCTTCTTCCACTACACCTCGAGGAGATCAGCCCTTACCTTCGCTTCTTCCAAGCTAGTGGCTCTGTCCCTATCTCATCTCGCCATGAGATAGAGGCCACTTCTTCATCTCACCCTGGACCTCCTAGACACATTCAAAAGGACCATCCTTCAGAGCAGATCATTGGAGACCTCTTTGAGCGTGTCACGCGTTCCAAAGCTGGTTTGTCTCTCTTTTGTCTCCATTCTGCTTTTGTTGCCTCATTTGAGCCCAAAGACGTTTGTCATGCTCTATCTGACGAGTCTTGGATAAACGCCATGCATGAGGAGTTGGAAAACTTTGAAAGAAACAAGGTCTGGTCCCTTGTTGAGCCCCCTCAAGGTCACAATATCATTGGGACAAAATGGGTGTTCAAGAACAAGCAAAGTGAAGATGGGTTAGTCATTCGAAACAAGGCTAGGCGGGTTGCTCAGGGATACTCCCAAGTTGAGGGTCTAGATTTCGAAGAGACCTTTGCCCCTGTAGCTAGACTTGAAGCCATTAGAATTCTGCTTGCTTTTGCAGCTTCTAAGGGTTTCAAGCTTTACCAGATGGATGTCAAGAGTGCTTTCCTCAATGGCCTTATTGAGGAAGAAGTCTATGTGAGACAGCCTCCAGGTTTCGAGAACCCCAAATACCCTAACCATGTCTACAGGCTTTCCAAAGCTTTGTATGGACTCAAGCAGGCTCCCAGAGCTTGGTATGAAAGGCTTAAGTCCTATCTCACGAGTCATGGTTTTGAAATGGGTAAAATAGACAAGACCTTGTTCATCCGCCGTCTTGGCACTGATCTTTTGCTAGTCCAGATCTATGTGGACGACATCATCTTTGGCGGCTCCTCACATACTCTCGTTTCCCAATTTTCCGATGTTATGAGCTTGGAATTTGAGATGAGCATGATGGGCGAGTTGAGCTTCTTCCTTGGCTTCCAAATCAAGCGGACTCGGAAGGTACTTTTCTTCACCAAGGCAAGTACACTCGAGACCTCCCAAGCGCTCGACATGAATAATGGAAAGCCAAGATCAACTCCGATGGCATCTACAAATGCTTCTTGATCCGATGAAGACGGCGAACCTGCTGACCAAAAGGATTTCAAGAGCATGATTGGCTCCTCTTGTACCTCATACCGAGACCGATATACATTTCTCCGTATGTCTTTGTGCTCGCTTCGTGCTTCTCCTCGCAGATCTCACCATCAGCGGTGAAGCGATCTTTCGCACCTTCGAGCTACCATTGACTATGGTATCCGGTACTCTTCCTCTTCTTGTCTATCTCTTAGAGCCTTTTCCGATGCAGATTTCATTTGGTCAGAGGATAGATAGGAAGAGCACCTCCGCACTTGCCAATTCATTGGCACTTCTCTTGTCTCCGGTCGCCAAGGAAGCAACCGGTGTTGCGCATCCACCGCAGAGGCCGAGCACGCTGTCGCAGCCGATTGTCAGAGCCAAGTGCTTTGATGGTCTCGACCCGCAGACTTTGGGTTAGGAATCGACCGTGTTCCACTCTTTTGTGATAACACGCCCGCGATTTGCATTGCCAAGAACCAAGTGCAACATTCTCGACCAAGCATATTGATATCAGATATCACTTTCTTCGAGACCATGTAGAGAAGGGTGACATTGTGCTTCATTTGTGGAGAGTAAACACCGCTATCGATATCTTCACCAAGCCTTTGTACACTCTCGGTTGCCATTTCCATGGGAGAGCTTGGGTGGTTTGTCCTTATGGATGCTGTGAGGGGAGCTTATATGCTAATACTGTATTATATTTTATTTATGCTATTTCTCCTTTCTGGTTACATTTCATTTAAATGATTTGGGTCTAAGTCCTTCCAGCATAGGTTAGAGTGGTTCACTTGCCAAGTTGCATTGACTGCTAATTCTTATCTTGTGCTTCTAGGATGCTGCTTATTAGCTGTCTCTTCTCTCTCTAAGTAGAGCTTACTCACTTCTTATAGGTTCTAGCAAGGGTCGGGCCACCCTTGGGTAGACAGGGACATTGTTTGCTCCTTAGTGTGTGAGTTGATCTGCTGATAGTCCTGGAATCATATGGGGTAGATAAGAACCTGTCTGAGCGATAGTATTCCCTATATCATTTCTATGCTCTAAGGACTGCCTTTTCTGTTTCTCTTATCAGATTCTCGTTTTTGTTCCTTTGGTTCAGGGGGAGTTCATCTTGTTTCTTCATGTTAGTAAATTTGTCATAACTCAACCTGAATTAAAAAATGCATCTTATTCTGAAGGGAATCTGGTTTTTTCGTGCATTTCATCCTGCATTGTAATATAATCATATGGAGCCTTGTTTATTATCCCTTATGATCTGTTTTCACTGTTTTACATCTTGCCATGATTTATGCTAAACTGCTAGATTTATCATGACTTTTTATGTGTAGTTTAGTCTTTGCCATGTTAAGGTGACTAAAATTGCTCAACTTGAACTAAAATCTTGTCATGATAGCTCTTGAGACTAGTATGTTGAAGTTATCCTTTTATGATTCTCGCCATGTCAAGTAGGCTGAGTTGAGTCTTGAATCTTTATTGAGTTTCAGAGTAAGCTATGTCAGTTTGCTAAGAAACTCGACTTATCTTTAATCATCGGTCTAAAAACTTCAAAAGCAAAAATGATCTCTTTTGTGCGAAAAAAACTGATCTCACCAAATCTTTCTCATGAGACTGCTTGCCATTGCACTAGGCATGAACTCAGGGGGAGCCTTGGATGACCTAAGATCACTTCCTTAAGTCTGTTGCTTGGAGTGGTCGCATAAGGCTTGGGATCTAGCACATGGTTAAGATTTGAAAAATTGGTTGAAGCTTAGGAGGCAGTTGTGGATGGCACCTAGTCCAGGACTTGCTTCACTAAGATAAAGCCATAATTATGTTTCCAGAAAAAGAAACTTGTGCTAAAATTGCTTATCATTAAAAAGACCAAGTACTGGATAAAATTGAGTCAATGTTTTGACTGGTATCACTCTAAATTGATCAATAGGAGTCTTCTTGGTTCAACTTAAATTATTTGACATGGCTTGTATCATCCTTGGATACCTTTAGCTAGACTACAATCTTGGTTTATTTGACTTGCTAAAGAATTGTATCATTAATCAGATTATGGATTTTCTGTCTTAGCTTTTCTATACATCAATTGTCATGATCTTGATAGCATTCTTATGTGTTATGGCTTGGTGTAATACTCTAATAGTCATTTTGGATAATCTTCATGGCTCCTAATGCTTAAAATGAATATCATATAATCTTTTCCTCTCTTTAAAACTTCTTGATGTGTTTATTGCCAAAAGGGGGAGAAGTTAGTTTGGAGGGTCTTCTGGAGCCTTGCAGAAAAATTTGCTCTTTCATTTAAAGCTCCAATCCCTCTTCTTTGACAAACATGGTTTTGAGCCTTCTTGATTTCTAGATTAGACCATGTTTGGCTTTTATCACAAACTCTTCTATATGTTATTTCTGTGTTTGTCAATATACTCATCAAGGGGGAGATTGAGAGACCATATGTAACACCCCAGCCCAACATTGAGCTTAGAATGCCACTAATCTACTATAACCATCTAATTTACATCAACATACTATAAAATTTCAGCAAGCATAACAACATTAAAACCCATCCACGGGTCGCATTAACACAAGCATAACACTATAACAATCATAGATAAATTAGACCTAGGAGCATAGCAAAATAATAAACCAAGATTAAAATAAACCAAGCATCTATGGTTATTCAATACCATCATGTCCTAGATATAAATATTCAGGTTATTCTAAAAGTTTCTCATGTCCAATGAATCAAATAATTGGGTGAAGTGCATGATTCCAAGTGCGCTAGCCCTTCCCGAGTAAAACGTCATCACTGGTCACCTAAAAACAACAATAGAGCAAGAATGAGTCCAAGACTCAAAGAATACATAATAAAGCCATAAACAATAGTTTATTAACCATAATCAAAGTTATCATCATCATCCATTTAGTTAATGCCATTGTCATTCTCAAACAACCAAGCCATATTCCATATAGGTAAAGTTGCACAATTTAACAATTTACTTAGATATGCGAATGCACTAACATGCTCATGCTCATATGCATCTCATCATCGATCACCAGATAGCTGAGTGTTCACCCGTCGATGACACACTCTATCCTTCACTCCCGTGAAGTCCCCACCAAAGTAGGATTTTATCTAGAGCTCTCCTGACTAGTCATGTATCTTTCTCACCGACCTCACCGAATAGTTACATGACTTTCTCACCGACTGCTCATGCAACCCCGTCATGATGAATGAAAATGATGCGATATCTTTATTTATTCATCAACATAGTCCATCTCATTAACTCAATATCTCCTCCTCATTATCTCAATATCATAATCTCATTCACTCAAGGTCATCAATATCATGTATAAGAATAAGTGAACGAAAGCATAATAAATAGCATGATAAGTAACAACAATGATCATGGTGAACAACCCATTGTTCACCACTCTACCATGTACTTGCCTTCCGCTAGACGAAAGTTAGAGGCAACGACGAATTTCTCCACCCCGCCCCACCGCCTACACAAATATTCATTCGAAAGAAGAATAACAAGATGTAACGTGGCTACAAGCGCTTTACCATAACCTCTATCTAATCAACAAAACCAAAAATTCAAAATGACGAATTAACTAATCACCAATATCATTCTTCCGAACAGCAGACGAGAAAAATCGTAATTAAATATTTGTAACTCCGAATGACTTGAAACCAGTGCTCAAATACTCTAAACGCATAACACTACGAAACTCTAGTTGATGGATCTTTTGATTCGCCAAAACAGTGGCCTAAACAACAGATGAAAACACAAGCAGATAACTGTCCAGATTACAGAACAGTAGCAAAGAAAATGATGTAACTTTCAATATACTCATCCAATTGAGGTTATCTTTATCAACTCGAAAAGATAATTTCAAAGGCTACAAAAACCTAGTTGGGTGGAAGTTCTGAATCGGACTCTAACTAGATCAAAACCGAGGGCAAACCAGCAGTTCCAAATTCTCGAGCAGACAGGACAAGGCGCGATTAAAAATTCATATCTCCTAAACCGTAAGGAGGAATCTAGTGATCTCGGTGCCAAAAAAAAATATAAAGACATCAGGAACAAAACTCTAGAAGACGAAAATAACAGATTTGGCCTCTAAGTAAATCATAATGGCCCAACAAGAAAATCTGCCAAATCACGTCAGCTCTCCTGGACAGTCGCGGTAAAACTACCATATCTCCTAAACCGTAACTCCAAATCAGATGATCTCGGTGCCAAAAGAAAGCTAAGACAAAGGGCTACAACTTTCTAAGAGGTGAGAAGATCAGAAAACGTACAGAACTTACCCAAAACTGACGATCAACAGTGGCGCAGGGAAGAGGTCGGAAGAGGCGGCGGCCACTAGGGGGAATAGGGGGAGGAGGGGAGGGGTTTTAGGGTTTTGGGGAGTGGGATCCCCCCTCATGGCCGGCCCCCTCTTGGGCCCCTCCTGGGCTGCAGCCCAGGGCCCAGGTTGTCGAAATAATGTGAAAAACCCCTTCTTGTTTCAGAATTTATACTCCTTTCTTTGCACTTTCTTCTCCCGGCTGATAGTCTAATTACCCGATTCGATTCTGAGGTATTACACCATGTGAGTAGGGTCCCCGTTTGAGTGATGAGTATTTGACGCTGTGGTGACAAGTTTGTGATTGAAATCATTGCGTTTGCGTTTCTGCTGGTCTGTTTCTGTAAGTGCGGAACTTCCGGTTCTGGAAAACGGAACTTTCGATAATCGGAACTTCCGCTGTGGTAAAACGGAACTTCCGATTATCCTGACGTTTGTGTTCGGTTGAAGTAATTGGAACTTTCGCACCTGGGGACGCGATTTGTCCGATAATATTGACGTGAGTATTCCTCTGTGACGAAAATCGGAATTGAAAATCTGGGAGTGCGGACATTCCGATCATCGGAACTTCCGCAATGGTAAGCGCGGAACTTCCGATAATCCTGACAAGTGCGGACGTTCCGGAAATCGGAACTTCCGCAATGGTAAGTGCGGAACTTCCGATTGTGCACGTAATCGCGTAGAAGGATAGTTTGTGATATTGAGTTTGTATGAGTTTGAGTCTTGTACAAATATTGATGCTATGATATTGGGCAATGCTATGTGATGTGTTTTTGTCTGTGTTGACTGCAGGACATCGAGACAAAGTCGTGGCGAGACACGAGGTGATCGGACTAGGCGCAGGCGGCGTTGAGGTCAGAACGGTCGAGATGTGTCGAAGACGGCGTGAATCTTGAGGTGGTTGCGAGTCAAGGATAGCAAGGTGTACGGGAGGCTTCCAGAAGGTGCGCAAGGGGCGAAACAGTCTTTTCGCAAAGCGGCACAAGTGGAGGCGGTTCCGTTCGGTTGTAGCGGGCTTAATGGGTTTGAGACCCGTTAGGCAAGGGCTATAAATAGTGGTGAACCCCTGGTGTTAGGGTTGAACTTTTTGAGAGAGAAAATTAGGGTTAGCTTTAGCAAAAGAGCTTTTGGAGAGTTTGTTTTGCTTTTTGGAGAGGTTGTTGAGTTGGAGAGGATGAACTGAAATTTATGTAATCATTCATCTGTGTTTTCCTCTGTAATCGTGTGATTCCTATCAATAAAATCCTGAGGTTTTGGTTCCTTGTTTATGCCTCCCTTCTTCTCTCTGTTCTTCTCTTGAATAGCTTGGGTTTTGATGAAACTTTTGATTCGTCTTATGAGATGGCATGAAACTTGATATCTAGAGTCTTTTTGATATTGCTAATATATCTTCAAAGTCTCATGAGCCGAGAATCAAAGAATCTCTTGAATTTCAGTTTGTGGCCTCTCTTACCCCTTCTTCAAGAAATTCAATTTCTCTTTAATTAGATGATGTTTGTCTGCGATTTCTTCTCATAAGGTCAAGGTGTTGTTTAGGATGATGTCCTGTGAGACTTGACCTGAGAAGAGCAGTAAATCAAAAGTATTTCGAATTTTTGAATCGTTCTAGTGCGCTCTGTTCTTCTGTCAGGATAATCGGAACTTCCGCCATCTAAGCTGCGGAACTTCCGATTTCTGGAACTTCCGCGACTGACCGGCCGAACTTCGATTTCGACTGTAATGGCCGAAGTTGTTTTCATTCTCTGATTTTGCTTCACTCTTCCTCTTGAGATTTCCAGAAGGCTTTGTAGGTTTGTTTAAATACAATAAAGGGGTGTTCTTAATTTTTAAGGCACCATTCACCCCCCCCCCCTCTGTTTCCATTTCGGTCCTTCAGATATACCTCATCTGATGTATTTCCTTCATCAACTCCACTTGATTATGTTTGGTTTCATGCCTTCTTTCAAGGTACCATTAGATACACTCAGTTCTGTTTGAAGTATTTCCTGCTTCAAACACTGCTGTGTTGATTGACTTTCATTTGAAGTGTTTCCTTTTGTTTACTCGTCTTTTGATTTATTTGATTTCATTTGGTTGCTTTAAGACGTTCTTGGGTTTGATCGTATTCCACATAGCTAGAATCTGAAGCCATGACGGAGCAACAGTTCGAGCAAGAACAATACCAAGGTTATCAGAAAATTGACCAAGGTGACTCAGCATTTTTATCATGTTTAACCTACTTTTGAAATGCAATTATATTGATTTAAATTATGAAATTACATTGCTATAATTTATACAACTATGTTGACCTAGCTCATAGTTAATACCTTAATGATAATTGGGTATAACCTTCCCATCCTTGAACTTGGACACTATCCTTTGTCACCCTAAAACTAATGGTATACATACTAGTTAATATGTCTGTATCTAATTATCATGCTTAGCCTTGCTTAGATACAAGTGATTTACCCCAATATCATTCAAAACATGAAACTAGGTTTGGGCAGTAGAGGCTGGAACATGACTGTTATGTTGAACTAGAAAAGTATTTCAAAAGAAAGAAAATCAAAAACATATTTCAACTTGGGCGGCTATAAAGAGTGGAGGGTGCTGTTGAAGTGCACGACAGAGTGGGTATGGGTAATTGCCACTAAATCTGAACTTGCTGAAATTTGTGATAATGAGCTGTCATGCTATGCTTTGATATGCAAAGATGCTTTATTTTTATTTAATGATATGTCTAGCTCTTTGCCTCCTGCCGTTGCTAACCTTTTTCATGAGTATGTGGATGTATTTCCAGCTGAGGTACCCCCGGGATTGCCACCTATTCGAGGGATAGAGCATCAGATTGATTTGATCCCAGTAGCGAATTTGCCAAACCGTGCTGCATATAGGACCAATCCAGAGGAAACTAAGGAAATTCAGCGACAAGTCCAAGATCTTTCGGACCGTGGGTACGTACGAGAAAGCCTTAGTCCTTGTGTTGTTCCTGTTCTTTGGTTCCTAAGAAAGATGGTAGTTGGCGTATGTGTGTTGATTGTAGAGAAATTAATAATATTACCATAAGGTAGCGTCATCCTATTCCTAGGCTAGACGACATGCTTGATGAGTTGAGTGGTTCTATTATTTTCACAAAGATTGACTTGCGGAGTGGTTACCACCAGATTAGAATGAAATTGGGAGATGAATGGAAGACTGCTTTTAAAACTAAGTTCGGAATATATGAGTGGTTAGTGATGCCTTTTGGTCTAACTAATGCACCTAGTACTTTTATGCGATTGATGAACGAGGTTTTACGTTCTTTCATTGGAAAATTTGTGGTGGTTTATTTTGATGATATCTTGATTTATAGCAAGTCTCATGAGCTACACTTGAATCATATACGTGTTGTTTTTAATACTTTGAGAGATGCATGTTTGTTTGGTAACCTCAAGAAGTGCACCTTTTGCACCGATTGAGTTGCGTTTCTTGGTTATGTTGTGACACCACAGGGAATTGAGGTGGATGAGGCAAAGATTGTGGCCATCCAAAGCTGGCCGACACCGACCACGGTGACACAGGTGCGGAGCTTCCACGGCCTTGCTGGATTCTATCGACGCTTTGTGCGGGATTTCAGCGTCATTGCCGCACCACTGAATGAATTGACCAAGAAAGGAGTGCCCTTCCAATGGGGACCTGCGCAAGAGAAGGCATTCAATTTATTAAAAGAGAAGCTCATCCAAGCACCACTACTCCAACTCCATGATTTTGGTAAAACTTTTGAGATTGAATGTGATGCTAGCGGGATTGGGATAGGTGGTGTATTGATTCAAGAAGGTAAGCCGGTTGCATACTTCAGTGAGAAATTAAATAGGCATAGTCTGAATTATTCTACCTATGATAAAGAATTGTATGCTTTAGTTCGTGTGCTTCAAACTTGGCAACATTATCTATGGTCCAAAGAATTTGTTATACATTCCGATCATGAATCGCTAAAACATATTAGAAGTCAAGCTAAAGTGAATAAACAACATGCTAATTTGGTAGAATTTATTGAGTCGTTTCCATATGTCATAAAGCATAAGAAAGGTAAGGACAATGTGATTGCCGATGCGCTTTCTAGACGTTATACCATGTTATCTCAACTTGATCATAAGATTTTTGGTTTGGAGACCATTAAAGATTTATATGCTACTGATTTGGACTTTAAAGAAGTGCTTGAACATTGTAAAGGAGGGAAACATTGAATAAATATGCGCTGATTGATGGTTTGGTCTATCGTGCTAACAAGCTATGCGTTCCAGCTAGCTCCGTTCGTCTTTTGTTGTTGCAGGAGGCACATGGAGGAGGTTTGATGGCGTACTTTGGAGCAAAGAAGAGTGAAGATGTGCTGGCTGCGCACTTCTTTTGGCCAAAGATGAGGCGCGATGTCGAGCGCTACGTGGCTCACTACACCATATGCAACAAAGCTAAGCCCCGTCTCAATCCACATGGATTTTATATGCCTCTTCCTATTCCTAGCGCCCCTTGGGAGGATATTTCTATGGATTTTGTTTTAGGATTGCCTAGGACAAAAAGGGGGAGGGACAATATATTTGTAGTAGTGGATCGGTTTTCTAAAATGGATGATTTGTTTTTTAGGGAAATCGTTCGCTTACATGGAGTACCCAATACTATTGTCTCGGATCGTGATGCGAAGTTTTTTAGCCACTTTTGGATATCACTTTGGAACAAATTGGGGACAAAGCTGCTATTTTCTACTATATGCCATCCCCAAACTGATGGACAAACGGAGGTTGTCAACCGCACGTTATCCACCACGTGGTGGGCTATTTTAAAGAAGAATTTGAAGATGTGGGAAGGGTGTTTACCACATATTGAGTTTGCTTACAACATGTCGGTACACTCTCCGTTTCAGGTAGTGTATGGTTTTAACCCCCATGATCCTAATGATTTACTACCTTTGCCTACCTCTGAAAAAATTAATTTAGATGCTAAGAAGCTTGCTGAATTTGTTCTTAAGTTGCATGAAACAACTAAAGAGAATATAGAGTGTATGACTGAAAAGTATAGGGTTACTGGAAGTAAAGGTAGAAAAGAAATAAAATTTGAACTAGGTGATTTAGTTTGGGTGCATTTGAGAAAGGATAGATTTCCAAAATTAAGAAAATCAAAGTGGGTGCCTAGAGCTGATAGACCATTTAAAATAATTAAGAAGATCAATAACAATGCTTATCAATTGGAACTACCTGCAGATTTTGGGGTTAGCCCCACATTTAACATTTCAGATTTGAAGCCATATGTGGGGGTAGAAGATGACCTTGAGTCGAGGACGACTCCAATTCAAGAGGGCGAGGATGATGAGGACATCACTCCTTTGGATACACGCACTACACAAAATCCTCCAGATCCGGTTGCTAAACTACAAGGTCTTATGACAAGAGCTCGTGCAACTCACTTAAATTATGAGGTGAGCTCGTTTCTAGGTGCTAATAATTTAAGTATGCAGAATGGTATGCTACCTAAAAATTGTGATCTTCTGTTACTTAGGAATGATGAAGAGGATCCAAACCGTCTACGACTAGTTCTCTGTGATCTGCAACCTCTACGACAAAATATGACAGATCTACGACCAAGTCTCAAGCTATATGACCAATCCTACGACCAGGCTACTAGATCTACGACCAGGTCTCAAGTTCTACGACCAACCCTACGACCAGGCCCACGACCAGTGACGACCACATTGGGAGTTAGTTAGAGACATTGAAATAAGGTGCTGCGTCACTATTTTGGGCCTAATAAGACCTTGTAAGCGTGGCGAGGTCAAAGCCCAGGATGTGTACGCCTCTCCACATGGCAGCACAACCCTTGGTCGACCTCCTCATGTTCTCCCCCCTATATATTGCAGCAGCCACCACAGTTTAGGGTTGGGTTTTTTCTTAGATTATTCTGTCTTTCTAGTTTCGCCGTTTACGGTTTGAGAAACCCCACTTTGTGAACTTCATCCAAATCCGCAATATATTTCAGATTGCATCTATCTTTTTCTTGTGAGTTACTTCAATTGCTTGCAGGAACCATAACCCTCGTGGTAAGGTCGATCGCGTGCGAGCGTGGTTGATAACGCAGGGCCAGCGGGTGTAGCTAATTGCAGGTGAAGATCCGCGGGTCGGAAGCCTCAAAGCGTCAACGTCCTCACGACGAAACAAATCGAACCTATCGGAAGATCGGGCCGCCGTCTAGTCATCATATAGTGGATAACCTCCTTATGAAACATGGTGATGGATACCCTCCTATCACATGGCAAACCGCCCAATTTTACCACAAGGATTCACCATCCTAAAATTATTTACTAAAAACATTTTAAAATTAAAAACAAAGTCTAACTTAGAGTGGATTTGCTCAGCATGTCCATGACCGTGGACACGGCTATTCAAATAGTTTTGCACTCTGCAGAGGGGGTACAACTTTACCCACAAGAGATAATTTGCCCTTTATGTCGGCCAGTACACGGTTCCTTAGGCGTGTGTCTAAGAAATTATCACAAGGCGTTTCAAATGTTCTACCTCACTGCTAATACGCCCGCTAAGGTTTCACTTCCATTGTGTTAACCTCCTGCCGGAAGCCCCCTCTTGCGCTAGGTGGGAACAATGTTTAACCAACACTCACTCAACAAAATAGCATATAAAATAGTGAGGAATGACAAGTTAATAACGCTAGTTCTACCCATACAGAACATGTGGTAGTACGGTGGAGCTTTGCAAGATGCTGCTCAAAGGCCGGTCCTTAACTGACTTGGGCGACTTCCAAAATTAACCCCTGGGCCTCAATCCTACCCGGATCGAGCCCGTACATAAACCTGCACCCACCAGTTGTCCATTCCACCAAAGTCCAAACCTATTTTTTATTTTTGTTTTTTTCAAAGACATTTGCAAATATCCACCATGACAAAACAATGTCATAGGCTTTTAATCAATACTTGCTATTTTGGCTAAAATTCCCCAAAATCAAATATTTGTGATCTAAGCATATCTTTATTTTCAAATTTTTTACTTGACTAAGGTGACAAGGAAATGATGATTCGACATACAATATTGGCTATACAAAGTGTAACACCCTGACTATAAGGAAGTCAAGATGTCACCTACAACTACTACTCTATAGAAAGATAACATCAAAACGCATGACAAGATGAAGAAAATATAGGGATATACGGAATCAAGAATTCGTCATCAAGTTTAATCAACGGAATGGAAATAAACAGTTCATGGAGATATGGTAAATACGGCCAAGTTGGCTTATTACAATTCATCACAAGGCATAAATAGAAGACAATAATAAGTTATCAAATGTTTTGAATTATAGTAGTGAGTGCATCGTGTTGATCTACCCTCCATGAAATCGTTCTTCCTTGTCATTTACCTAAATAAAATAACAAAGCAAGAATGAGCCAAAGACTCAGCAAATACTTGAAAGTAACAATCAACATCCAATGAACCATATACATTATCACAGTTTGAACATTTATTAGAAACAATTCTTATGAATGGATGAAATGAAATGATGCAGTGAAGGAAGTGGACATATTGCAAAGATATATCTGGGTATAGCGAGCGAGACACCCGTCGGTGTTCACTAAAAGTTTCCGTATGAAGAACGTTTCATACGGCTGTCCAACGTGGCCCACATTGGAATGGTGGACACACGTACCCATTCTGGAATTGATGGGATTTCTGATGCCCATACTGGAATTGATGGGTCTTACACAAGAACTCCACTTTCGTGGTCATTATGAATTCATGCATGACATGATGTGATCTCATGGTAAATTTGAACATCAAGCATTAATGGAAAGAAATATACATGGCATTCAACTACACATGAAAACAAGTATAACCATGTACACACACATCACATATTGTATCAATCATAGCATACAAGTACTTGCCTGCCGCGCTGCGACGGGTTGGGAGGTAACTGAGGTACCCCTCCACTCACCGCTTCACCGCCTACAATATAGAATAATCGAAATGAGGACAAACGAGCAAGACAATGCTACACGTGCCCTCCCACCATCTCTAACCAAACCAACCAAACAAAAGGCTCAATTTGATCCATCCTTACAAACATTCCAAATACCCCTAAACTGGCAGTTTTACTAGAAAATTCACCAATAAATAACCGTAAGTCCAAAAGACTTTAAACTAGTGCTCAACTTCTCTTAACGTAACTGGCTACGAAACTCTAGTTGATGGTAAACTCTAATTCGGCCAAAACAGAGGTCTAACCATCCAATGAAAAACTATAACCGCAGTCTGCCCAGAATTCAGAACAGCCCTAAAGAAAAGGCTCTAATTTTTAAACCACTGATCCAAATAAAGTGATCTTTATCAGCCTGGAAACATGGTGAAAGTATCTTCATAAACCTAGTTGGGTGGCTGGCCTGATTCTGAATCTAACTAGATCAAAACCTAGGTGCAACCGACTATACCCAGCATTTCTGACAGACAGAGCAGTACGTGGTAAAACAGTCATAACTTTTAAACTACTGGGTGAAAATTCGTGATCCACGTGCGAAAAGAAAGCTAATGAAATAAGGAACAAAACTCCAGAAGGCGAAGACATCCAATTCTGCCTCTAAGACACCCAAAACCGAATTACAACGTTCTGGACCGAATCAATCTATCGATGAGATTAAACGATACTACTAAAATCATTGAATCGACAACTCTAACGCAATCAAACAGCGATGGGGTCTCTCGTTACCCTTGTATAACCGAAGAATGACGAGGATCAACTTCCCGAAGGCTTCTCCTCTCCTTCTTTGGCCGGCCCCAACACCACGAACCCGAGTGGATTGCAAACGCCATGGAGGAAGAACCGAAGGTGAACGCGTGGAAGACCGGGTGTGCAGCTCCGGGGAATCACCAATGGCAGCCACCAATGGAGGAGGAGGCGCCTAGGAGGAGGGGAGGCGCCGGGTTTGGGAGGAGATGGGGGCGGCTCAAGGGGAGGAGGTGGAGGCGCTAGGTTTGGGGGAGTGGTGCCCCTTGGCCGGCCCTACATGGGCCGGCCTGCCCCTCTTGGGCCACTGGTCGTGAATCGCGGCCCGTGTTGTGTGGCAATAACGTTTACCCTCAAGATTGGAATTTTCCGACGAAAATAATTTCTTTTACTCTCTCCGACCTCTTTCTTTTTACCGAACTGCTTCCGAGTATTACACCACCTTCTTAACAGATTCGACCTCGAATCTATTCAACGATCCAACAGAAAGAAAAAATACCGGAAATTACAACTTAAACAATTTACCTTAATCGAACAGGTCTGGGTATTGTTCTCGCATGCGGGACTTCAAATCCCAAGTGGCCTCTCTTTCAGTCTGATGAGACCAAAGGATTTTAACATACTTTAAGGTTTTGTTCCTCAAAACCCGTTCTGATTCTTCTATTATCTTCACTGGCCGGGACTCGAATGTAAGGTCTTGCTTGACAATCAAAGGTTCCAAAGGAATAACATGATCCGGTCTCTCGTAAATTTTCTCAACATCGAAACATGAAACACGCTAGAACCCCACTCATAGAATCGGGAAGGTCCAAACGGTAAGCTAGTTTTCCAATTCGTGCCACGATTGGGAATGGTCCTACATACCTTGGACTAAGTTTTCCTTTTGTACCAAATCGTACCACTCCTTTAGATGGCGAGACTCTCAACAGAACCTAGTCACCCACTTGAAATTCCAAATCCCGCCTTCTCACATCTGCATAGCTCTTACGTCGGCTCGAGCAACAAAGCAGATTTTGCCTAACTCGCCACTCTAGCCCTGCTTATTGAACCCAATCGGGACCCAAATCGCCGCTTCCAACCTCATCCCAACACAACGGGACTCGCACTTACGCCCATAAAGAACCTCGAATGGTGCAGCTCGAATGCCGGTATGATAGTCATTATTATAAGCAAACTCGCCAAAGCTAAATGCTCTTCCCAATTCCTTTCCAGATAAAACACAACACCGAGCATATCTTCCAATTTCAATGGTGCGTTCGACCGACCATCCGTCTGGGATGAAAGGCCGTGCTAAGACGAGCTGTGCCCAAGGCACCTCGCAAACTCTCCGTAACTTGGAGACAAATTTAGCATCCCGATCGAAACAATAGTTTTGAACTCCGCAACCGCACTACTTCCCGCACATAAAGGGGAGCCAAATCACTTGCCGAATTAGTTGTTCTGATAGGAATAAAATGAGCGACTTATCAACCGGTCCACAATCACCCAAATAGCATCCTTTCCTCATTGCGTGCGGGGTAAACCAACCACAAAATCCATAGATATATCGTCCCATGGCCAAACTGGTACCTCCAAGGGTTGCAACAGTCCTGCTGGTCGCTTGTGCTCAGCCTTGACCCGCTGGCACACCCCACATGATGCCACATATTGTGCGATATCAATTTTCATCCGTTTCCACCAGAAACTTTTCTTTAAATCTTTGTACATCTTAGTCTCACCAGGATGTACGGTATAAGGAGTACGATGAGCCTCCTTCAAAATCTCCAGTTTAACCTGAGACTCCTGTGGCACACAGAGGCGCCCTTTAAATCGCAAAGAATCAAACTTGTCCACACCGGCGACCTTGCTTGCCCTCAAGACAATGCTTCCTCACTCGTTGGAACATCCGATCTTCTTGCAGCCGCCGCACCGATCCGAAGAGCCGATTCTAAAAGCAATCGAGTCTCGGCCCGAGCAAGACCGCAGCGTAAGGAAATATCCATACGCTCAAAGTCAGCAATAAGACAACTGAGGGTAGGAGGTGTCGCCTTGCGACTCAAAGCATCAGCTACCACATTAGCCTTGCCGGGATGGTACTGAATAGTAAGGTCATAATCCTTGATCAACTCTAACCATCTCCTCTGTCTCAAGTTCAAGTCCTTCTGGGTGAAAATGTATTTCAGGCTCTTGTGGTCAGTGAATACATCACAAGATTCGCCGTACAAATAATGACGCCAGATCTTCAAGGCGTGAATCACTGCAGCAAGTTCTAGATCATGGGTGGGATAATTCTGTTCATGCTTCTTCAGCTGTCTCGATGCATAGGCAATCACTTTACCATCCTGCATGAGTACACAACCAAGACCAACTATGGACGCATCTGAATAGATAGTGAACCTCTTCCCAGGCTCAGGAAGAGTAAGAATTGGAGCAATACTAATCTATCTTTCAAAGTGCAAAATCAAGGCCACAAGCATCGACCACTCGAACCTAACACCTTCTCGTGTCAATCGGGACAATGGTTTAGCAATGGTTGAGAAACCCTCCACAAACCGCCGGTAATAGCCAGCTAAACCCAGAAAACTCCTTACTTCTTTAACATTGGTTGGTCTCTTCCACTCTACCACTGTCGAAATCTTGCTAGGATCAACTGAAATACCTTTCTGATTAATCACATGATCCAGAAACCCAACTTCAGAAATCCAGAACTCACACTTCTTCAGCTTGGTATAGAATTGATTCTCTCATAAAGTTTCAAGCACCAACCGCAAATGGTGGGTGTGATCCTCTTCTGTCTTGGAATAAATCAAGATACCATCTATGAATACCACAACGAAATCATCAAGGTATCGATGCAAAGATACCGCTCATGGCTTCCATGAAAATTGCAGGAGCATTCGTTAGTCCAAAAGACATAACTTTATAGTCATAATGACCATACCTCGTAGAGAAAGCCGTTTTCTCAACATCCTGCTCACGAACCCGAATCTGATTATAACCCGACTGGAGGTCAATCTTGGAAAATATCCTAGCTCCTTTCAACTGGTCGAAAAGATCCTCAATGCAAGGCAAAGGATATTTGTTCTTCACAGTCGCTTGATTAAGAGCCCGATAATCTATGCACATACGCCAGCTGCCATCTTTCTTCTTAATAAAAAGAACAGGCGCTCCCCAGGGCGAAACACTACGCTGAATCATACCTTTGGACAGCAGGTCTTCCAATTGTTTCTTCAATTCTTCCTGAAATGGCCGAGCCAATCGATAAGGAGACTTGGACAAAGGCCGAGTTCCCGGAATAAGATCAATTCGGAACTCCACTTTCCTCACCGGAGGCATTCCGGGAAGTTCTACAGGAAAGACATCGGAAAACTCCTTCACCACTGGAATCTCCTCAATACGCCGCAAAGATTCAGTCTTTTCCTTGAGGGAACAAAGTAATCCGATGGTCGATGCACGACGGCTAGGGATTAGGTTAGCCAAGACAACATCGAATCGACGGTGCGCGCCTCGAATACCAGCTTCTTCACCTAAGGGGCTAGCAAGGTCACCGTCTTCCAGAAACAACAAATCTTGGCACGGTATTAGAATAACCAGTCCATACCCAGAATAACATCGAAACGTGCCAATTGAATAACCATAAGGTTCACAGTGAACACCTCATCATCAATAATTATAGAACAACCAGGACAGACGGTAGAGCTAGAAATAAGACCTCCTAGAGAGCTGACTACCACTGACTCCGAAATAAGCTGAAAACTCAAACCCACTTTTCTAACAAACTCCAAAGACACGAACGAGTAAGTAGCCCCCGAATCAAACAGTACAAAGGCATCATGCGAATCCACTAGTAAAGTACCTGTCACCACATCGGGACGCCCCAAAGTCTCATGGGTGGGCATGGCGAGACCTCGATGCACCGGCAGTAAGACGACCGACACTCGCGACGGAAACACGGAAACGGCCATCGGAGGGATGAACGACGAGGTGCGATGGTGCGGGATTCCAATAGAACCTCGCAGAGGCGCCGAGTAAAAGCTGCAGTGGAACCCACGCCGAGGATACTATGGTGCCGAATCGCCGCCGAGTCCGAATCAACCCCTAGGGAAATCGGAGGAAGAAGCTGCTGACCGCCTCCCATTTGATGATACTAGCCGGATTTTGCTTGCACATCGAGGACTTGTGGCCCTCCGCCCACATCGGCCGCATGTTCCTTTGAAGGAACATTCGAAGCCCGATGCCCGCTACCACACCGAAAACACTTCATGCCCCGCTCGAACAGACGCAATCGGGGCGAAGATGAAGAACGTGGCGCCAAGAGGAAGGCGCCATCGCTGAATCGGACGGGAGTTATGGTTCTTTTGAAACCTCTTAGCAGTGGTCGTTGAAATGACCCACCTCCTCCACCGAACTCCGCTCACGCCGCCGATCCACCTGTAGCAACAGTAACCACTAGCAACATGCCCTTGCGCCAAGGAGCTCTTTCCAACTCCATCCTCTAGCCTCGCCGACTACCGAGCTAAAATCACGAAGACTGTCGCTCCTGAATTTGGCGATACTCCGATTGAGGCCTCCGAACCTCTTAGCCTTCTTTATCATCACTAGCCACCCCTGCATAAAGCGCACTGTGTTATTGAACCTCGCCTCATAATCGACATCGACATCTTCCCTTGCACATAAGTCGAGTGATTGCTCCATCTTCTCAATGAAGGAGTCAGATAAAACGTGTCTGAATCTCTCCACAAATACCTCCTAAGTAACAGACCTGCGGCCGGAGTCCCGAAGACAGACTCCTTCCCACCAGATGTCACCGCCCTTGGTGAAGGCCACAAATCGCGCCTTCTGCGCGGATGCCAGCTCTAATGCTCCAAACTGTCGCTCCATATATCTCAACCAGTCCGCAGCCTGAACCGGTGTGCCTGCTCCGTCAAAAGTGTCCAGACGGCTTACATCCACTCACGGAGACTCATTCTAACCTCTGGTGAACAAGATGAAGAATGAGTTCCGCCACAGCGCAAAGAGCCGCAGGAATTGCCGCCTGCAATTGTTGGCGGAGTTGTTGATTCTCCCTTATAAGGTTCTGAATAAGGTCTGCTGTTGCAGCCGGTGGCTCAGCGACCGGAGGCGCAGCTGAGGCAATCTCCTCAGTAGCAACACCAGCCAACCCTTCAGACAAAGACGATGCAGCTGCTGGACCACGGCCACGACCACGACTACGGGTCGGTGGACGACCACGACCACGACCTCTACCTCTTGCCATCTATGATCAACACAACAGAAAGAAAAACCAAACACATAGCTCAACGAACTGATAAACAAAATAATTAGAACATAACCAGGCAATTGCGGAAAACAATGGTTTACCCAACCCTTCCTATTGTGCACAGTGTGTCATTTTAATATTATAACCACGGACCTGAAGCCCGCTCTGATACCAACTGTAACACCCTGACTATAAGGAAGTCAAGATGTCACCTACAACTACTACTCTATAGAAAGATAACATCAAAACGCATGACAAGATGAAGAAAATATAGGGATATACGGAATCAAGAATTCGTCATCAAGTTTAATCAACGGAATGGAAATAAACAGTTCAGGGAGATATGGTAAATACGGCCAAGTTGGCTTATTACAATTCATCACAAGGCATAAATAGAAGACAATAATAAGTTATCAAATGTTTTGAATTATAGTAGTTGTCGGACCCGGGAACGAAGGATCCCGAATCCTCTGTGTTCATACACTAGTCCAGGATTTCCAGCGTACACAGTTACAAAATGGTATCACAAACATATCACGCATTTCATTAATAGAATAATTCAAAGTTGGATACAAACGGGCCCAATGGCCAAATAATAATTAAGTAAATAGCACAATGAATTAAAGCAAGAGTAGTAGGCCGTAACAACCGCCACAGTAATCGTCTGGGGCGCAGACCTAAACGCTTGTCCTCACCGCCCCGTAGAAGTCTTCTCCTGAATAAAGATATTCAGCAAGAATGAGCACTACAACAGCGCTCGCAAGTCACACCCAATATTGAATGGTAATGCATGCATAAAGTAGTCAAGGGATAATGGCAGGGTTATTTGCATAAAATGGCATTTTGATTTTAAATAATATTAATTTCAAGGCCATTTTTATATCTTACCTAAAATCAAATTTAGAAATGACAAAGTTTCAATGTGGATAACCTCCATATTTGGTGGTGAAGGATACCCTCCTATGGCTAACCGCCCAATTTTTCCACAAGGATAAATTTTCCTGAAACAACTGTTTAAAACATTTTTAAAACCAAAAATAAGTCTAACTCGGAGTGGCTTTGCTAGCATGTCCATAATCATGACGCGCTATTCGAATAGATTTTTTTACTCAGAGTTGGTACAACTTTACCCACCGAGACAGCTTGCTTAACATGTCGGCCATTACACGCTCCAAGGCGTGCGACTAAGCAACTATCACAAGGTCATTACAATGTTCTACCCCAAAGTACTCATGCCCGCTAAGGTTTCGCCTCCTTTGACTAACCATCCTCCGGAGCCCCTCTTGCGCCAGTGGGATCATTGCCTAATCGACACCCACTCATACACATGGCACGAATATCTATGGAATATCCCAAATTATTAAGCCGTGTTCGCCCCACGCACCAAGTGGTAGTACGAATAGGCGTAGCAAAATGCGCCAAAGGCCGGTCCTCAACCGACTTGGGCGACTTTCAATTCAAACCATGGGCTTTAATCCTAACCAGATTAAACGGTGCATAAACTTGCACCCACCATTCCTCCGTTTACCAAGTCCAAATCATTTTCATTTTGATTAAAACCATCTTTATTGCACCTCCATGGTAAGATAATACCATGGATTAAACTTTTAAATCAAATTGAATTGATTTGGCTAAATTCCCAAAACTCAAATCATGACCCAAGCATTTGCTAAGCATATATACTTTGTATAAATTTTATCTAAGGGTGACAAGGAATGACTTCCAACATTCACATTGGCCATACAAAAGAATTGGTATAACTAAGCATTTAAAACGGAAGCAAAATAATTGATTAAAACTATGCATGCAATAATTATTTAGAAACTGAAATAAATAACTTTAAAATATTAGGGTCAACATGGTCAAAGTGTAACTCGCCTTCGCTGAAGTCTTGAAATTCTAAATCTTCAAGAGGGTCCAAATCCCTAATCGTCGAAGTCTAAACGTGAAAATACAACAAATCAAAACTAATTCAACTATATTCAAAAAGATAAATAAAACCAAATCAAAATGAAATTATTTTATTTTATTTAGCTAGATAATAATTTTCTAGAATTTTAGCAATTTGAATCACTCAATTTGGAGTTAAGATGCAAAAGATATGAATTTTACAAATTTAATCCTAATTCTGAAATTTTCTGATTTAAATTTCTAAAGAAAATCATTTATTGCGCAATACCGACGTCAGCCTTCCGATTTTCCGAAATTAAAAATAATTCCGACCGGTGGGCCCCACGTGTCATAGGCTCGGTTTACATGGACCCAGTTCACGTGTTTACCGAGGGAGGTGGCGCGACTTGGCGCGCTGTCGGATCCACGCCGGACCGACGACGAGGTGGCGCCCACGAGGTGCGCGTGGCCAGCCAGCACGGCGAGCAGCCACGGCTGGGATCGAAGGTCGCCGGCCTTCTGAGGCGGCGGCGGTGCCGGTGTGTGCAAAGAGGAGGGAAGTCGGCGGACTCGAGGTCTCACCCACTCGACGAGACGAGGACGGAGGCGGCGGCGGTGAGAGATAAGCGGCGGCGAGCCGGGTGACGACGAGACGGCGGCCCGAGGGTCCTCCCGCGAAGGCGAGGTGCGACCAAGCCAGCGGTGTCACGGCGATGCGGTTGGTGGCGGCGGTGAGGAGCGTGGCGGGCCCACGTGGAAGCGAGAGAAACGGATGGGCAGCGGGTCGCGCAAGAGAGAGCGAGGTAGAGCGGGCATTGGCCGCCCGTGATTTTAATCCGACGGTATTTAATAGATGGATTGTCTTGGGCGGGCCAAATGGGCTGGAAAACAAATAGTTTTGGGCCGCACAGTGGTGGATTCGGCCCGACACTATTTTCGGGATTTTAAATTGATTTCTTAATTTATTTAATCCGGTTAATTCAAAAAGGGCTTAGAAAATAGCAAATAAATCCCAAAAATTCTAGAAAAATTGACAGAAGTCCCTAGAATTATTCTGGATTTAAATAAAATAGTTCCAACTTAAAGTTGTTAATATAATTTGATAATAAATTTATTTTAACTTAAAACGGTTTAAGGAAAATTTCAGAAATTTCACAATTCCAAATAAATTTTAAACTTTAACCAAACTTGAAATTTTGGGCTGTTACAGTAATGAGTGCATCGTGTTGATCTACCCTCCATGAAATCGTTCTTCCTTGTTATTTACCTAAATAAAACAACAAAGTAAGAATGAGCCAAAGACTCAGCAAATACTTAAAAGTAACAATCAACATCCAATGAACCATATACATTATCACAGTTTGAACATTTATTAGAAACAATTCTTATGAATGGATGAAATGAAATGATGCAGTGAAGGAAGTGGACATATTGCAAAGATATACCAGATAGCGAAGCGAGACACCGTCGCTTGTTCACTAAAAGTTTCCGTATGAAGAACGTTTCATACGGCTGTCCAACGTGGCCCACATTGGAATGGTGGACACACGTACCCATTTTGGAATTGATGGGATTTCTGATGCCCATACTGGAATTGATGGGTCTTACACAAGAACTCCACTTTCGTGGTCATTATGAATTCATGCATGGCATGATGTGATCTCATGGTAAATTTGAACATCAAGCATTAATGGAAAGAAATATACATGGCATTCAACTACACATGAAAACAAGTATAACCATGTACACACACATCACATATTGTATCAATCATAGCATACAAGTACTTGCTGCCACACATGACGGGTTGGGAGGTAACTGAGGTACCCCTCCACTCACCGCTTCACCGCCTACAATATAGAATAATCGAAATGAGGACAAACGAGCAAGACAATGCTACACGTGCCCTCCCACCATCTCTAACCAAACCAACCAAACAAAAGGTTCAATTTGATCCATCCTTACAAACATTCCAAATACCCCTAAACTGGCAGTTTTACTAGAAAATTCACCAATAAATAACCGTAAGTCCAAAAGACCTGAAACTAGTGCTCAACTTCTCTTAACGTAACTGGCTACGAAACTCTAGTTGATGGTAAACTCTAATTCGGCCAAAACAGAGGTCTAACCATCCAATGAAAAACTATAACCGCAGTCTGCCCAGAATTCAGAACAGCCCTAAAGAAAAGGCTCTAACTTTTAAAACACTGATCCAAATAAAGTGATCTTTATCAGCCTGGAAACATGGTGAAATTATCTTCATAAACCTAGTTGGGTGGCCGACCTGATTCTGACTCTAACTAGATAACAACCTAGGTGAAACCGACTATACCCAGCATTTCTGACAGACAGAGCAGTACGTGGTAAAACAGTCATAACTTTTAAACTACTGGGTGAAAATTCGTGATCCAGGTGCCAAAAGAAAGCTAATGAAATAAGTAACAAAACTCCAGAAGGCGAAGACATCCAATTCTGCCTCTAAGACACCCAAAACCGTGTTACAACGTTCTGGACCGAATCAATCTACTGACAGAGATTAAACGATACTACTAAAATCATTGAATCGACAACTCTAACGCAATCAAACAGCGATGGGGTCTCGTTACCCTTGTATAACCAAGAATGACGAGGATCAACTTCCAAGGCTTCTCCTCTCCTTCTTTGGCCGGCCCCAACACCACGAACCCGAGTGGATTGCAAACGCCCGGCGGAGGAAGAACCGAAGGTGAACGCGTGGAAGACCGGGTGTGCAGCTCCGGGGAATCACCAATGGCAGCCACCAATGGAGGAGGAGGCGCCTAGGAGGAGGGGAGGCGCCGGGTTTGGGAGGAGATGGGGGCGGCTCAAGGGGGAGGAGGTGGAGGCGCTAGGGTTTGGGGGGGGAAGTGGTGCCCCCCTTTGGCGGCCCCTACATGGGCGGCTGGCCCTCTTGGGCCACTGGTCGCGAATCGCAGCCCAAAGTTGTCCGCAATAACGTTTACCCTCAAGATTGGAATTTTCCGACGAAAACAATTTATTTTACTCTCTCCGACCTCTTTCTTTTTACCGAACCGTTTCCGGAGTATTACACAAAGTGTGGATATCATGGGGATATGCTCATGATCTTAGGACGATGTTACAACTGGCAACTGCGTTAAAGGTTTGTCGATTAACGAGTTTTCGGCATCATTTCAGTTCTGTCGGGCCTTAATCGGTCAGACCGGCCAGGGCGGCGGTCAGACCGGTCAATGTGGCGATCGGCCGCCACACCGCGATCGATCGTTATATGTCCGACCGCCATGGGCAATCGGACGGCCAATTCAAAAATTGGATTTTTTTAGCTCGGCCAAAAATAGAGGGTGTAGGCAAGAGAGGGGATTCTAATGCACTTGGTATCCTAATTTTTGGAGTCTCCAGTCAAAAGTTCTCTTCATTTGAAATTTCCAGAGAGCTTTCAGTTTTCAAGGGCGGTCTGACCGACCAGGGCGGTGGTCAGACCGGCCAGTGGATGGCGGTCTGACCAGTTTTCTCTTGTATCATCGGCCCATGTAGCCGTGATGTTTGTTTGTTGAGTCAAGTTCATGAGTTTCAGTGCATATATGTTGCATGATACATGTTGTGACTAACGTGGGTCAAGTTGCGAAGAACTTATTCCCGGAATCGATTTTTTGGTCTATTGTTGTGCAGGTTGCTTGGAGGTCAACGACGGTCAACGGCAAGGATGATTGGGACTAGGCTTGGAGAGCTGAGGTTCAGAACGATCGACAATACTGGATGAAGTCATTGGATTCGAGCGTGGCACAAAATGAACAAGGATGACCGAACGGGAAGTTCGGTGCGACGGGTTGCATCAAGCGGCGCGAGGGTCGGTGCAAGTGCCTTGGTGGTTTCGGTGGGAGCCAGATGGGAGAGACTTGCCGACATGATAAGAGCCGTTGATCAACCTACACGTGGCGAAGCATGGAACTGCTTCATGAAGATTGGACTCGGTCTTTGGAGAAGGATCGAGAAGGGGTATTTTGGTAATATCACTAAAATAGCGCCTTGTTTGCTTTTGGCTAAACTGCGGTGCAAAACGACATAAGGAGAAGCGATTTAGGTCAAGAGAAGATGAAGACGGTGCTTTAAAATGCGTGCGTGAGTTAAACCCATTTGTGTGCGGGCTTAACAGGTGCCCAATAGGAACTCTTCTAGAAGGTTAGCCTCCAATATAAATATGGGAGGGTGCTGTGCACCTCCTCTAATCCTTTTTCTTATTTTGTTTTTGAGATTAGGGAGTGGAGAGGTGAGGATTCTTGAAGAGGAGATTGATTGTGTACTCATGTATCGACAATACTGTAGCAAGGTCATTAGGGTGCAAATCTGGGTCATTAATGGCTAATCATTGCTTAATGTATTTAATGGCTATCTTAAGGAATGAGTGAGTCGCTCACATGTGAGGCCAAGAACAGAAATCATTGTTTAAATAATGGTTTGAGTCAGAGAGTGACATGTGGGTCCCATAGACTTAAGTCCACAGTTGTGGACTGGTGAACCGGCCCGTGGACTGATTGTTCATGCACTGTGTTGTGGACCGTCTCTATGACTTATGTCCCTTTGTCAAGATGGTTAAAATCCAAAATTTAAAATGAATGAACTATTCACTAGGCGCCACCAGTCAGCGGCTATGGCTAGCGCAGCGCCCGGTTAGAAAAGTAATAAATACTTTATAAAATGCGAAAGTGAATTATTTGCACACTGAAAATTCGATTAACTTAAAAAATGCATAACTAATTCATTTTAACTCCAAAAATAGTGAAACTAATTTTTATAATTTTCATGTTAAGTGAAATTTATTTTAAAATATGTTTATAGCATGTCTCTACAGCAGAGAATATCGTTTTGGAAAGTAATCCATAACTCTATAATTTTTACAATAAAAAAGCTGATAACTTTGGAAATTCGTATGTAATTCATAAAAACTCCAAATGAGGTGAACCAAGTTATTTTGGTCTTATTATAATATTCTCTATCCATCCATATAATCCTTATCCTCACCACTGCTTTGTAATTTTTTTGCGAAAAATTTCAAATGGATGAAAAGTAACCAATTTTATTTTTCTGGAATTTCCATAAAACTGATATTCAAACGGCTATAACTCTATCGTCTAAAATCCAAATTGAATAATTATTTCACTTAACTTCATATAGAATCATCATCTAGCTACTGTAGAAATTTTATACATTTTTTAGCAATTTGTATTTCTTGAGTTTTCTCGATGTTTATTCGGTATTGTCTTTATATAGATTCCGAAGCTATTGACATTGACTCGTATGCCGCCGAAAGTAAGAAATTAATCTACCAGCATGGCAAACATCATTTGAACTTTCTTTTGCATCATATTGATCCCAGTTTTGATAAGTAGTGTTTTGAAGTGCAATGTTAATTGCTTGCATGCTATTTCGGTATATCAATATTTTTTTGATGTGTAGTTAGTTATATCCAAATCTTGTTATCATCCTAGTTAAACTCCAGTACACATATATTCTTAGAAATAGGTGGATGTGATGATGTTCTTTTGTGTATTGAGTGGTTAGCAATGCAAGTCTATATTATACGTTAGTACGGTTGACGGGATTAACCCGTCGATTGTGGGAAACACATCACTCTTATCAATTATAAATTTTGGTCCAGATCATTGCATTTGGTTGTTTTGAGTATAAATTTTGATGTTTCGAGTAGTTTTGGTTTGGACAAGAGGTTGCTAGTGATGGTGACTTCGTGCACGAGATCGGGTATGTGGTTGACTTGTCCGAACCACTAAGGACAGGGCCATGTGCTGTCATTCCAAGTAACTATCGTGCTACCACATGCGGAGTGGGAGTCGCTTGGTCAAGTAGGGGGAAGGTTTTGATTGGATTGAGTCTCAGGTGGTTTCTGGTTATGTGAGGACATTTGTGTTCGATCATTTGTTTGTAGGAGCCGATACAATTTTCTATAATGTGCATGGGAACACTATTTTTCTTTATTTACATTGTATCGGTATATCCAACATAACTTGCGAGCCCGCTTAGCAAGGGCTATCCTTCGTTTGTACTAAGTTTAGGGTTCATCTTGCAAGGGGGGTCTGGCTCAATACCACTTTCTTGCCAAAAAGTACCAAATCTCGACGTCCCCGGCTAACACACCATAGGAAGTGTGTTTATTCCTGTGGCTTGCGGGCTAGTCAGTCGTGTGGGTAAATGTCGGATCCCAAAATTTCAATTCGGAATCCTCTGTGTTTCGTGCACTAGTCCAGGATCACGCTAGTGCACACAGTGTTAACAAAGGTGGATATCGATCCACACAAGCGAATAATAGCATAAACGATAAATAAATAATGGTTTGACCTTACGGTCGAGTTTACATTTATTTAAGCCACGCAGGGCTAACAGAGAAATAAAGCAGCGGAAACAAAAACGGCAGCGGCATCCCATCGATTCGCCACAGGCAACCGACTGGGGTCAAGACCTCGCGATCAGACACCTTCGATAAACTCCTCCTCGAAAGCTGGTGAGGTCTCCTCCTCTTCTGCTTGATTCGTCAAAACAAGCGTGAGTACACACCGTACTCACAAGCCACACCACAGAGATGCAATATATATATACATGCTGGCTTTTTACAATGGAAAGGCATTCGGTGGTTCTTTTGCATAAATGCAATGTTTGCAATTGAATAATAAATATACATTGACAATAAGTAAAACAATTAGATAACAATAATTTGATAATTGATTTCACAAAGACGCACACAGCTTACTCGATTATTCACATAGCCAGATGATTTATATCACACAGCTCCCTCCCCACACAGGTTTATGAAAAACTACCCCTAGTGTGAAATCCCCGAGCATGCCCATGACCGCGGACGCGGCTATTCGAATAGATTATATTATACTCTGCAGAGTTGTACACTTTACCCACAAGATATAATTAGTGTAGCTAGCACTAACCATAACAAAGCATTTCGGATCCGCATCGTACTATGCTAGGCCCGTCTCAAAACAGACATGTGGTTGTACAGATAGGCTCAGTTCAATGGCACACATGGTGAGGTCCTTAATTGACCAAGGCAAGACTACCAGTTGCTAACTATGCCACACAGATTAGCTCCCATGCACACGATTCACACATCCACCATTTCACACAGTATCCACCACATGCCTCAGTCTAAATCCTTTTTCCACCCGGTTGATTAAGTGCAACACATGCCATAACAGCACACAGTACACACAGATTTTTACCACACAGATTGCATATTCACTTAGTCAGGTTTAATAACTACAGTCTCACATGACATGGTGATTCGTGGCATGGCTAAGCAATCTAATCGTACTAACCAACCCACGTTGGTGCTACAATATTTACCAACTAAATATCAACTAGGGTGACAAAGGATCAAGGCATAACAATTATACAAGGAAGGCATAACAATATGGAATTAACTACTACACCCAAAACATTTAAATAAATACTTGAATTAAGATGCAGTAATTTAAATTCAAATACTTTTAGCAAACTGGGAATCAAGATGGTCAAGGGTATAGCTTGCCTTGGAATAGGTTCAGGTGCTGGTCTTGGTCTTGGAAAGCTCCTTCTTCCTCAAACCCTCCAGAAGTATCGTCGAAGTCTACTCGCAACGAAGCAAACAACAAGAATAAATAAATAACAGAAGCAATTAACTCCAATAAAATAATTAAAAATCTCCAATAAATAGATCTTGATTTTATACAAATTTAGAAATTTGAATGGATGGATTTCGAGTTAGGATGCAAAAGTTATGAGGTTTCAAAGTTTGAAACAAAAGAAAACCCTAAAAATAGGATTTATTGGAATTCGAATTATTTCTCAACGAAAAATCGGATTATTGCGCAAGCATGACATCGCATGACGTCATACAGGAAAAACGAAAAAGATAATTAAAGAAATCTCGACGTGTGGGGCCCACACGCCGTGACACGGCCACGGTGGACCAGTCCACCGAGCCTCTGTGGATCCGGTCGGCCGAGCCGGGCGCGCGCGGCGCTGCGTGGCGCCGACGCTGGCGCCACGTGGTCGACACGCACGCGCGAAGAGGCGAGGTGGTGGTCGATTGGCGCCCACGTCACGACGACAACGGCCGCGGCGGCGGCTCGACGGACCGCAAGAACGCGGCTGCGGTGATCGCCGGCGAGTGGGTGGCACCGGTGGAAGCTCACTCTGTTGCGAACCTTTTGGTCTGGTCTAGGCACAAGAGGACGACGGAGGTGGCTGGGCGAGCTCAAGCGCGAGACGCTCGGGTTTTGTCGGTGGCTACTCGGTGAGGTCCAGCGGCGTGGGTGGTAGCCGGAGGTAGGTCCGGGACGGCGGACTTGGCGACGGGCTCCACGGAGGTAGGGCGTCACCGGCGGCGGCGCAATTGGAGTTTTTAGGGTTTCGGTGACCGAAACCCAATTCTTAAACCGCGGTGGCTCTAGGGCTCTTGGGGTGAGGTGGGTGGCGGATCCGTAAACGGAGTCTTGGCGATCCCAGGACCTATTTATAGGCTCTGGGGTGGAGTGGGGTGGCGAGATGGCGGCGGGGTTCAACGGAGTCCGAAACGAACGCGCGAAGAAAACGGGATAGAGGCGGCGGATTTGAACTCAAACGTGTTTGCAAGAGTCCGGGGAGGTGAGGGCTTCTGGAAGGCGTCGTCCGCGCGAAGAATCGGGGCCGTTTGCGAGATTGTCGGACGGAGCTCGGAGACGCGAAAATGGCGACGCGGCTCACACGGAGACGAAGAAGATCAGGTCGGAGACGACGACCTCGGCGGGCCCACGCGTCGTGACAGGCGAGGCGCGCAGAGACGGAGATCCGTCGTCCGCCGCGATCCAACTACCGAGATTTAACGAGCGCGTGGAGGAGAGAGACGCGCGAGCGGAGATCCAAGCGTCCAGATCTGATCGGACGGCCACGAAGGATCGGGCTGAGATGAACAGGACTGGGCCGAAGGAATTCGTCCCAACTACTATTTGAAGATTTAAAATAGCTTTTCTTTTTAAGAAAATACCAGAAATCCAAATAAGCAATGGAAAATAGCAAATGAACTTGGAAAAATTCGTAAAATTCTAGAAAATACAACCAAGCTCATAGAATCCAAATAAAATAGTTTTGACTATTGTCCATGTTGGAAATATTCATATTATATTGTTTGTTACACAAAGTCCAATATTAAGCTTTTAAATTAAATTCAAATAAATCCAGATGGTGAATTTTCTTCCTACTAACTAATCAAAGGATTTTGAAAGCTCTGAAAATTGGGATGTTACAAACCTTCCCCCCTTAATGGAATCTCGACCCCGAGATTCAGGCTAGCTAGAGAAAAGGCTAGGGAACTCGGCTTTCAACTCTTCTTCACGTTCCCACGTTGCTTCTCCTTCTGAGTGGTTACTCCACTGGACTTTGCAGAAACGAACGGTCTTGCTTCTGGTGCGGCGCTCTGCGACATCCAAAATCTTGACCGGCTGCTCCTTGTAGGTGAGGTCTTCTTTTAGTTCAATCGAATCCAACGGTGCTTTTTCTTCTGGTACACGAAGACACTTCTTCAGCTGTGAGACGTGGAAGACATCGTGTACTCCTGCTAGCGATTGTGGCAGCTCCAACTGATAAGCCACTTCTCCACGGCGTTCCAAAATCTTGAACGGACCAACATACCGAGGGGCAAGTTTCCCTTTGGCGTGAAACCTCTTTACACCTCTGAGGGGCGTAACTCGAAGATAAACAAACTCTTCTGGTTCAAAGCTGAGATCTCGACGACGATTATCCGCATAGCTTTTCTGTCTCGATTGAGCTATCTTTAGTCTCTCTCGGATCATGGACACTTGCTTTTCTGCTTCTTGAATAATATCCGGACCAAAGACTGTACGTTCAGCGGTTTCTGACCAGTTCAACGGGGTTCTGCAGGAGCGACCATACAAAGCTGCAAACGGTGACATTTGCAGACTGGCTTGATAGCTGTTATTGTACGAGAACTCTGCATAAGGTAAACTCTTATCCCAACGGGTAGCATTTGCTAGAGCACAGGCTCTCAACATATCTTCTAGTATCTGATTGACCCTTTCTTCTCATCCATCATGTCTGGGATGATATGCGAAGATGAAATTCAGATGAGTCCCAAGGGCTTCCTGCAGACTATGCCAAAAACGGGAGGTGAACTGAGATCCTCGATCTGACACTATCTTCTTGGGCACACCGTGCAAACTGACAATCTTCGTCATGTATAGCTCTGCCAGACGATCTCCGGAATAAGTGGTTTTGACTGGCAAGAAATGGGCAACCTTAGTCAAACGATCCACTATTACCCAAATCGAATCATAACCTGGTTGAGTCTTGGGTAGACCGGTAATAAAATCCATACCGATTTCTTCCCACTTCCATTCTGGTATCTTCAGCGGTTGTAGCAATCCTGCTGGTCTTTGATGTTCTGCCTTTACTTTCGACACACGCCGCACAAGGCAACGAACTCGCGACATCTCGCTTTAAGTTTGGCCACCAAAACTTATTCTTAACATCCCGATACATCTTAGTACTTCGTGGTGAATCGAATACTTTGAGTCATGGGCTTCCTTCAGAATCAGTTGTCTCAATCCATCAATATCCGGTACACAGATACGTTCATTGATCCACAGTATGTCCTGATCATCCACTGTGAAGTCCTTGAACTTCCCTTCTGACATCTTCTTCTTGAGATCAGCAAACTCAGAATCCTTGGGTTGCGCTTCACGAATCTGCTTCTCCAGAGTAGACCGCACTTCCAGATGGCCACAAATCCTCGTAAACAAGTTCTAGCGTAGCTTCGGAATTCCTCCTGAAGTTCCGAACACAACTCTTTTATCTCTAGAGCATTGCAGTGGCTCTTACGGCTCAAAGCATCGGCGACAACATTGGCTTTGCCAGGATGGTAATGAATTCCAAGATTATAATCCTTTATTAACTCCACCATCTTCTCATCTCATATTCAGTCCGATTGGGTGAAAATATATTTCAAGCTTTTATGATCTGTATATCTCGCAATGACATCGATGAGGTAATGACGCTAAATCTTCAAAGCATGCACTATCGCCGCTAATTCTAGATCATGAGTAGGATAGTTCTCTTCATGAGGCCTTAATCGCTTTGACGATACGCGACGCCTCTTCCTTCTTGCACCAGACACATCCTAATCCTTGACGCCAAGCATCACAATAGATATCAAAATCCTTGCGAATATCCGCAAAATCAAGATCTTGGGGCCAAGTCGCACTTCTTCAACTCTTGGAAACTTTCTTCACAGTCAGTCCAGTAAACTTTTCTCTTTCTTCAACAATTGCGTAAGAGGTTTAGCAATTGACGAGAATCCTTCAATAAAACGGCGATAATATCCTGCCAATCCCAAGAAACTGCGAATCTGCGTGACAGTCTTGGGCTGCTCCCAGTGTAATACTGCTTTCACTTTACCGGGGTCAACTGCTACTCCCGCAGTTGTCATCACATGACCAAGCAAATCCACTTCCTTCTTCCGTAAGTCGCACTTGCTAAACTTAGCATACTGGCGATGTTCTCTCGAGCTTTCTAGGATTAACCTCAAATGCTCAAAGATGTTCTTCTTCTGACTTGGAGTAAACCAAAATATCATCGATGAATACAACTACAAATTTATCCAAATATTCCATGAATACCTTATTCATCATGTTCATGAAATAAGCAGGGGCATTAGTCAGACCAAAGGACATGACTAGGAACTCATAATGTCCGTACCGCGTTGAGAAAGCGGTCTTAGGTATATCCTTGGGACAGATCTTCAACTGATGGTAACCTGATCGCAGGTCGATCTTCGAGAACACTCCGGCTCCTTTCATTTGATCAAACAGATCATCTATCCGGGGCAATGGATACTTATTCTTAATAGTGACTTCATTGAGAGACCGGTAGTCGATGCACATTCTCATGCTTCCATCTTTCTTTTGACGAACAAAGCTGGCGCTCCCCATGGCGATTTAACTAGGCCTCACAAAACCTTTCTCCAAAAGTTCTTCTATTTGCTTCTTCATTTCTACTAACTCATCGGCTGGCATCCGATAAGGTCTCTTCGAGAGTGGTGCTGTTCCTGGCACTAGGTCGATAACGAACTCGATGTCACGATCCGGTGGCATTCCTGGTAACTCTTCTGGAAACACATCTGGATACTCCCGAACAACGGGCACATCTTCCAACGCGACAATCCTCATGCTATTGACTAGCAGATGTCCATTACGCACTGAGGTAGCTAGAAACTCCAACTTGTTTCCTTTGGTATCCTCGATTGTAACGGCTCTTCGGCCACAATCTAGCACGGCTTTGTGCTTGGTTAACCAATCCATGCCAATGATGACATCTATGGTTTGGGTGTCTAGAATAATTAGGTTAGCTAGAAACTCAACTCCAGCTATGAGTAACTTAGCCCCTAAAATACCCACATTACAACTTAGCTCTGCTCCAGGCGACTGGACTAACAGAGTACGCTTAAGAGGCATAACTTCCAATTCGTTCTTAGTTGCAAAATTTCCAGAAACAAACGAATGCGAAGCTCGTAATCAAATGTAGCGGATGCACAGTCTTGAATTTACCAGGAACTTACCCAATACGACGTCTGGTGCTTCCTGGGCTCCTTCCAAGGTGACGTGGTTAACACGACCTCTGACAACTGATTGAGGCGCTCCTCCTGGTTGACTGGTTCCCTGAGAAACTCCCTGGTTGTTCTGCACTGGGGTCTTAGCAGGTGTTGCTCCAAGGTTGAAGCGGACTGGAGTGATGGTTCCTTTCTGAGGACACTGATTGGCGAAGTGACCTGGTTGACGGCAACTGTAACACACTCTTGGTTCACCCTGCCGGATGTTGTTCCCTGGGGTGGGGTTGACTGGTGTAGTGTTGCGAGGATTCTGAGCAAAAGGACGAGGTGCTGAAAGCGGTGCAGGGGTCCTGACAGAACTCTGTGGTTGGAAACGAATAAACTGCTGTGGCACTATCCTTGCCCTCTGCTGTTGTTGCTGATGGCCTCCCTGCTGATTCATCTTACGCTTGCGGTGCTCCTCCAGTTCCTTGCGTTTGTCCTCCATGATCAACGCCTTGTTAACTAGTTCCTGGAAATCTGGGAAGGTGTGGGCAATTAGATTGACCTGCAGTCCTGAGTTCAATCCCTTCAAGAAACGACTCTGACGGGCCTTGTCAGTAGCGACATCCTCTGCAGCATAGCGGGCTAACTGAGAAAACTTGTTCAGGTAATCAGTCACTGACATAGCTCCTTGCTTGAGAGCACGAAACTCATCTTTCTTCAGGTCCATAATGCCTTCAGGTACATGGTACTGGCGAAAAGCCGCAGAAAATTCCTCCCAGGTGATATTCTGCGGTGCCTCATGTGCTGCGCAGAAGTTCTCCCACCACTCAGCAGCTATGCCCTCCATCTGATGAGTGGCATATAACACTTTCTCATGATCGCTGCATTGGGTGATCAGCAGCTTCCTCTCAATTACGCGAAGCCAATCATCCGCTTCCACCGGCGAGACATGTCCAGAGAAAGTTGGTGGACGGGTCCTCATGAATTCAGCCAACTTGGATGGTCCTTGATGACCATGAGCGGCTGGGGCTCCTCCACAATGATTGTTGTTGTTGTTGTTCATGGCCATGATCCGTTCATCATGGTATACATCATCTGCGTTTGTGCTGCCATGAAGGCTCCAAAGTTCTGCAAGTCAAGAGGGGGTGCTTGGGGTGGCTGCGCTGCGCAGGATCTCGCTCATTTCCTCCAGATGCTGGGGTACCGGAACCACTTGCAGCAGTGTGACGAGTCTGAACCATCTGATGAAGTTTCATAGGTTAGATAAGGTAGCAAGCACAAGATGAGTTAAGAACTAGACAGGGGGTAGATTAAACCCAACAAACACAGCTCAAGAAACTCAAATAGAATAACCTTTATTAATAGCTTATTAGTATGGCTGCAACAAATTCCCAGGGCCTTTGCAGCTCATACTTGCACACAGAGAAAAAAAATAAAATAAAATAAAGCGGACCTAAGCACACAAACTACCGCCTAAAGGGCGACTCTGAAAAGGAAACTGGCTAAGCCTGACTAAACTGGAACTCAACGAACTACTCCTCGAGAAAGCCTCCAAAGCCACGACGACGCTCCTGATCGGTGTAGACTCTGAAGTGAGCTGGCATCCTCGCGAACTGGTCCTGATGCACCGAACGGTGTACGGAGGCAGCGTCTTTGGGTGTAGGTACAGTGGCTCCTCATTGTCTGTGCTCTGCTGGTCCCTCTAGCTGTGCAACCTCTACTGGCTCCTCTGGGATCTCCTCTGGGTTCTCTTCCGGATTTTCCTCTTGATCATCCTCAAGCTCATGCTGACCGTAGAGAGCGTGCTCTAAGACGGCGATCCTTTCCTCGGCTTCTTCCAAGGCCTGATAGGCGCACCTCAGCTCGGTGTTGGCCATCGCCAGCGACTCCTCCCGAGCAGCTGTGAACTGTGCAAGATACACTACTGTGGCATTGCCTTCCCTATTGGTAGACGGAAAGCGCGCAGATAGCTCCCCCGGCGCTACGGGATGGTAGCGAAGACGGTGTGTTTGACTCTTGGCGTAGATGTGGCGACTCGGAGTATGGCGGTGTGATGACTCGAATTCCCTCACAAGGTGGTCCTCCGATCGAGATGTCCAAAGGTCGGCCTCTCGTGTTCCTCTGGCGTGATCGTCAAAGCATGCACCCAACCATGATCTCGTCTGCTGATTTATGTACTCCGCCACGGTACATTGGGCGATCAAAGCCCCCAAGTGTCTGCATGGCGGCCCTGGCTCTGCGGCAAGTCCTCCGTTGCTATCTCCGAAAGTCTGACGGTAAGGCATCTGTCAAGATGGACAAAGAGATGAAAACAACTTTAAATGACGAGGAGAGAAAGAATTTTCAGCAATAGTTGAGTCAAGAGAGACACGAGATGAGTTAAGGAGTTCAATTAATCTTGTAAGTTAATTTTTTTTCTTTAGAAAATAGTTTGGACTCACTAAGAATGGCCAATCTAACTAAGGTCAAGACCTACAGTCAGTATGGCTCTGATACCACCTCTGTCGGATCCCAAAATTTCAATTCGGAATCCTCTGTGTTTCGTGCACTAGTCCAGGATCACGCTAGTGCACACAGTGTTAACAAAGGTGGATATCGATCCACACAAGCGAATAATAGCATAAACGATAAATAAATAATGGTTTGACCTTACGGTCGAGTTTACATTTATTTAAGCCACGCAGGGCTAACAGAGAAATAAAGCAGCGGAAACAAAAACGGCAGCGGCATCCCATCGATTCGCCACAGGCAACCGACTGGGGTCAAGACCTCGCGATCAGACACCTTCGATAAACTCCTCCTCGAAAGCTGGTGAAGTCTCCTCCTCTTCTGCTTGATTCGTCAAAACAAGCGTGAGTACACACCGTACTCACAAGCCACACCACAGAGATGCAATATATATATACATGCTGGCTTTTTACAAGGGAAAGGCATTCGGTGGTTCTTTTGCATAAATGCAATGTTTGCAATTGAATAATAAATATACATTGACAATAAGTAAAACAATTAGATAACAATAATTTGATAATTGATTTCACAAAGACGCACACAGCTTACTCGATTATTCACATAGCCAGATGATTTATATCACATGCCTCCTCCCCACACAGTTTATGAAAAACTACCCTAGTGTGAAATCCCGAGCATGCCCATGATCATGACGCGCTATTCGAATAGATTATATTATACTGCAGAGTTGTACACTTTACCCACAAGATATAATTAGTGTAGCTAGCACTAACCATAACAAAGCATTTTGGATCCGCATCGCACTATGCTAGGCCCGTCTCAAAGCAGACATGTGGTTGTACAGATAGGCTCAGTTCAATGGCACACATGGTGAGGTCCTTAATTGACCAAGGCAAGACTACCATTGCTAACTATGCCACATGATTAGCTCCCATGCACACATTCACACGATCCACCATTTCACACAAGATCCACCACATGCCTCGCCTAAATCCTTTTCCACCGGTTGATTAAGTGCAACACATGCCATAACAAAGACACAAGACACATGATTTTTACCACACAGATTGCATATTCACTTAGTCAGGTTTAATAACTACAGTCTCACATGACATGGTGATTCGTGGCATGGCTAAGTAATCTAATCGTACTAACCAACCCACGTTGGTGCTACAATATTTACCAACTAAATATCAACTAGGGTGACAAAGGATCAAGGCATAACAATTATACAAGGAAGGCATAACAATATGGAATTAACTACTACACCCAAAACATTTAAATAAATACTTGAATTAAGATGCAGTAATTTAAATTAAAATACTTTTAGCAAACTGGGAATCAAGATGGTCAAGGGTATAGCTTGCCTTGGAATAGGTTCAGGTGCTGGTCTTGGTCTTGGAAAGCTCCTTCTTCCTCAAACCCTCCAGAAGTATCGTCGAAGTCTACTCGCAACGAAGCAAACAACAAGAATAAATAAATAACAGAAGCAATTAACTCCAATAAAATAATTAAAAATCTCAAATAAATAGATCTTCATTTTATACAAATTTAGAAATTTGAATGGATGGATTTGGAGTTAGGATGCAAAAGTTATGAGGTTTCAATGTTTGAAACAAAAGAAAACCCTAAAAATAGGATTTATTGGAATTCCGAATTATTTCTCAACAGAAAAATCGGATTATTGCGCAAGCATGACATCAGCATGACGTCAGCCCTGGGAAAAACCGGAAAAGATAATTAAAAAGAAATCCTGACGTGTGGGGCCCACACGTCAGGGACACGGCCCACGGTGGACCAGGTCCACCGAGCCTCTGTGGATCTGGTCGGCCGAGGTGGCGCGCGTGCGGCGCTGGCGCCGACGGCGCCACGTGGTCGACACGCACGCGCCAAGAGGCGAGGTGGTCGGTCGATTGGGCGCCCACGCCGTGGACGACAACGGCCGCGGGCGGCGGCTCGACGGACCGCAACGACAGCAAGCTGCGGTGATCGCCGGCGAGAGTGGGTGGCACCAGCGGGAAGCTCACTCTGTTGCGAACCTTTTGGTACTGGTCTAGGCACAAGAGGACGACGGAGGTGGCCGGCGGCGAGCTCGAAGCGGCGGAGACGCTCGGGTTTTGTCGGGTGGCTACTCCGGTGAGGTCCAGGCGGCGTGGGTGGTAGCTGGAGGTAGGTCTGGGGACGGCGGACTTGGCGACGGGCTCCACGGAGGCAGGGCGTCACCGGCGGCGGCGCAATTGGAGTTTTTAGGGTTTCGGTGACCGAAACCCAATTCTTAAACCGCGGCGGCTCTAGGGCTCTTGGGGTGAGGTGGGTGGCGGATCCGTAAACGGAGTCTGGCGATCCACAGGACCTATTTATAGGCTCAGGGTGGTAGGGGTGGCGAGATGGCGGCGGGGTTCAACGGAGTCCGAAACGAACGCGCGAAGAAAACGGGATAGAGGCGGCGGATTTGAACTCAAACGTGTTTGCAAGAGTCCGGGGAGGTGAGGGCTTCTGGAAGGCGTCGTCCTGCCAAGAATCGGGCCGCTTGCGAGATTGTCTGACGGAGCTCGAGACGCGAAAATGGCGACGCGGCGTTCACGCGAGACGAAGAAGATCAGTCGAGACGACGACCTCGGCGGGCCCACGCGTCAGGGACAGGGCGAGGCGCGCGCGTAGACGGAGATCTGGTCGTCCGCTCGCGATCCAACGGCTGAGATTTAACGGAGCGCGTGGAGGGAGAGAGACGCGCGCGCGGAGATCCAAGCGTCCAGATCTGATCGGACGGCCACGAAGGATCGGGCTGAGATGAACAGGACTGGGCCGAAGGAATTCGGCCCAACTACTATTTGAAGATTTAAAATAGCTTTTCTTTTTAAGAAAATACCAGAAATCCAAATAAGCAATGGAAAATAGCAAATGAACTTGGAAAAATTCCAGAAAATTCTAGAAAATACAACCAAGCTCATAGAATCCAAATAAAATAGTTTTGACTATTGTCCATGTTGGAAATATTCATATTATATTGTTTGTTACACAAAGTCCAATATTAAGCTTTTAAATTAAATTCAAATAAATCCAGATGGTGAATTTTCTTCCTACTAACTAATCAAAGGATTTTGAAAGCTCTGAAAATTGGGATGTTACAGTAAAATAGTACTCCCTGCAGGGATCAAACTATTTGAATAGCCGTGTTCACGGTTGTGGACAACACTTGGTTTTAGGAGACTTCATCGGTAGACTTTTCAATTAAAATTTGTGGTTATAACTTGGTATTCGGCATGAACAGGTGTTCATGCATTTTAGTGTATCAAAGTGGGCTGCCACTTTGGTATTTGTTTGATTCATTTTTTTATCAATGTATTACTTTAGTGCATACTTTATTTCTACTTCAAATCTGTTTTTGAAATGGCAATTGAAAAACTAGTATGTGTGTGTTGAAAATTGTTGCGTCTTTCGTAAAACTAAAGCCGCTAATGCCATTATTTGTTTGACCATTATGTATAACTAATTTTACATTTGTGTAATACTTGAGAGTACATTTTGCACTCAACCCGCTTGCTACAATTACAGATGAAGATGAATTACCAATCGACGAGTTTGTTAGTGCCGACTATAGCGACGCTAACGAATAGTGCTATTATTTGACTCCCAGTCGGTTGCCTTGGGCTATGGGCACACCATGCTGGACCTTTTTGTTTATTTACATTGCTTCCACTGCTATTTAGTACTCTTATTTGAATTTAGCATGTCGGCCGTTATGTAATAGTTGTAGACTTGTATGAGTGTTGTATGTCTGTGATCAATGTTGAATGAGAGTATGAGTGTGTTGGTCACTGATCCTAGGAGCCAACATGGTCTCATACTCACTGTTGTGAATCCCCTTTTAACTTGTCTAAGTGCGGACTTGGACCGTTTGGAGAACCGATCATCATGTAGTGCTTGCAAAGGAGCAGTGTGCATGATTACCGAAGCTCTAGTTTCGGTCAGGCCCACGGACTTGGATGGAGTTAGGATGAAATTCATTCACTTGAGGCCCTTAGTTATTTTCATAAGACCGGGAAGACCTCGGTCTTACGGAAATAACCATGGGGTCCTCACATAGATAGGGTGGCCAATGACGGTGGCTGCCTGGCCAGTGACCGTCTTCTCCTCACCGAGGAGGAGTGGCTGGTGCGCATGAAGGAGTGGGAGCAGGGTGACTCCTCTATAGGCGGTGGTAGGAACGAAAACAAGCAACGGTGTGGCCACGGCAAGCAAGGCGGGCAAGGTGCTGCCCACGACGGCAAGGAGAGAACTGAGTCCGGCGGTGGCCGCGACAAGTCCAAGCTCAATTGTTTCAATTGTGGGAACCTTGGGCATTTCTCTCGGGAATGGCGCAAGCCATGGCGAGAGTGCAAGGAGCTGGCACATCTCACTCAGGCTCTGGACAACGAGCCCATGCTATTGATGGCCCAATTGTGCGCGCTGACAGAGGTCAGATGCGACACACCAACTGACGTTGCGATGGACGAGGCGCACGCGCAAGTGCACCTTGGCCGAGAGGAAAACAAGCACGATGGCGCCCGGTACCTGAATATCGGTGCGTCCAATCATATCTCCAGGTGCAAGGCTACCTTCGCCGAGCTGGACGTTGGTGTAAAGGGGACCGTGAAGTTTGGCGACAACTCCGTCGTCGACATAAGTGGGTCTGGGACCGTGTTGATCATGTGCGACACCAAGGAACAACACACACTCACCGGAGTGTACTACATCCCACGGTTGCAGAGCAATATCATCAGCATCAATAGTTTGACGAGAACGGCTACCAGACGTTGATCAATAACGGCACGCTGTGGCTTCATGATCAGCAGCGACAACTACTAGCTAAGGTAAAATGCTCTAGAAGCCGTATGTATGTGCTTGATCTGCTTTTGGCACTACCGGTGTGTTTGGCGGCAAGCTGCGGTGAAGATGCGTGGCACTGGCACGCGCGCTACGGTGATCTAAACTTTTAGTCCCTGTGACATCTCACGTGCGACGAGATGGTACACCGGTTGCCATATATCGATCAGGTGGATCGAGTCTGTGACGCCTGCCTGGTCGGAAAACAACAACGTGTTCCGTTCCCGTAGGAGGCGGGCTACCGCACCCAGGATCAGCTCGAGCTAGTGCACGGTGACTGGTGCGGACCCATTACGCTAGCGACACCAGGAGGGAAGTAGTACTTTCTGCTCCTGGTGGATGATTTCAACAGATGCATGTGGCTGATGCTCCTGACATCGAAAGACGAGGCACCGGTAGCCGTCAGGCGCTTGCAGGCCCACGCTAAGCTTGGGGACACACGAAAGCTGTGGTACTGCGCACTCATCGTGGCAGTGAATACACATCCATGTAATTCGGTGAGTACTGCGCGAACCTCAGCGCCAAGCGGCAGCTCACAGCACCGTACTCACCTCAGCAGAATGGTGTCGTGGAGCGCCAAAACCAGATGGTGGTCGCCATGGTGAGCAGCCTGTTGAAGGTGAAAGGTGTGCCACGAAGGTTTTGAGGGGAGGCTGTCATAATGGCAGTCTACCTCCTCAACCGTGCACTAACACGGAGTGTGCACAGCAATATGCCCTACGAGGTGTGTAATGGGCAGCGCCCGAACGTGCATTATTTCCACACGTTTGGGTGTGTGCGCATGTAAAGGTGGTGAAGCCAAACCGGAAGAAACTCGATGACATAAGCGTGCCTATGGTCTTCTTCGGCTACGAACCGTGGTCCAAGGCGTACTGGGTCTATGATCCCGTGGGCAATCGTGTTCATGTGTCGCGCGATGTGGTGTTGGACAAAGAGGCAAAGTGGGATTGGGGCTCACCTGGAGCTGACGATCCACTGACCACTCTTGGTGACATTTTCTCTGTGGAACAAATTTTTCTTCCCGTGGCAGGTGATGGACGAGCTGATAAACCGGAGCATGGGGGTGACGCGGCAGGAACACTAGCTACACGCGGTCGTGCACCCATCCCAGGGTCGCCAATGCCGGCCTCCCTCGACGCTGCTAGAATGCTATCTACACCGGGTCGTGCACCCATCCCAGGGTCACCAACGCCAGCCTTACCTCCCACTAACGTGTCACAGGTTGCTGATGAAGTGTCGCGCTAGTACCACACCATAGCAAACCTCTACGACACCACCAACGAGGTCATAGTCAAGGACTACAGGGTTGTGTCTTCTGGCAGCAGAACAGCCCACGAATTTTGCTGAAGATGAGAAACGCAAGTGTTGGTGCCAAGCTATGTTGGAGGAGATGAGGTCCATTAAAGAGAACATCACGTGGAAGCTGTGCGACCTACCTACTGGCCATCGTCCCATTGGCCTTAAATGGTTGTACAAGGTCAAAACGGATTCACAGGGAGCCGTGGTGAAGCACAAGGTGTGCCTCATCACCAAAGGGTACGTGCAGCGCTAAGGTGTTGACTTCGAGGAAGTCTTCGCGCTTGTCACCCGGGTGCAGTCTGTGCGCCTGCAGGTTGCACTTGTAGCACAAAAGGGCTGGCAGGTGCACCACATGGACATCAAATCAGTGTTCCTCAATGGCGAGCTCGAGGAGGAGGTATACTTCGTACAACCACCTGGCTTCATCGACGATGACAACGAGTACAAGGTGCTCACACTCCGAAAGGCACTCTACAGTCTACATCAGGCACCAATGATGTGGAACGCCAAACTCGACAGCAGCTTGCAGTCCTTCAAGTTCGAGCGGACCCCATCTAAACACGATGTGTACACATGAGGAGCTGGCTCATCGCATTTGCTCGTGGGTGTATACGTGGATGATCTCATCATCACCGGTTCACTTCCGCCAGAGATCGCCAAGTTCAAGGGGGAGATGATAAAAGTATTCAAGATGAGTGATCTAGGGTATCTCAGCTACTACCTCGGAATTGAGGTGCACTAGGACAATGACGGCATCACGTTGAACCAGGCTTCCTATGCGCTTAGGATCATGGAGAAGAACGGCATGATAGGCTACAATCCGTGTCAGGTACCAATGGAGGCATGGCTCAGGCTGAGCAAGACCAGCGGCGATTCTCCTGTAGACGCCACCCTCTATCAAAGCATCGTTGGGAGTCTCTGGTACTTGGTTCACACAAGGTTGGATATCTCCTATGTTGTGGGTTACATCACCAGGTTCATGGAGGCTCCTCTAGCTACCAATAAACACCTCAAAGCAGTGAAGCATGTTCGGTACATTGTCGGGACACTCAATTTTGGGTGTTTATATGCAAGGGATGGCAAGGAGCTGCCGCTGACAGGGTACAGCGACTCTGACATGGCGAGAGATGTGGAAGATCGCAAGAGCACTACAGGGGTGTTGTTCTTTCTTGGTTGAAGCCCGGTCAGTTGGCAATCCCAAAAATAGAAAGTGGTGGCCTTGTACTTGTGCGAGGCCGAGTACATCGCAGCCACCACCACGGTGTGTCAAGGTTTATGGCTTGGATGCTTACTCAGTAACCTGATGAACAAGGTGCCCAGTCATCTAAGTCTCAAGGTGGATAATAAGTCGTGATCTCCCTTTGCAACAACCCCGTCTTCCACGAGCGAAGTAAGGACATTCTTACTCCAAAATTGGTCTGGTCCAGATCAAGAAGGAGCCACAAGATTTGGGGGTGATTTGTTGAGCTAATCATGTGTATGTGCCGTGAATGTATCTGCATGGGGAAAAAAATCAATCACGTTGGACGTTTTGAGTTGGTTTGGAAACAAATCAATCACGTTGGATTGAATTGATTGAGTAGTTAGCAGACTGGTATGATTAACATAAGTTTAGGGATTTATTTGATTATATATTCCCTTGGTATTTCTTTCCGTTGGCAGATCACGGCAGGACATCACGGCCAAAAATCTGCATGTAATTGTTTATTTCCGTTTGTGCTCTTTCCTTTAGCTATTGAAATAGAAAACGAAAAGCTGCAGCAAGAATTTATGCGGCACAAAAATCCCCTGGTCTTTGATTGCTGATTGGTGTTTCCAAACCAGAATCCGCCACTTTCCTGAGTGCCCGAAACACTCGGGAAACTAATTCCCGAAGGTCGGTCGTCGGAAAAAAACACTCGGAATCGTTTAGTCGAGATAAAACTGGTTTCCCGAGTGTTCCTGTGAGTTACACTCGGGAGAAATAACTTTCCCGAGTGTTACCACTTACACTCGGGAACCATACAGCACTTGGGGAAATAATTCACACAACGGGTTCACCACTGTAACGAAATACTTTCCCGAGTGTATGTCAGCCAAAGACACTCGGGAAAGTAGGTAAATTTTTCTGAATGTATATCAGCTACACTCGGAAAATAGGGAAATTGTCCCGAACGTATGTCAACTACACTCGGGAAATATAGCCACGTGGCGATCCAGCATACATGCATATTCGTAGTTTTTCCGAGTGTATGTCAACTAAAAACACTCGGGAATTACCCGAACAACATATACACCAATTTTGTATGTACAATACATTTCATTTTAAACTAAGCTCAGGCTGACAGGAAACTCGATCAGCAATCAAACAGACCATACATTCCAGAGCAAGAAAAATACCACTGATTAGCCACAAATCATTACATATATTGATTCGACAACATTAGCATAACGTTCGAGTTCACAATACAACACTCACATATATAGATCGGACATCCACAACACATTCGAGTTCAAATTCAGATATATACATGAAAAGAGAGACAGAGAGAGTAAACTTTAACCGCCAAAACCCATATGTTGGACTGCTTGGCACACCACGAACACGACTGGCCAGATTGAGTCTCCACCAAGCCAGCTATCAAACTTCTGAACAAGGTCAAGCACCTGCACCAGCCAAGTAAAAAAGAAAAAAGAAAGGAAAACGGTTTACTACAAAATCCTGGTCATATATATATATATATATATATATATATATATATATATATATATATATAAGATGATAGAAACCCAATTCATTCCTCCGTTATTTTCCTGATAATAGCATTTTTTATCATTAATTCATGTGAAATGCAATTATGAAATCATGAGATGGGTAACTAAATTTATGATTACTTACAGCATGGCCCTAACCAATGCAGTTTGCATAAAGTATAGTATTGTTCATCCGTATACTCCATATACTACTTGTGCTCAACTTGTACCGTAAGTGATCAATAGCAAATTATTGGCTCCCACCTTCTCTATTTTTTTAAAAAAAAAATCCATGGTTACCTTGAAGGAACAGATATGTAGCATTGAACATTTAAGCCCATAACTACTTTAACACAGTTACTGCAACTGAGTGGCACAAGGTCTGGGGAAAGAACTACTGTGAATATTTCACACAAAATGGCACACCAACAGAAAATGGCAGCATAAGGACACTTCTGTGCTTTCCTTGGTGGAAAGCTGGTACTTAAGCATTGTCCAAACAACATAGGAAGCATGGATTAAAGTTTTTGAATTACAACTTGTTAAACACGATCTTTAACCAGTTGAAAAGTAGGTGGTCCAAACCACATAGAGAAGTTAACTAGTAGTTTGTAGTAAATCAAAGAAATGATGATAGGCAGCCATTAGATTATCTTTATCCATCAGCATAATCTAATCCATTTTGTGAGAGTATAATATAATAGAAGGTTACCAATATGGTACAACTAAAATTATGTGTCCCTTAATGATGAACAGAAAAGCAGGATGCTACAGAGACAGATAGGAATAACAAACCTCTCTCTTATATAATGACTCAAAGCTCTGATACAATGCTGCAACCATTTCCAAATTATCCGTGAACTGCCACTACATGGTTAAACATCCGTGTCAAAGAGACTTATTATCCATAGGAAAAAAGGGTGAAAACTAACATGTTATTGTAAGGGAAGAATGCCGTGAAAGCAAAGCCATCTCCTTGAGACTTCGAGTATTTGCCCTCCTCTTCATCTCAATTAGCTCAGCGAAGAATACCGTAAAAGCAACAAGGCAATAATTGATGGGTTAATAACTGCATGCTGGCTTCTCCTTCTCTGCATTACATGTGTAGCAAGAAAGTGATGGAGAGATCACATAAAAAAAGAGTAGGATAAGAACGGAAAGGTAAATACCAACCTCAAATGTCTAAAATTTAAGAACGTCTTGTACAGGTTCTTAGTTCATACGAACCGTTATATCAATTCAGTTAGCAGCAATTAATAAATCAACCAGATATCATTGTTAGCCGATCAAAAACCAAAAAAGCCGACTAGTTAACTTCACGCTTCCAATGCACAAAAACTACTAATCTCTGATATTGTATTGCTTGTCTTCTTCTCAGTCCTTCTTACATTGCATTGCTCTCTTTCTTCCTTCTACACGTTATATTATTTCTTCAGACTAATCACCCCCTTATAAAGCCTAAGTAACTCAATGTCCAACACAGATTCGGCCAGCGAAGCCGACTCGGATAAGAACTCAAAACAGAAACGGAAAACACTTCCAAAAAACGAGATTAACTCCAACAATCACCCCCTTAATCTTGTTTTTTTAACCTTGATCATGTTGATCTTCTGAACTTCCAAATTTTCTCTTTTACCTGCACTCCCGTGTGTTGTTCCTTCCTGGGCTGATACTGTCTTACCGTCTGCGTTTGCTCCATCCTGAGCTATACACAAACCAACGCTTGCCGCGCCTCGCACCTGGACTGAACTCGTCCTTCCTTGCACGCCCACTTGGGTTGGAGCACCTGCTCCCACGGCCGCTTTGCCTGGAGCACCTGCTCCCACGACCACCTGGGCTTCGCCATTACCTGAGCCTCTCGCTCTTCTCTCTTGGACCAAATCTGCCCACTTCTCTTCGTACATCTTAGCTGAGGCTACACCGCCTCTCCCTCCTGCTGTGCTTGCATGCCGATGGGGTCCATAGGTTTGACCCGAGCCGCTGGTTCCTCCAGTAGCAACTGCATGCGCGCGGGACTTGCCGTCCGCTTGAGTGCCCTGCACGCCTTCCCGCGTACCGTCTGCACCCCCCCGAGGCTCCTCCTGCTGCGCCAACTGCGTGCCGTCCGTGGGTTCCGCCATGTTCTTGTCCGATGAGATCAACAATGCCTGAGACCTCCTGTCTTGGCTCTACTCCCCAGTTCCACCCTGACTCCTCTAGACTTTCCTTCACAGAAATCGGTTTACAAGCTTTCAGGGAAATTTTATACAACCGGTTCGGGGATCTCTTCACCTTCATTAACAGATCTTTGTTCTTGTTATAGATACGCAAGAACTCATCCTGCAGCACCACCCTGCACCCCCGTTCTGCCAACTGCCTGAGACTGAGTATATTGTTACACAGACTTGGTATATAATAGATTTCAGTCAGCATCCTTTGATCACCGTTCTTGCATTGCAATAGCATTGATCCTTTGCCTCTTATTTGCACCGTGGAGCCGTCGCCAAACTTGACTTTGCCCGAAATCTTCTCATCAAGCTCATGGAACATGGAGCGATCTCCCGTCATGTGATTGCTTGCTCCATTGTCTAAGTACCACTCATCAGTATGATCATGGTTTCCTCCCTCTGTGCGTAGTTTAGGAACTACGTTCTCCTCGCTCAACATCACCATGACCGCGCCGGTTGACACATAAGGAGAGAAGCAGGTCGGCTAAATGCGTCTTCAATAGCTCGGGTGAGGTTTACCTCCTCGTCCTTCTTCTTGTTTCGCAATCCGAAGCATAGTGCCCATATTTATCGCATTGAAGCACTTTATGTGGTCTGCGGCACTCGACGCCAGTAGTGGCCGTATTTATCACATTTAAAGCACTTGATATGTGACTTGTCATGGGATCTGCACCATCATCTTGCCTAGCCCAATCTCCACGTTCTCCTCTGCGCCTCGCCACGCCCACGCCCACGCTCGCGGCTTCTTGATGAGTCACGTCGTCCTCCTCCGACGATTCCTTGTAAAATTGTCCGCTACCACCGGCTTCGCCGCCGACGAGCTCGCCATGCTCAAGGCTGCTTCATGCGCGCAAGCCACTCATCCTCTCGTGAGGAGCGGTGTCCACCGCGCCGTCGGTGTTGTCTTGTTCGTAGCGCTCTTCTACGACCTTCAGTCGTCCGGTGAGTTCTTCCACCGAGAGCGTCTGCAAGTCAACGAGCGTCTCAATTGAGATTGCTACCTGAGAATACCTTGGTGGGACGACACGGAGGAATTTTTTGACAACACGGTCTTCCTCAATCTTGTCCCGAGTATTTCCAAGTTGTTGACTAGGCCGAAGCCGCATTGCGAAGTCATCCACCGATTCGCCGCTCTTGAATTTGATGTCATCAAATTCTTTGCGTAGCGTCGTGTTTTGCCTCGCGACGCGTTGGACGCCCATGCGCATTGTCTTGATGGTGTCCCATGCATCCTTGGCGGTGTTCTTGACTGCAAGCGTAGACAGCATCTCCGACGGAACGGCTCGGAGTATGGCAGATAACGCCATCCTGTCGTCGCGGTAGTCGCCATTACCGGGGTCGATCGCCTCCCACAAGCCTTGCGCTTGTAGATTCACCCTCATCACGAGAGACCAATCTCCATAGTTGGTTCGCGTCAATATCGGGTATATGGCCGAGCCTCCTGACTCCCTCACCACGCGATGGATCACAACTTCCCCACCGCCACCGCTGCCGCTGCCGGATCCCGCCTCCAGACGTTCGTCGCCGTTGTTGGGCATCCTTGGCCGGGTAGGTGAGTGGGAAGATGATCGACGCATCGTCGGATCGAGTGCAAGCTCTGATACCAATTGTTAGCCGATCAAAAACCAAAAAAGCCGACTAGTTAACTTCACGCTTCCAATGCACAAAAACTACTAATCTCTGATATTGTATTGCTTGTCTTCTTCTCAGTCCTTCTTACATTGCATTGCTCTCTTTCTTCCTTCTACACGTTATATTATTTCTTCAGACTAATCACCCCCTTATAAAGCCTAAGTAACTCAATGTCCAACACAGATTCGGCCAGCGAAGCCGACTCGGATAAGAACTCAAAACAGAAACGGAAAACACTTCCAAAAAACGAGATTAACTCCAACAATCATAGATCAAGAAATGGACGATACAAAAAGGGAACTAGAAGTATTGTTTGATCTTACCCATGTACCTTAAAAGAAGGCACCAGAAGAACAGTCATCAATACACACCATCAAGTTTGCATGCTGAAAAAAATTGAATAGTTTTGAGTTAGCTACACATATAAATAGTTGCAAACATAAACACAATATTACCATAAACCTACCCTTTTCAGGTTATCTGAGTAGAAACACGCCATAAAGAATTAAGCAATTGGTTCTGCACTATAAGAAACCAATTATAAGCTTTGTATCATGTAAATCATATAAGACACCCATACAAAATTCTTCTTCTTTTTAGTTCTCCACCAACCAATGTAACCAAGGGCAAACCAATTACAAGCTTTGATTTACAGCATATGAGGCAAATGTCAAGGATCACCCTTCCGCTCTCTTTGTAATAGAGGTTAAATTTGATACAAATAAGAGAATGTGGATTGAGGATTTTGTTTTTCTACATCCATTTATGCAGTACAATATATAAGGATTGAAATTTGGATATGGTGTCCCTTTTCCTAAAGAAATGCATTAAGGGAGGTAAATTTTTGGTACAGTACTTATCAGATTTGATGGCTTTACTGAAAGAATTTTAGTCCCGGAAGAGACGAAGTACTAAAGAAAACCCAAATGCGGTAATATTAAGCCGCAATACAGTTCAGGTTTTTCGAGCACTTCTGCTACGGGTACCACATGAAAACTTAAAGTTTGACTGAAGCAAGCTGTAAGAAGCATACTTATGAAATTCAAGTATAATAACACATGTCAAAATATCTTCTTTTCAACTGAAAAAGAATTCCCTTCATCTAAATAAACTAGAGATACTTACTAGCACATCAGTGGAGGACCTTGGCGAGTCAGGTGCATTGCCGTCGCCGGACAAGGAGCCTCTGTTACACCACGCCTTGAGCACCTCCTCAGTGTTCAAATTCAGGCCCAATCCTGTCTTCGGCACCTTCAGTGCCGAAATTCCAGCATCACCATTAGCAAAGTCAGGAATTCCCTCCTCATATTTCTTACACTACCCAACATATTTCTTACACTGCCCAACGGCAACGTCCTTCTCCCTCCCCAACACCTTCTCCACCTTCTTCTTACTCTTCTTCTTCTTTGAAGCCGCCTGCAATGCCATCGATGCTGCTGGTGCCGACGTGATGTCCTTCACTGGCATGGCAGGGCACATCAACCGCTCGCTATCATCATCATGCCACTTCAGTTCTTGGTTGATGTTGGGCCGGCCTTGCTAGAAATCGAGCACGAGCACCATGAGGCTTCTGAGGTAGGGGTGTATGCTGGGGTTGGACAGGACGGGCAGCTCTTGATGGGGACGAGGCTCCGGGGCGTCGGCGGCAGAGGCATGTCTCGGAGGAATGCGGTGTTGCCGAGGATGGGGAATGGCGGGAGGAGGTCGGAGAAGGTGGGGTCGTCGGCGAGGGCAGAGGCGATACCGAGGAGCCGCGACGGTGCCATCTTGGGGCTCTTTCTGATGGGGAAGACGGAGTGGTACATGGACGCGAGCAGCGCTGCCGCCTCGTTGTACGTCTGGTTGGGCCTCTTCCGCGGCGTGCGCGCCCGCTTCAGCGAAAGCGACGACAACGTCGACGAGTCGGACGCGTCTGAGAGCGCTGAGGAGGCCGAGGAGTGGGCCGGGCGCAGCGGCCACGAGTGCGCGCCCGGCGGCGCCGCACCCACCGCCGCCGCCTTGACCATCTCCAGGTCCAACCGGAGGTCGGTCGAGATGCATGACGACACCATCGATGGATTCACCGAAAACCTCACCAAAGATTGCCCCATCACTGCCACCCTGTCCTCCTTCTAAGTTTGGGGGCACCAACGAAACCCGAACTCTAACCGTATGAACCTTAACCCTAATCCGCCAACCTATATCATTGTGGTTGGCACCTAGCAACTATAGTCCCTAGCGACAAGAATATCTGAGTTTAGCGACTAGAACTTCTTACATGTTGATTAGTTCCTAGTTCTACATGTTAGGTGCTACATTAGTTGCTAGCTCTATATGTTACTTGTTGCTTCCTCTGGTTCACAAAAAAAATATATTGTTTTGGATATAGATACGGTCTCCAAAATACAATTTTGACAACTAATTATTATTATAATATATTTATAAAACTCGATAAAATTATAATATTACGAAAGTATTTTTCGAGATGAATATACACATAATTTTGATGCAGTGAATCCTTACTGGCCACACACGATACTTATGTAAGATCGGTAGAATTGTAAAATGTCGCTAGCAATGTAAAAGATCTACTATAATAACCACAGCTAGCCTTCCGTATTTGCATTTTGATTTTTGAAAGTGGTGGCCCTCGAGCGCGACTTCCATGACAGATGGAATGGTTCCTCCCAGTTATTACCAGTGCAGTAAGATATAGCCAGCACGCGCGCTAGCATCCTGAATGAAAATACTGCTCGTATCAAGCAGCGACAAATCAATCTCTCATTGTGCACGCTCCAAATCACGCCGTGGCATGCAGTCCAAGGAATTACGTCCACATTTATGGGCACACTCAAGGAGCTCCCAAGCTTACCAAAACAGCACTGCACAGCGCGCTCGCACTACTAGAAAATGTATAAAACCTGACGGTCGCCAATTTTATTGATGGGCCCGCACAGACCGTCAAGGTATATTATTTTGGTCACGGGAATAGTATCCCCTCAGGTTAATTATTTTCACCCCCACACGGGGGAAGAAAAATACCGCGCCTACTCTCCACGCCGAAATCCCTCCCCCCACCCCGATCCCCAATTAGTCCCCCCCCCCCCCGCGTCCCTCCCCTCGCTTCGCCTCCACGCCTCCCTCCCCTCGCTTCCGCCGCCCTCCCCTCACTTCGCCTCCACGCCTCCCTCCCTCGCCTCGCCGCGCCTCCGCGCCCCCGCGCCTCCACGCCTCCCTCCCCCCGCGTCCCTCCCCCCGCCGCCGCCTCCCCCGCGCCCCACGCCTCCCTCCCCCTCCCCCCGTCCCTCCTCCCTTCCGCCGCCGCCGCGCATCTCCACACGCCGATTCGCCCCGGCGCCTCCACGCCGCTCCGACCGCGCCGCCGCCTCCACGCCATTTTCGGCCTCACCCGCCTCCACGCCAGATCCGCCTCGCCCCGCCTCCATGCCAACTGGCCTCGCCACGCCGCCTCCACGGAGCTCGGGCGGCGCAGCGAGGCGGGCGCCGAGGCGGTTGATAAAGGAGAACAGCACTGACGCCTGACCACGTTGCGCAGCGCTAGGGTTCGACCTCCCCCGCCGCCGAGTCGAGCTCGTCCCAGTTCCGGCCATCTCGCGTCGCCGATTGGAGCTTGCCGCCGCTGAATCGAGCTCGCCCCTCCATCTCCATCGAGGTACGCCGTACTCCTCTTCCCTCTGCTCCCCCACCGTCGACCTCCCCTCTGCTCTCGCTCCTCTCGTCCCCTCCCACGTAGCCGCCGCGATGCTCCACTCCTGCTCCCCTCCCCGCTCCCCCCGCCGACCTCCCTCTCGCTCTCGCTCCTCTCTGGTCCCCTCCCACGTCGTCGGCCTCCTATACCATGCTCCACTCCCTGCTCCCCCTCCCGCGCCACTGCCTTCCCCTCTCCCCTCTCTTCTCAGCTCTCCCATGCCACCGTCCTCCCCTCCTCCGATGCCCCCTTCCCTTCTCTGCTCCGGCCTCGCACCACCGCCCTCCCCTCTCTTCCCGCTCCCCTAGCACCGCTTCCAACTCGGCAACCAAAGATCATCTTCTTGACTGATGAAAATTGTGTTAAATTTTGCATGTTCAGTTTTTCACTTTACTGCTGAGTGATGATACAGATGTTAAGTAGCCAATTTCAGTTGCAATTTGATGTGCATTTCATGCTATATATGTTTTTGCTGAAATGTTGAATGCAACCAAATATCATCTTCTTTCAATCTTTCGTACTATTATCATCAGACAAATAGTCAAATAGTCAAATACTGAAATGCAATCCATATCCATATCCTGTAACTGTAAGGCTGTAACCATACAATCTCTGTCTGAAGTTGTTTGTGATTAAACAGGAGAGGGGTTCTGAGTGTGGATGGACATGGTTAAGGTTAGCCATGAATCCGAAGAGTTAAAATGGATATCTTAATAGCTACTCAGTGCATCTGATCTAGTGGCAGTGTGGCACTAGTTGTAATTTTTTGGGATCAAAATTGGGTTTTGCGTTCGGAGCTAGTTTTTGAATTTCTGTTCCTCTCACGTGGCCATCAGTAATAATAAGGAAGTTCATAAACTACCTCTAGAGTCCAGATGGAATAACTTGTAAATTACTCTGAACTCTGAATTCAATATTTCAATGCAAATTTGTCTTTAAGAATATGGGTTTGTGTAGATATGATATGGTCATATGGCTGCTAGCCTGCTACTTAATGTGGATTGTCTGAATTCAATATTTACCATGGAACTCATGCAATGGTTCCTCTGAGATCTGGAAAACCATTGTTGGAATGACAATGCAAGCAAACTCACCAGATTTCTTCATGCCCTTGATTTTTCATGCCATCTCATCTTCAACATTCACAGGACCCAACCCATGCTTGCGTTGTGCTTTAAGGTAGACACAAGAGGGATCATCCAGAGGGATTTTGCAGTCCTCAGAGTGCATAACACCCCAAACCTTGAGAATTCCATCTTCGCCGCCGCTTGCAAGAAACTACCCATCAGGACTGAACTTCATTGTCAGGATGGCACCATCATGTGCCTTGATCACTTGGCCTTGATAGACTACAGATAATTCCTTCGACCGCTTCCGGTATGAACGGACCTTAATCCTTTCATACCTTCTACCCCGAATTTGCTCACTATCAGAGGAGCTGGTGCTGGCATCATCCTCTCCATGATCCACAACACAAACTCCCACACCCAACCTCCGAAGCCATCCATTTCTCCTCCTCTCAACGGTCTTCGGAGCACCAGAAGGCTTACCATTTCGACTCACAAGCCTCTGAATAAACGAGTAGCAGATTTATGACACCCAGATTTGTTCAAGTGTGAAATTTGCAACTTTTCTCTGGCTGTGTACTTCCACATCTGCTTTGGCCTGTTTCCCCATTTGCCATGAGCGGTCTCTCATGTATCAGTATGTGTATTCATATAGTAGTGGATTGCTGTTTCAAAATTCAGATTACGACGAGACTTAGCATAATGAAATGAAATACACATGCTATACTTGTGTATTGCAACCTTGAGCGATCTGTATGCAGCAAGAATATTGTATAATTCAAATGCAATATATGGGGCATATGCAACGAGAGCACAAGTAGGGTAAAATATTATTTATGAGCAAAAAGACTACGGTGACAATTTACAAACATATTGAAGTCCAAAAGCATGCATTAGATTGTAGTAGAAAATTGTTTGCCGTAACTATGTGCATCAATTGTGCTTTATTTCAGTTATTATGTCATTAATTACTGTAAATCAACTGTGTTTTTTATATATTGTACATATCTAGAAAAATGTTGTTGGGCGTCACATATGTTCCTTGTTTAATAAAAGTATCTCTAATTTTTCATATTATTGAACTCATTTTTTCCTTTTGATTTGTAGGATTTGACCAAGAACTGGGGATTTTGAGTTGAATATGATATCAAATCCGATGGATTGGTACAATTTTGGGCCCGGATAGAAATATAAAACATAGTGAAGTCCCCCACAGACTCTTTAGTCCGGTCTTACTGCCTGTGAGTGGTATTGGTAAGCTCCAACCTTTATGATTTTACTAAAATCTATTTTCGAATAATGCATAATAAGTAATAAAATATTGCACTGTGAGTACTCAAAATTATGTCATTATGTTGGACCAACCTTGTTCTTGTCTTACGTAAGAGTTATATCATGTGTTGATTGCTAAATTAATAATTATGTGCAAATTCTATAATTTGGGCATACCATCATATGATATTCATACAGTACATATGCAAGATACATATATCGGATAATATAACCAACTTACTTGTGTCATGTCGGTGTCCAATAAATTTATAACTAATATATTCAAGTTGTTGAACACAGAACTATTTAATGGCAGACCATGAATGGATGTATATTGGCTGGCAGCGTGGTAGATCTCCCTCTAATGAATGGATTGATCACACCACACAATTCTTGGATCGTACATTCTCTAATCCATGTTTAGTTGAAGGTGACACCATTAAGTGCCCGTGTGCAATGTGTCGGAACTATTTTAGGCACAACAGGTGCACTGTCGAGTTGGACTTGAGTAAATATGGGTTCAGAGCAAATTTTCAAACATGGACAACACATGGTGAGAGCCTTATCGTTAGGAATGATGAATTGAATGAATCTTATCAGATGGATAATATGTTGGGTGACCTAGCCGGTGATCATCCACCAGCAATTGATGAGGAGCCAAATGCCTCTGCCCAGGCTTTCTATAGGATGGTTGCTAGTCCGATTGAACTAGTCCATGAGAACACAACACATTCTTGTCTATCCACTGTTGCTCGTTTGCTAGCTATGAAGTCACAGTACAATATGTCAATTGCACACTATGATGATGTATTACAAATAATTCATGAGCTTTTGCCCCTGGAGTCTAAGTTGCCTGAAGACTTCTACCGTTCGAAGAAACTATTAGAGGGCCTGGGTATGCCATATGTGAAAATTGATGTATGCTATAATAATTGCATGCTTTATTGGAAAGATAATGAGCATGAAGACAAGTGTAGCTTTTGAATACCTCTCGATATGAGGCCAGGCAAGAATAAAGTCCCACGTAAAGTACTACGGTATCTCCCCATTACAAATAGACTACAAAGGTTGTACGCACATGAGGAGACAACAAAGCTAATGCGATCACATAATCGCTCCACATCTGGTAAGATGGCGCATCCATGTGATGGGGAAGCTTGGCAACAATTTGACGAGGACTTCCCATACTTCGCAAGTGATCGTAGAAATGTGCGACTTGCTATTGCAACAGATGGTTTCACACCATTTAGTTTGGGTGCTGCTCCTTACTCATGTTGGCCAGTGTTTGTCGCTCCATTGAATCTTCCCCCAAGCAAGCTCTTGAAGCCAGAATACATATTCCTTGCCCTTGTTATCCCTGGTCCTCAGAATCCAGGAAATAAATTAAATATTCTAATGCAACCTTTAGTTGATGAACTTATCAAATTGTGGGAGGGGGAGGAAATATGGGATGCTTCACTCAAGCAAAACTTTACAATGCAGGCAGCATATCTATGGTCAGTGCATGATTTTTCTGCATATGGTATGTTTGCTGGTTGGAGCACGCATGGTTCATTTGCGTGTCCAGAATGCTTGTGTGAAGGCAAAGCATTTCAACTTCGTAATGGTCGCAAGGCTTGTTGGTTTGATTTTCATAGATGCTTTCTACCTAGGGACCATGAATTCAGAACCCAAGCTTATGCATTTCGAAAGAACACAACAGTGCTTGAGGAGGCACCTAGGTATTTAACAGGAGAGGAAGTCGAAGCCCAAATAGACAAATTTGTAGCTGATACAAAAATTTTGGCAAATTGCATAATTGGACACACAAAAGCTGCTTTTGGCAACTTCCATACCATAATAAATTGAAGCTCCGACACAATATTGATGTGATGCACAATGAAAAAAATGTTGCTGAAGCTATATGGAACACATGCTTCGATATACCTGATAAGACAAAAGATAATGCTAAGGCAAGACAAGATTTAGCTGAGATTTGTCACCGTCCTTCACTGCATTTGGAGATGAAGGACAATGGGAAGTGGCACAAGCCTAGGGCTCCGTTTTGCATCAATAAGAATGAAAAGACCACTATCCTTAAGTGGTTTCAAGACTTAAAGTTTCCCGATGGATATGCAGCCAATATCAGACGAGGTGTTAACATGATGCAAAGGAAGATTTTTGGCCTCAAAAGCCATGACTTCCATATATTCATAGAACGCTTGCTCCCAGTTGCATTTCATGGGTTCCTTCCAGAGAATATATGGCTATGCTTGGCTGAGCTTAGTTTTTTCTATAGGCAGTTGTGTGCTAAAGAGATTAGCAAGGATGTCAAAGTCTCACTAGAACAGAATGTTGCAGTGCTTCTATGCAAATTAGAGAAAATATTTCCTCCCGGTTTCTTTAATCCTATGCAACATCTAATCATACATCTTCCTTATGAGGCTCTACTAGGTGGCCCTGTTCAGGCGCGCTGGATGTATCCATATGAGAGGTAAACATAAGTACTTCCGCTATTTTTTATTTCTAGCCAAATAATACATCTAATTAATTGTCTGATCCTTGTAGGTACATACAAAAACTTAGGAAGAAAGTGCGGAATAAGGCTCGAGTTGAGGGTTCCATTGTTGAGGCTTACCTAGTTGAGGAGGCTACAAATTTTCTATCACTATATTTTAACCCGAAAGTTCGGTCAATTAGAAACAAGGCACCTCGGTACGATGATGGTGCTCAGACATTTCAAAGTTCATGCGACCTTGACATATTCCAATACCCAGGTCGATGCATTAGTCCTCGGGGTTGTCGTGATCTCACATTAGAAGAGTACAAGGTTGCCTTCTTGTACATACTGAGGAACTTATCGGAGATGGATGATTTCTTTGAGTATGTGCTTAAGTTATGCAACCTAAGTCATTTTTCTATAACTATATTTGCATCATTATAACTAATCTTGTTCATGTAGTAAATTTTCTAAAGAACAATGGAGGAGCAGAATGAAACCAACTAAAAAGCAACTTCAGGAGTTGAGGTTAAATGGTTGGAAATCAGGCCGTCCTATGCATCATGGACCCAATTTTTTCAATTGGTTCAAAACTCAAGTAATTATCTTAAATGTTGGAACTTGAAAAACCTAAAAATCATCTTTGTAGCAATCTGAAACTAATATAAGTAATTGTCTACTTGCAGTGCATGAAGTCATCTACCATTCCTAATGCCTTACGCCAAATGTCTTATGGTTTTCGGAGTAGGGTTACAACTTATGGATGTTATGATGTGAATGGATATAGATTCCGTTCATCAAAGTATGAGAGTGAGAAATCTGGATTGACTACAACCAATAGTGGTGTGTGTGTGTCCAGTTATGACGACAGTAACAATGTGCTAGAGTACTATGGTGTTATTGAAGATATTTTAAAGATTACATGGGAAGGCAAAGATGCACCTTGAACTCGTTTTATTTGATTGCCGTTGGTTTGATCCAACACCTAATGGAGTTAGGCGATGAACATTTGGGCTTGGTAGAGGTCAAGCACACATCTAGGCTTTCAAATTTTGATCCATTTGTCATGGCAAGTCGGAGTTACAGGTCTATTACCGCCATACAGTGTAAGACCAAGTGGATTTATCGGAATGGTCGGTTGCATATCATGTAGCTCCACAAGGTTATATTCCTCTAAATAACAGTAATGGTGATTTGACCCCTCCTGAAGGACCAACTCAACAAATGGAGTTCTACCAGGAGGATGGTTTGCATGGCACTTTTGTCATTGACTTAGGGGATGACTTCGAAATTACTCCTCCATTGATCTTAGATGAGATAACAAATCCAAAAGATTTGGAATTTTTAGAACGGCGGAATGTTAATCCTCAAGAAGATGAGCAAGAAATTAATGAAGATGAAGATGAACATGAACATGAACATGAACATGAACACGAGGATCTCGATGACGAGCTTCAGCCTCCAACTTATGATCGAAATGATTTCTGATTTTTGTATTGTTGTCCCTAAAGTGTTCCTTTCTAATACCTTGTGTATGTCTAAAATATTCTATAATGTTCTATTGACTTGGCACTAATGTCATATTGTAACTATGCATGATATGAATCATATTCCACCCAAACGACGTGGACGTCAGCAACATGGAGGAAATGCCTCCCAAAGGAGCAGTATCGTTGGTGCCAACAGTAATGTGAATGCCTCACAAATGATAATTACTGGTAGCACTAACTGCAATGGCAATGGCTCTCAAAGGAGCAATGATCATTCCACTGGTGAAGTCAATGGAGCTGCTACAAAAAGGGGAAGGAAGAAGAAGTCACGAACTCAATTGAAGATGCCTTCGCGTGCTGGGAAGATTGCCTTGAGACCTAATGGTGACAAGTAAGTATAGATGTGCACTTGAGCATAAAGAAATATTGTTATGTTTTTTTCTTAATTATATTAACATGGCCAGCAATACATACAAACATTCTCATGCTTAATTCATGTACTGTAGGCAATTCAAGTATGTCAATTATATGCCCCAAAAGGACTACACATATCAAGCACAACTTGGAGTTATTCTTAGACATGAGTACCCAGGTGTTGTACAGGACAAGGATGAGCAGGGTAGAACCTTTAATACTCGCCCTGCGTTAACATGGGATGATTACTTTGTCGACGAAGACGATCTTTGGAATGATCACGCAGATCGAGTGAAAAATGAGTTTTTGGTAAGTAAAATATGGTAAATCCATTATGTCTGCGTTAACATTTAAATCATGAATCATAAATGCAATTTTTTGACCATATATGCAGCATTTATTCAAAGTCAGTGAAGACGACGAGGCAGAAGCAGACCGAGTGCTTGAAAATTATGCTACAGACCGTGTGAAGCAAATGATGTATAATGCTCGTGTTGATTTGTCAAGGAGTACTACAAAAAACAAGGAGAGGAGATTGATGACACGTTGGCACGTCCAAGAGAATTAGAGTACGAGCAATACTTGATTGGTAGGATTTGGTGGTGCAATGAGCAAGTATGGCCACATCTTTGTCGAATCGTGCAAAGTGCGAGCGATTCTTAACAAAACGAAGGAGAGGTCAGGAGGCACGCTTTAAATCTGAAGATGTTGCTCAAAACCGATCAGGCTCACGATCATACTCAGAAACTCAGCAATACCTGGTATATTATACTCGTAACTAGTGTATTTTGCTTACCTTCAATTCACATATGTTGTCTTCCTCACATATTTGTCTGGGTTAATTGTGTTCTTCACTGTGTTGTAGGAACACAAGTTTGGACCAGAAAATGCTACATGCTTGAAGACATATGCCGTAATGAAGTCTGGCATGAAAAATGTGGACAAGATCGCAAGATGGTCCAATTTGCGATCAAAAGCACGGAAACGCATTGTAAGTTCTACCATATTTGTTCTCAATTCAAGTGAACTCAACTTCTACGAAAGCAAATCATATGAAATGTTGTTTTTTTCTAGGATGATTACTCTGCAGCTGCCAGTGCTCAACACCCAGACGGTGAGTGGGAGCAGCAACAACTTGATGGAGCAATACTGTACAACACCAATGGTGGCTTGCCCCATGGCCGTGTACCAATAGGGAATGGTGCTATCAAGAAGGCTGAAGTTCTACTAGCAGCTAAATCAAGAAATATTAGGCCATCCAATTCCACCTCATATCGTAATGTGGTCCGACATAATCAAGAACTACTCCGGACACAAGAAGTTCACCGCCAAATGATTCTGGTAACATTGTTAATACACACATTAATTTACATCCAGTATTTTTGTGCATTTCAATCATGTGGTCTGAATTATCACCAGATGTATGATCGATTAACAACAGTGAAATAATCTGGATGTGTATCATGATTTATCTTAATGTATATGTTTGCAATTAATTGAATTGATAGGAGACATACTGAAGTTGATCAAAATAGCTACAAAGCCAAAAATCTAACCTAGTAAAGTTTCCAAATGTAGATGCTTTTCCAGAAGATCGGTGAAGAACCACCACCAGAGATGCTACGCCGTGAAACATCTGCACAATCATATGTAAGAATACTTACCAACTAAAATTATTGCCAATGCTACAAACAATATCTTATGAAAGTTATAAGGTTGTCCAAACCTCTATCATTTGGAGGACTAATTTGGACTAGATACTAATACTTTTCGGTGTGTCAGAGTGTGAGGACCCCTGGGTTATTTCCGTAAGACCGAGGTTTACCTGGTCTTAAGGAAATAACTCTGGGCCTCAAGTAAATGAATTCCACCTTAACTCTATCCAAGTGAGGAGCCCGACCGAAACTAGAGCCCCGGGGATCATGCGCGTTGCTCCTCTGCAAGCACCACATGATTATCGGTTCTCCAAACGGTCAAAGCCAACACTTAGACAAGTTAAAGTGGGATTCATAACAGCGAGTATGAGGCCGTGTTGGCTCCCAGGATCAACGACCAACACGCTCATACTCTCATTCAACGTGGATCACATCCATACAACAACGTACATTATCAATCCAAAAGACATACAACATAATAGTTAAGTCTACACTATTACATAACGGCCGACCGGCCAAATTCAAATAAGAGTGATAAATAACAGCGGAAGCAAAATAAATAAACCAAAAGTCCAGCAAGGTATGCCCATAACCCAAGGCAACCGACTGGGGTTAAAAGATAGCACTACTCGTCAGTGTCGCCTAAATCGGCACTGCCGAGCTCATCGGGCTCAAAATCGTCCTCACCTGAAAAGAAAAACAAAAAGGCCAGCCAACATCTGGCTGAGTACAAGTGCACTCGCAAGTCTTACACAAAGAAAAGTAGTTATGCATATTGGGCAATCAAGGGATAGCATTAGTGGTTCTAGTTTTGCATAAAACGCAACATCTTACATTCCTAGACCATCTAGTTTTCGAAAGCCAAGTTATAAATCATTTATTCAAGAGAGGGTTTCACAAGACATATGTAATAATATGGATCAATCAATATCAAGGTGGCTGTCCACTTTGATAAACTAAAGTACATGAACATCCCATTCATGCCGAAACCAATTGTAACCATGTCAACTTTTAATTTTTGAAGTCTAACGATGAAGCATACTTAAACCAAGTGTTGTCCATAACCGTGGACACGGCTATTCGAATAGATTATCTCTGCAGAGGTGTACTACTTTACCCACATGACCCGACTAGCCCGTAAGCCTCCGGATGCCTCCGAAAATAGCACACTTCCTTAGGTATGCCGGTAGGGAGAATCGAGATACTGATCATTTTAGCAAGAAAATCTTATTGGGATGTACCACCCATATGTGGGAATCCCAACTTAGACATAAGCATATAGCAAATGCTAAGCGGGCACACATGTTGTACTGGAGTGGCCAGTGTGAGGTAGTTAGTATGTTGCATCCCACAACATAGGTAATCGTGCTCATTAAGCAAGATATATCACATGGGGTTCCAAAGGAACATAGGATTTCACGGTCTCTATGTCCCCACACCGCTGCGGTCTTACCCAATAAAACATTCCCTTACTTAACGTGCACGGTACCCATATCCCGCATGTGATAGTACGCTCGGTACTTGGAGTGTAACGTCCATGGCTCGGTCCTTAATGGTCCGCATAAGACAACCACAAACCCGAATCTCGTGCATAACAGCACCCACACTAACAACCACTTGTCCGGACCCAAAACCATTTAACAACAACAAGTTTTGAACCAAAATAACCAGATATAACAATCTGGACAAAAATTAATAACAGAATAAGAGTTGTTATGTGTCTCCCACAATTGACGAGCTAGTCACGCCAATTGATCTACTACGTTATCTAGACCCGCAATGGCTAAGCAATAGACACACAACAATCATATCATCACAAACCTATCTTAAGCATATGTGTATGTGAAATATCAGGGATAACCATCAAGCATAGGATATAACTAATCTACTCAAACATAAAGGTATACCGAAAATAGCATGCAGGCAATATCATTGCATTTCAAATACTAATGTAAGAAAACTGGGATCAATATGATGCAAAAGAAATTTCAAAGGATGCTTGCCTTTCTGGGAGTTCACTTGCTCACTCTCGGTTACGTAGTTGTTCATTTGCGACAACTCGGACTCTATAGAAATAGTGATATCGAATGAACACCGAGAAAAGCCAAAAATTCAAAGTTCTCAAAAATGAATGAAATTTTCACAGTAGCTAGATTATGATTTTAGATGAATTTAGGTGAAAGAATTATTTCATTTGGATTTCGTATGTGAAAGTTATGATAGTTTGAAAATCGGTTTTGGGAAAAATGCTGAAAAATGGACTTCGGTTACTGTTCATCCGAAATCCAATTTTTAGCAAAAATTTGTAGATCAGTGGTGAAGAAAATGATTACATATATAAATATAGGATAAAATTATATGACCAAAATAAATTGGTTCAACTCATTTAGAGTTCAAATGAATTAGTTAAGAATTTTCAAAGTTAAAAGAATTTTGTATTGTAAAAATAATTCTTTTCTGAAATTTGTACCACATAAAAATACTTTGTAAACTCGAAGTAACCTCGCCTCTATCATAACCAAAGTCGTCCATCTAACCACACAACGTTCGGATTAACAATCTTCCAACCATACCATCTATCCGATAATTGAACAAAATCCACCGACTTGTGGGCATAATATCATGTCTAAATCCATCAATCCTTCTCCGATATATTATTTAAGCTAATACTAGCTATCTAGCTCTACTAGTCTCACCTCGGAAATTCATATTCGTATACACCCAAAATTTCCACCAACCGAGGTTTAATAAACTAACCGACACCTAATGAGCTTTACAATCTAATAACACACCCATCATCCAATCGCTCACTTACCGATCAACTCATATTCATACCACCGAACTTAGTCGTGCACCACCTCTACCAATCCAATCATATATGTGCCACTACGATCAACTAATAATCCTTTATCTAGTAATCCAATTAAGGGTACAAATATATCAACTCGACACATAGGACTTAACTACTACATACACGGTAATCCAAATATTTATCCGAAATCAAATAATCCAATCATACCTTCTCCCAATTGTAGCATGTATAACTCACATAGATATTAATTAAGCCATCCAACCAACTTGCTCACGATTAAATAAATTGTCCGATTCAACTAATCCAATCAAGGTACATAATCCGACATCCAACGAGCAATAATACACATATATAAAAGGTATATCATTAATCATCAACACATACACCATTCACCAAGTAATAGATTATAAAAATCTTTATACATCCTATCCTAAAAATAACCAATCCAGTGTGACATGAAACCTCCAATTAATGTCTCATCCAAAGATCACCACTAACTTCCATGCGACTTCATATTAATACCGACCGATCAAAATAATCAACTCATAAATTTAATGTAGCATCCACCGATCAATAATAATCATATTTTACCACAATAATCTAATTATTCGCATCCACCAATATATCGGTACATAACTACACCTACGTACAAATACAACCTAACCGGATAATTATACCGGTCCTAAGCTATCAAATCATTTTTATAAATATATATGTAAAAATAGATGCCATGCTCATGACTAATATGCAACATGCACAACTAATATCGTAAACACGATTCGATACTAAAGAATTTTACCGCGGCACTAAGCGTGCAAAATATCACCGGACTTCTTCGGTACACGCCCACGCCCACCGTAGTCGTCGCCGTCCCCGCGTCCGTTTGGCCTCTCGTCCGTGTTCATCCTAGTGCCAACGCATGCACCACACCGTCTTCTAGCACGACATGCCATGCCGGCTCGCCTCACTCGGGCCGTCACGCCGCCACATGCATGGTCGCCGCATGCATGCGCCGTCTTTGCCGACGCTACCCGCCGAGCCGGCCGTATGCATGCACCCGCCGAGCCGGCCGCCTTGTCGTCCTCCGTTGCAGCTCCCCCTCGGCTCGGCCGTCTCCGCCTTGGTGTCCTTTGTGGCGGCCTCCTCGTCGGGTACGTAGCCGGGCTGCCGCACCGCCATGCCGCCCGGCCACCATGCTGCCCGAGCGCCGGAAGCCCGCCGTGCAGCTCCACCGGCCGCTCGCCTGGCCGCAGCTACTGGTTCCAGTGCTGCCACTGCTAGCTAGCGCCAAGCCGAGCCAACTGCAGCTGCTAGGAGCTGCCGCTGGTGCACTCTGGACTGCTGCTGCCGAGCTGCTTTTGCACTGCCGAACCGCTGGGGTTTGCATGGGGCTGCTGCTACTCCAGCCGAACAAGCATAGCCCAGCTACACTTCATCTCTCTCTCGCTCTCTCCTTCTTGTAAACCATTCAAATCAACTCGCATGTGAAATCCGATGGTATGGATGGGAAGCTTAGGTGAGGACGAATCCAGCGGTATGACATGCAAAGTTTGATTTTGGGTTTTTGGTGGTGATTGGAAGGAGAGAAAGAGATGAACTTGTTTTGCTGTTCTTGCCTTGACTGAAAATGGTGCTTTGAGAGAGAAGGCAGTGGGGTGATAAGTGTTTTCGGCTGGGAGAGAAAGAGATGGCAGAGTGGATGGGAAATGGTGGCAGTGTGTGCTTCGGTTGGGATGAGAAGGAAAAGAGATTGAATGGCAGTGGGAAAAATGGATGGGTGGCAGTGAGGTTTACCCCTTTGGGCAAGGCAAAAGATGGCAGGGAGGATATGCATTCGGCTGGTGAGTGAACCGAATGGCAGCAGGGGGCTGTGTAGGGAGGGATGGTTGGTTTGGCTGCACAAAAGCCAAAGGATGGGATGTGCCCCTGCGTAAAGGAAATGATGCTAGAGGGGAGGATGGACCTGCTGTGCCATGGCAGTGAAATGATGGGGTTTCGGCTGGGACGAAGGAAAGACAGTGGTGGTTTTGGCTGTACAGTTTTTCGGTGAACAGTAATTCCAGAATTTGCAAAATGGCTGAGGTGTTCAGATAATTTATAGACATAGTTTCTTAGCTCCATAAATTACGAAATTTTTAGTAGAGGTTCCTGACATAATGTAGATGCTCAGGTAAAAATTTCAGAAATTTATCCATAGTGTGCTGCTCTCTAAAAATCTTTAAATTTACTGTTTGCGTCAAAAATGATTAGCAGTATAGTTTTTCATCTCTTTTTCTTTTACGTCGCCCAAACGACCTTGCATGTGTAAAACGATTATATAAAAGGAAAGCCCTCGAGACAACGCTCGCAACGACATAACATGCGTTGTCAAATTCTTGATTTTTGTTAGTGATTGCGAGGAGAGAAGTTAGAAAAATAAAGAATAGACACGCAGGTATTTTTCATCTGCTAATTCTATTCTCCATTTTGCGAAATCACTCAAACTGCTATGCATGCGAAAACAAATTATAGAAGCGGGTTGCTCGTGCAATGACGATCGCGGTGGTATGACATGCATAGCTTGGTTTTGAAGTTTCGGCTGAGATTTGAAGGGGGGAAACGACAGGAGTTAGCAGGGTCAGAAATTGGAAGAGATGACCAGAAGAAGAGACACGCGGTCGTTTCACCCGCGGTCGGTTGAATTGGAAAATAAGAACGGCGATACTAATGTATGCATCATGATTTTTGAAATGCATGCGGAAACGAGAAACAAAATGTTTAATTTAATTGCAGTCGCTCAAACAATTTGATTAAATATTGGTTATGATTATTATTGTTTTTTTTTATGCATCTTTTAAACAAATTTGATTTGACTTGGAAATGCAACCTTTTAATTATCTCAATTTGATTTTTGAAGCAATCTTTTTACTTAAACACAGAAAAATTTTAAAACACTGCCAAATATTTATTAGATCGCCTAGTTAAATATTAACATCCCGATTTTGAAAATCAGGATGTTACACAGAGTGACAACAAGCAGTGCAGCAGTGAGCGAGTGGACTCATGTTGAGTGTTCTATCACATGGGCTTAACCTCCCATTTAGTTATATGTTCATGGTAAGGTGGCAATGGCCTTGTCTGGAATTTTTGTCCACGTGTGCAACTATTTTTTAAAAAACAGGCTTGTCATAGATTTCAATTGCTCCAGCTCTTCTTTTAGCAATTATAATGGTTCTAATTGTGCTTAGGCATACTCATAATGCTAGTGTTTAGTGGGTTGTTTTAGCTCTTCTGTTAGCACTTCTAATGGTTTTATTTGTGCTAAGGCAGACTATGATGTCGATCGAAGTGGGATATGTCTTAAGAGTTTCTTAGCAAATGAATTTGTATACGTGATTATTAGTTTGTATTAATTTGCCGTTCTTGCTATCGACATCACTGAATACGTATGTGTGGTATAATATGTTCATGTCCTACGTACATCTTATCCTGCACAGTCTATGATGAGTTATTTACAATTACTTTCCACCTGTCATTTATCTTTGTCCCCCAAATACCGTTGTATGCTGTGCTTCAATACTCATAATGTTGGCCTCTATTCACCTTACAGGAAGGGGCCGGGATCGACCGATCCTCCCATGTGGGCTCAGCACCGGATGAGAATGCCATTGATGGCAACGATGCTAACAATGATGGCGACAACTGAAATGCTGACATTAATGGCGGCAACAACCATGATGCCAACAACATCGACCGCGACAGATACAACTAATTTGTCTTCACGATCTTTGATGACTTGCTAGCTCTTTTGAATAGTTGAACATACTATTACTGCACTTTTAGATGGACTTATATTACTTGTATGTGACATTAGTCCTTTAGGTGTATTGTGGTAGTACTGGACTTTTAGATGTCTTTTGTGTGGATTACGATGTTGCTTTCTGCAAGTGAACCTTATGGATGGTATTGTCCTTGAAATGATAAGCTTGAACTTCTTATTTGTGTATGGGGGCATGGATGTGTATTGTGATGATGTATGGATGTGTATTGTGGATTACTTATGATGCATGGATGTGGATTGTGGATTTATAATATAGATATGTATGAAAATGTAATCAATTGAGAATTTCTGCTAATGGGATATGTCAGAATTACATTTTTCGGACGGGTAAAACAACTGTCAGCAAAATTCGTTTTATGCACAGTTCAAAACCGTCAAGTTTAATTTTGTTGACGGTTCTTACCCGTCAGCAAAATTCATTTTATGCACGGTCCAAAACAGTCAAGTTTTATTTTGTTGATGGTTCTTACCCCGTCAGCAAAATTCATTTTATGCACGGTTCCGAAAACCGTCAAGGTTAATTTTGTTGACGGTTCTTACCCGTTAGCAAAAATCATTTTCTTAACGGTTCTAAAAACCGTCAAGTTTAATTTTGTTGACGGTTATTACCCGTCAGCAAAATTTATTTTCTTAACGGTTCAAAAAACCATCAGCAAAATATGCAAAAACCGTCAGCAAATATTTTCTTGACGGTTAACCGTCAGACAAATTGGACATCCCTGACCACCTAGACCTGAGGGTATTTTCCTGACGGTTAACCGTCAGGAAAATTAAACCTGACAGTTTTTTCTATTTTTCTGACGGTTTTAAACCGTGAGGAAATACCCGTTTTGTAGTAGTGTCGATCATATATATCTTCCGCCAGTTGTTTGACAACCGAAAGATTCATATATCACAATACTAATCAAATGCCCCAATTAGCAGCTGACATCCATGCAAAGCAATATATGGATGCATTTGGACTAAGAGCATGTACAATGGTATAACGACAGTTGTTTGTTGTTAGACATGATGGTATCTCGGCTTCCTACATATATAATAGTTGTACGTGTTTACATGATAACTGTAGTCTATATATGTGTAACTCATGTACTCTGATTTTAACAATCAAAAGATAGCGTTACATTCCTCGTTTACATCTGTAAGCCTTAACACGTAAGACACGAGATGACGTGAAGGAGAGAGAAAGGACATAGAGAATTGAGCCGTCTTTTGTGTAGTAGTCGACTGTAATACGAAAAACAAGACATGTTTTATATGGATGAGCTATCTATAAACATATATAAATAGATAACATATTGTAGAAACTGTCTTTAGTGTTGTCTATATATTGCATACCCTAACAACTAGTACATCCCTTAACAACTAGCCTCCTACCTCATTCCTAATTAACCCCAGCCACGAAACGGATACCCCCCCGGAATTTAAGCACCGATCAGAACGCAAGTTACATCTTTTTACCTATGTATCTACACCAAATTAAAATCCACGCCGAAAGGGAAAGAACAAGTGAACAACCCGTGCGGCATCTCCATCTCCATTGCATGCACTTACGCATGAGATTCTGATCTTGGTGTGTAGCACTGGTAGTGCAGTGTCTCGCTCCCCTTGGACGAAAGGGCCTATTTAGGCACACACTCCCTTAACCCCTTAATTCGTCGATCTCTCACGTCCTCGATCTCCTCCTAACTTTCTCTCACCATGGCCGCGTTCTCCGAGTCCGACCACGGCGCCGGCACGGTGGTAGTACTGATGCTGCTTCTGCCAGTGGCGGTGGTGGCCGGCGACGCACCGTTCTCGTGCGGGCCGTCGTCCCCACGCAGGGGCTCGCGTTCTGCGACGCGTCGCTGCCGGTGGTGCAGCGGGCGGCCGACCTGGTGGCGCGGCTAACGCCGGCTGAGAAGGTGGCACAGCTGGGGGACCAGGCGGCCGGGGTGCCCCGGCTGGGCGTGCCCGCGTACAAGTGGTGGTCGGAGGCGCTGCACGGGCTGGCCACCGCCTCCACTTCGACGGCGCCGTCCGCGGCGCCACCAGCTTCCCGCAGGTCCTCCTCACTGCCGCCGCCTTCGACGACGACCTCTGGTTCCGCATCGGCCAGGTACGTAACACGTACAATGGCCCGTGAGGCCAACAGTTTCGCTTTTCTGCGTAGGACGTGGAAGTAGTAGGACACAGCGACACTAATGCTGCGTTGGATCACACTAGCTTCTCGGGCCGGTGGTTAGTTAGTTGGATCACACTAGCTTCTCTTTTTTTAAGCCTCTAAATTCGAACAAAACAAAAAAAATTGGACGAATTGATTTATTTCGGCGAAATTTCTCCGAAATTATGAACCCCACGCATCATGCACGAGCCTTTCGGCTTCCCCCCACCCATTCACTGGGTCGTTTTTTGATCCGTGATTTGGGAGCAGACAAAGACCATAGTAACTATGCTCGTGGGTGAGAATTTGCTAAGCTCTCTTTGGTAAAATACGGCATATATATATATATATATATATATATATATATATATATATATGGAACGTATCTAGTGTTAATGGGTAATTCAGTACTAAGGTGCTAATGGTAATCTTGATCGTTGGATCTGGATTGAACATTCAAGATTAATAGGGCTCTCACCTCCAAACCATTTAATCACCATGGATACTCCCACCTCCAATGAGCCTTCATTAATGCGTCTGCATTAAATACCCTGCATGCTCTCACCACCAATGCTCTGCATTAAACACTCTGCATGATCCAACGGTAAAGATTGTCATTAGCATCTTAGTACTCAATTACCCATTAGCTACATCTAATATGGTGGATTATGTTTTATTTGTGCGGGGGTAATGAAGTGCATACTGCATATATAGTATCATGTTTAGATAAAAAGGGAAGTGCATAATTTCAATTATATGGTCGATAAATTGTGCTGATATTTTAAACTAGTTGACCATGGACTATGGTACAAATTTCGAAAATTATATGTGCGGAAAGGTTATGTTGGTTCTGGGTTTTTAGGTGTTGCTTTGTGTTTAATTGGTACACAGGCAGGCAGTGAGGCTTGAGTCATATACGGAAATAAATAAAGAATCCGTGCTTAAATGCAATGGTTATGTTTGTGAAATATTAATATTCATATGGTGTTTGTGATTTTAAAAGTATGATTAAATCTAGTAGAAAATTTTATGTTCTTTTCATGATTGAAAATGTCATTAATTATGTGTGAAAAAAATCTTTATGGGCGCACTTTCTAACTCGTAAAAATCGAGGATTTTTTTATGGACAGTGGTGGAGCCAGAACATTATACCTAGATTCTTGAAAGAAAAATATTATACCTAGCTAGTTATAAAACTTTAGTGCTAAAAAGGACTTCTCATAAACCTTAGATGCACTGTGTATATATTTTTCTTCTTTGGGAAAAAGTTAAATAAATCTTTTGGGGCCTATATTGGGCTCACTCCGCCAGTGGTTACCCACATTAACTGTTTCTATGCTTTTAGTTGTACCTGTCTATTTTTCTAGAGAATTTTTTCCAGTCTCAAATAGGGCTTAAGTGTCCAAATCATTTTTGTTTCCTCTCCAAAACCATATACTTTGTCCCTTTGTTGTTCACTTCACTCGATCTAGCTTGCCTGCCATGTGAAATACTCATCTGTGGTATTAACCATTGATACGACGCATGTGCGTACAATGTAGGCGATCGGCACGGAGGCTAGGGCGCTGTACAACCTGGGGCAGGCGGAGGGGCTCACCATCTGGTCCCCCAACGTGAATGTCTTCAGGGACCCACGGTGGGGCCGCGGCCAGGAGACCCCCGGCGAGGACCCCACCGCGGCGGGCAAGTACGCCGCCGCCTTCGTCAAGGGACTGCAACGTCCTGCTCAAGAACGACGCCGGCATCCTCCCGCTCGATCGGTCAGTGGTCGGGTCGGCTGCCGTGATCGGCCCCAACGCCAACGACGGCCTCGCCCTCATTGGCAACTACTTCGGCCCGCCGTGCGAGTCCACGACGCCGCTCAGAAGCATCCAGGGGTACGTCAAAGACACGAGGTTCCTGTCCGGGTGCAACTCGGCGGCCTGCGACGTGGCAGCGACGGACCAGTCGGCCGCGCTGGCGGGATCGTCGGACTACGTGTTCCTCTTCATGGAGCTGAGCCAGCAGCAGGAGAGCGAAGGGCGCGACAGGACGAGCCTGCTGCTGCCCGGGAAGCAGCAGAGCCTCATCACCGCCGTCGCCGACGCGGCCGGTGATCCTAGTGCTCCTCACCGGCGGCCCGGTGGACGTTACGTTTGCGCAGACGAACCCGAAGATCGGCGCCATCCTGTGGGCAGGATACCCCGGCCAGGCCGGCGGGCTCGCCATCGCCAGTGTCCTCTTTGGCGACCACAACCCCGCTGGAAGCTGCCGGTGACGTGGTACCGGAGGAGTTCACCAGGGTGCCCATGACGGACATGCGGATGCGCCACGACCCGCCACCGGCTACCCGCCGAGCTACCGCTTCTACCAGGGCAAGACCGTCTACAAGTTCGGCTACGGTCTCAGCTACTCCAACTACTCTCGCCGGCTAGTCTCATCTGGCACCGGGAAGCCGGCACCCATCAGGAACCACTACCGGACACTGTGTAGTTACCGAGTGCCCCGACAATTACCGAGTGTCAAAAGTCGGGGCACTCGGAAAACATTATTTACCGAGTGCCAACACTCGGAAAACATAAACACCCGGTAGTAGACCAATTTACCGAGTCACCACACTCGGTAACTTGAGACACTCGTTAAAACTACAAGTTTACCGAAGGGGCGCACTCGGTAAAAACAGCCACTCGGTATTAAGGTGCCACGTCACCTAGGATAGCAACCGTGCGCCAAACGGCGTCACGGCATGACATGTTTACCGAGTGTTATGAGCATACACTCGGCAAACATCATGTTTACCGAGTGCAAGTTCACAACACTCGGTAAACACTATCTTTTACCGAGTGTATTGTTGAAACACTCGGTAAAATTCAACCAAATTTCTTGTTTTTCCCTTCATTCTTTTTCCTCTATCCACATATGATATTTAGTACTCCATTCCAAAATATGGTGTTTATTTCGATTTATTTACTATATTTCACAAAATTTTCATTCTTTATGAAAATTAGGTACATATCGTGTAAATTTAATTGTAATAATTAAAATCGAACTCGATAAATCACGAGATTGGAAGAATTAACATTGAAGCATACATCTATATTATAGAAAAATTTTCATAACGTTTCGGAAGTATATTTACATTCGTCGCTGCCGAACCGGTACATCTTCCAAAGAGACACTAAACATTAACAATGACGAGTAGGATTTCTATTAAGAGTGAAATTCAACATTATGATTTGAACTTGGAATTTTTTAGATAGTAAATAGATGACATGAAATAGTTCATGTGAAAGTTTGGTGAATTTTATGATTAAATTGGCATTTTTTCTTTTTAGTTTTGCATGAAATGATGGATACTTTTACCGAGTGTGACCTTAAACACTCGGTAAAGGTTAGCCACGGCCCACTGTCTGCCACAGTGGGCTGCCATGCTTCTGTTTACCGAGTGCCGTAGATCTGGGCACTCGGTAAACATGTACCAGGCCACAGTGGGCTGCCATGCTTCTGTTTACCGAGTGCCGTAGATCTGGGCACTCGGTAAACATGTACTAGGCCCACATGTCATTGGGCTGCGGTGCTTGAGTTTACCGAGTGCCGTATATCTAGGCACTCGTAAATGTAAGCACTCAACACCTACCCGCTTCTCCTCGGATCGTATATCACTCAACAACTCCCCGCGCGACACGCCAAGACATCCTCGCCGCATCACGCTGTCAGTCCCGCGCGGCGCCTCGCCGCCCTCAGACTTGCGCGCGCCTCCAGCGCCAAGGCCAAGGCGCTCCACGCCGTCGCCGGCGCCTCTCGCCGTCGCCGCGCCTCCCCACCGCGGCCGCCTCCTCCCCCACCACGCCGCCGCTGCGCCTCATTGTCGCCGGCGCCTCACCGCCACGGCCGCCTCCTCCTCCACCACCGCGCGCGCCGCCTCCTCCTCCGCGCCGCCAGACTAGGTTTTGAGAAATCTTTGGCTACCAACTCCATTTTTGTTATGTTCAGGGATTACGGATCCTAGATACATGTGTGCTTTGCATCGATATGATTGAGACGATTAGTTACTACATAGGAGAAATGTGTGTGATGGTTGACGATTCATAGGGTTGGATCATTGGCTTGCATAAAAGCTCAAGCAGAGGAAACACGTGAAATTTTGTAGCTAAATTGCCGATTTAGTAATCTTTGCATTCCATGTTTCTGCTACTTAGTGGTGTTTTGTTGTTATGTGACGCAGAATAAGGTCCTTTTTCTATGCTATATTTTGATGCTATTGAAACAATTAATTAGAATGGCAGAAATGGGTTGCTTGTTCTTTTGTTTTTTGTTTGCACATTGCATTATGGTCCAATGTCCTATTTAGAATTAGTGAATGATATGATATGGTTCTTAATTTTCCATTTTTGGGTGTATATGGAAAACAATGGCAGCCCAGAAGATGTCATTAAAAGGTTTGAGAAAAGAAGCCATGCTGTGGACAGCAGGGGGTATGCAGAGTACCCTTGAGCACTTGTTCTCACCAATTCTATAGCTGATTACCTCCCAGACGAACAATCTGGGAAGCCTGCTAGCGCTGGTAAGTTCCTTTCACAACTCTCACTTGTATGGCACTTTGATGTTTTCTGCTACTCTATGACCGACCTCCTGAATACTAGGCATTGAACTTGACCTTTTCATGTGATTCGGCTTAGGGAACCATAGTTTTCACAGATGATTATTTTTTGTAAAAAAAAGTATTATTACTGTATTTCAGAATAAAAACTAGATTATTTATATAAAAATTCGCCAGACAACATGATGTGATGTTGCCCTTCCAGGTGAAATGCTATTTTCAGTAAAAAATTGAATCCATTTCATGCTATTTACGATGAAATCTAGCTCCTTATTTCTTGATTTAGTCCTAGAAAATTTGGTGTGCCACTACTATATGAAGGGCAGAAAAGGGTGTCCCATTAGTAAGCCGTCAATTGAAGCAACGTGGGGGCCTGTGGTCAAGAACAAGGATCGCTTCATTAAGGTATTTCATTTTCCAAATTGAAGTGCATGTGATGTCTGCAGATAATAGTTCACTTTAGAACTTTTTCTGCGATTTCCTATCCATATATGATTGGGATTATCAGTTGAGCTATTTTGAATCTGTTGTAGACTTTCTAAATATCTGTATATGCAACAATGAAAATTCTTGCTATCAGGATAAAGTATGTTAGAAATATATGTTAGAAATAAAGTATGCTAGAAATATTCGTTCATACCAAATCTGCACTACTACTCTATTGCTCTAAACTGCAATATCGTCTATATGTTAGGATGGATGACCGTCGCTGGATGTACGGGCTATCGAGAAGAGGGTCAATACACAAATGAATGGATTGAGAAGGCCAATGATTTCATGACGAAGGCATTTGCAAATGGACGGCGACATGCCCGTGTCCTCAGTAGGAAGTGTAAGAACAAGGCAATGAAAACATATGAGGAGATGACTAAAGATCTTGTCAACAATGGATTTGTAGAGAACTATACCCGGTGGACCATGCATGGTGAACGCCATCGTGCGAGAGAAGAGGTCGTGAGACAACGGATCGAGGAGTTTGATTCTGCCGGGTGGCGAAATGTTAAATGACCATAACATGGCTTTCGATGAAGGAAGTGCGAGCAGAGCGAGCAATCGCAAAGGCGTTTACGCCATGTTGGATGCGACACAACAACCCTTCACGGCGCACTCAATGTTTCTAAACCGGATGCCATTGCACGCCTAATGGTCGTGAAGTCCCGATTTAGCCGAGTAGAGAATCCTTCGATCAACTGTTGACAGTAGTTGGCACCCTACTTCCGGATGATCACGCTCTGCCAAAGAACACGTATGAGTCAAATAAAATCGCCGTGCACTCAAGATGTCGTGAGCGGATACATGCTTGTCCGAACGGATGCATCTTATTCGGGAGAACGTCTCGACGATAAGTCCTGTCCGAAGTGTAAGGCATCTAGGTACATTGAGTTAGAATCTGGTGATGGTCGGAAGACGCAAACAAAAGTTGGCGCAAAGATCCTGAGGTACCTTCCTTTCATACCGAGGATCCAACGGCTTTTCATGAGCGAGGAATCCGCAAAACAGATGACGTGGCACAAAACTGGACGCCGATACACTGACAAGATGATACATCCGTCCGATGGTGAATCATGGAAAAGCTTCGATCGGAAGCATACCGACAAAGCTGACGAGGCTCGTAATGTACGCATTGCACTGGCAACTGATGGGTTCAATCCTTATGGAATGGGTTCTTCACCATACACATGTTGGCCCGTATTCGTCATCCCTCTCAACCTCCCACCTGGCGTCGCCTTTCAACGGCAAAATATTTTATTGTCACTTATAATTCCAGGACACCCGGGGGCTAATATGAGTGTGTACATGGAGCCTTTGATAGACGATTTGGTCCGTGCATGGGACGAAGGGGTAGTGACATCGACCGATTCACAAAGACAAACTTCAGAATGCATATTTGGTACCATTATTCCATGCATGACTTCCTGGCTTATGGGTTATTTTGTGGCTGGTGTGTTCACACGAAGATGCCATGCCCGATATGCAAGTCAGCTGTGGAGTTCTTTCGGTTGGAGAAGGGGGGCAAGTTTTCTTCGTTTGACAAACATCGACAATTCCTCCCTCTTGACCACCCATTCAGGAGAGACAAGAAGAACTTTCGAAAAGGTGTCACAGTGGAAGACTCTGCACCGGAAATGATGACAGTGCCTGTGTTCTTGAGATGTTAGATGGTCTTGTGGTCGACAATGAAAAGGGGGCTTCGTGGGATACTAAAAGAGCATGCTGGACACACAAGTCGTGCTTGTGGAAGCTTCCTTACTTTAAGGACCTCCTTCTTCCACATAACATTGATGTAATGCACTTGAAAAGAATTTACGAGGCGGTCCTTCACACAATCATGGGTAGGAAAAGTCAAAGGACAATGTCAAGGCTAGATTGGATCAAGCAACGCTGCGATAGACCAAAGCTAAACATGTTGCCTCCCTTACGCGGAAGTCATGGAAGAAGCCTAAGGCCGACTTCGCCCTAACGAGGGCCCAAAAGAAAGAAGTTCTTCAATGGTTCCAATCATTGATGTTCTCGACTGTATGCAATAATTGGAGGAGGGTGTGAACTTAAGTACCATGCGAATCACTGTGGCTCAAGAGTCATGATTACCACATATGGATTGAACGCCTTCTTAGGTGATGGTTCGTGGCTATTTTCCGATCACATCTGGCAGTGATGACAGAGTTGAGCATGTTCTTCCGCAAGCTATGTGCTAAGGAGATATCTCGGACCGAGATTGAAGAAATGGAAAGAATAGCCCGGTGTTGCTCGCAAGTTGGAGAAGATCTTTCCCAGGCTTCTTCAATCCGATGCAACATTTGCTCTTGCACCTACCATATGAGGCAAAAATGGGGGGCCCTGTGCATGCCCGTTGGTGCTATCCAATTGAGCGATGCCTAAAGGTTCTTAGAACAAAATGCAAAAATAAATGCAAAATTGAAGCTTCCTGTGCAGAGGCATCCATTGTGGAGGAGGTGTCATACTTCACAACAAGATACTATGCCGACAACCTTCCTAACGCATAATCCACCCCTCGTTACAATGTCGTCGACAATCATCGACCCTCACCTTTTCGAGGGCAACTCTGAAGTGCAAGTGAACCTACCTTGAAGATGTTGAGCCTAGAAGAGTGGCGCTCTATCCAGCTGTATGTGTTGCGGAACCTTGAAGAGGTTGGCCCGTACATTGCGTAAGTTTTACACAAACTTGTTTCTTTTCTTGTCAATATTTTGCATGCACCCATCCAACCCTCTTGTTAACGGCCGTTCTAAAGAAATTTGTTCTCCTCTACCATCGTCCTTCACGGAGGGAACCCACCAAGCGGAAGTTGAAACCCTTCTAAGACATGGCGCGGGAGAACGAAATCCCACTTTTATTTGTTGGTTCAAGGAGGAGGTCTTGCTCAATTTCATTTGTTGTTTGTACTTAACTCTCAACTCGACAAATATATAACGAATCATCCTACTTGAACTAGCGTGCCAAACCGACGTGTCTATGAGTGCCGAGTTGAGGCAAGTTGCCAATGGATTTGAATTTAGGGTCAAGTCATTCTCTCGTAACGATGTCAATGGATATCGCTTTCACACAACTTCGGCACGAGCGAGTCGGCCAATCGAAGAACCACAAATACCGGTGTTTTCACGCCAGGCACAGATGGGTTGGACTACTATGGAATAATTGAAGAAATATACAAACTCAAGTTTCCTGGTTGTGTACCTCTTCGTCCTGTCATATTCAAATGCCATTGGTTTGATCCCAAAGAAGTGATAAAGACCCCTGAGCTTGGGTTAGTCGAAGTTCTAAAGTCATCCGTCTTGCTAGGAGACGACGTGTACATTGTGGCCCAACAAGCCACGCAAGTTTATTATCTCTCATACCCGTGCCAAACCAAAGACCGTCTTAAGGCGTATGATGTGGTGTACAAGGTATCGCCGCATGGTAAAGTACCTGTCCCAAACGATGATGATTATAACATCGATGCAAACACATATGACGGAGAGTTCTTTCAAGAAGAAGGATTAGATGGGAGTTTTGAGATTGTCTTAGATGTAGATCTCGAATGGAAGTAGACAATGATACGGTCATTGTTGACGGGATGATGGAGAGGAGGTTCACAACGCCAAGGACTTGTTATTACTTGAGCAACACCATTGAGCAAAGGTCGCTAGTGATGAGACTTTGAGAGACGATCATAATTACGTCGACAATAGCGATGATGAGATTTTGGCCCACCTATCAATGATCTTGATGATTATTTCTAGTACATGTAAGATCTGTAGTACTTATGGCAATTTTATACATGTATGATACATTTACTTATTTTGCATCTCTTTTATACATGTATGATACATTTACTTATTTTGCATCTCTTTTATACATGTACGATACATTTACTTATTTTGCATCTCTTTTATACATGTATGATACATTTACTTTTGTATATGCGCATCGATAGTTTATTCCTTTTGTTGCGGTGATTGATGGTGGGCGGTGGAATCGGGAAGATTAGGTCGGTTATGACCTTCTTGGTGAGTGGCGAGGGGTCCGGCCGTGGTGGAGGAGGAGGGCATGCAGGCCCGAGGTGGAGGGCGTGCCGGAGGAGGAGGAGGAGGACGACGACGAGGGCGTGCACAGGGAGGTGGAGCCCAGGGTGGAGGTGGAGCCTAGGGTGGAGGAGGAGCCAAGGGTGGAGGAGGAGGACGGCGACGACGAGGGCGTCGAGCGCGACACCTCCTCCACAGACGACGCAGCGACGAGTTCGTGAGCGGCCACGGAGGAGGATGAGGAGGAGGAGGAGACCAGGAGGAGATAGCGGAGGCAAGTGGAGGAGGCACGGAGGAGGATGAGGCCGAGCGGGTGAGCCGAGGAGGATGCCGACTTGCCGGCAGAGGAAAATGGGGTGCCTACGGTTTGGTCTGAGGGTCGTCGCGCCTCCCGCACTTACCCATACTGAGACGGCCGGTGATTCGACCCTCCTAACTAAGTAAGTAATTTTTGCATGTTAACACTACTTCACGTGTTTTTAAGTTATAATGTAAACTAATATTCAATCTCAATAACTTTGTGCGAGGATTGGGAAATGGTGATCCTGTGGAGTCACTCGCCGAGTAAACGGGATCCAGGTCTTCTCGTGCAGGCAAACTACCCGGATGGTGAGGATCGATGGTGTTGTGCACCCGCCATGAAGTGGTCCCACCGGCACGCCGCTAGCGATCGGTCGATCGGTGGGCGGTGTTATAACAAACAAGGCCGACCGGGTGATGAAAGAGTCGGGTGCGTGTTCATCGCACTATGCCGATAATAACATCACATTAATTGTATATTATCGACTTTATTTGCTTGTAGGATTACTACACCTTGGCGAGGGAGTACGAGGGAGGACGCGGATGACGTGGTGAACAGAGTCCGTGTTCACCGAGTGCGAGACCTCTTCTACGAGACAAAGCCCTGTGCGGTAAGAATTTACCATGCCCGCAGAGGACACAGAGTCACAGAGCGCAGCAAGGCACCCGCCGACTAAGGAGCAATACTTGACGGTAAACATGAGATTACATCGTCTGCGATTAATTGTAATCAAATTGATTTATGATTTGTCATGTGCTCGTTATGCGTGCAGTGCCTCCGCTTGGTGTGCGGGATGGACAAGCTCGCGGGAGGCCATTGTAGACAAGTGGTTGAGTGAGAGTACGAGCAATATCACACCGCACGCTCACGCTGCGCGGCGATGATGCAGGTTCCTCGCACAAACAAGGCCCCACTACCCTTAAGGAATATGCATCCGGATATGTACGCAGATTTCATTTCGTTGTTGCTATGCTAACTTCAATGCATAATATCTTAACGGTTAGTTTGGAGGTCGACGACCGTCAAGTCATAATTGTTTACCGAGTGTCATTGTTGCACTCGGTAACTCTATGCTCGAAAGCGCCGATATTAGACACTCGGTAAAATAACTTCACCGAGTCGTTGTTTGCCGAGTCCACTTTATCGAAAGTGCCACACTCTGTAAACAGCTTGCGAGAGTGTGTAGACTATTTGCCGAGTGTTACTCACACTCGGTAAATAAATGATATCCGTAGTGAACCCATGGCGACTGACCTTAACGCCAACCGCAGACGGACGGCGAAGAGCTACCACGTCGAAGAGATGGGCGCCGAGGGGTGCGGCGACTCAAGTTCCCGGTTGTCGTCGAGGTGCGTAACCACGGCCCCATGGACGGCAAGCACTCGGTGCTCATGTACCTCCGGTGGCGAACACGAAGGCGGCCGCCACGGCGAGCCACCGACGGGTTCAGAGCCAAGATCTCAAAGCAGGAGAAGGCCAACCTCAAGTTTGACATCAGCCCATGAGAACATTTCAAAGAGGTGAGGAGGATGGCAAGAAGGTCATAGACAGAGGTCTCATTTCCTCATGGTTGACAAGCATGAGTTGGAGATTAGATTCGAGGCTTGAGTTTTTAGACGGCGGCGAAGTACAGGTGGTGGATACGGTGCAATTCTTTCCTTGTATAATTTATTGCAATTGTTTATGATTCAGTTGCCATAGGAACTGAGGTTCCTAGGCTCCAAGAAATAAGTTACACTGCCTCTTCAAATATAGCTGATTTTCTTCCCACGAGAAATCTCTACTAATAAAACACGAGGTTTACCCACACAACGGGATAATCAATCGTCACACCTCTCTTCTTAGATGCATGAGACAGTCGTCTGCGAGCCGCCTCATCAAAAACCGCCGAGAACTCACCCTTGCCCTAGAAACTGTCGGTCCCACAAGAAATCTCTACTAATAAAACATGAAGTTTAGCCTCACACAGCGGCATAATCAATCGTCACACCTCTCTTCTTAGATGCACCAAACAGTCGTTTGCGAGCCGCCTCATCAAAAACCGCCGAGAACTCACCCTTGCCCTAGAAACCGTTGGTGGCTTCATCCTCCCACGTCTCTTGGTATTTTGCATCCGTTCCCACTATCTCAACCCTTCTCTCTTTCTATCTCCATCCAAGATATGTAACTACTCGCCGCAAGAAGATAGCGACGCAGCATCAAGGAGGCGTGAGGGTGAGGGACCACACATGCTACTCGTCTAGTCCGGTGGTAGCCTGCCGGGGCACGGATTTACACATCCGAAACTCTCTATGTATTCTGAACTAGTCCGAGATCAGTAGCTAGCTCACACATAAAACATCGATGAAGTATCATCCATTTATCAATTTAACTAAAAAAATATATCAAAATAACAATAGTACTAATAGCTAGGCCTTATGGTTAACATTTACTTAACTTACTACGTAGGGCTAAAGAAACAAATAAACTCTTACAGCGGAACCGAAAAACATGAAAATATCAATCAACATGCCGACGGGCAATCAAGTGGAGAACGCATCCTAATTCGCAAAGCCTACAAATGGATCTCTTTTTAGAACTCTTGAGCGGCTTGATACTCTTCAACTGAACACCAAAGTTTAAACCCGTGAGTACATAAAATATTCAACAAGTCGTAGAGAACAGTATGCAATTAATATTCATGCAGGGCTTGAACAAATGAATAGTTCTATGGTTCTTTTGGAGAAAGCAGGTATTAACAGTAAATAGATTGAAATGCGTAGTTAAAAAGAATAATAAATAAATAAACAATTACTTTGAAATAACTAGTGAACCTCCCGTTCATTTTCCAACCAAACCACCAAGTGAATAACCCATCCACTAAGCGAACATCACATTCACCAAGTGAATCACCCATTCACCTTCCGACATATTTTTTATAAAGAAGCTCTATCTCTCGTGTGAAATCCCCGAGCATTGTCCATAATCAGGGACACGGTTATTTAAACAATTCTAACTCTGCAGAGGTTGTACAGCTTTACCCACAAGAAATAAATCAACTTATAATATATGTTCACACACTTCCGTAGGTGCGTGACTAAGTGATTATCACAAGGCATTTACAAACTCCTCCTTAATCCAAGTATGCTCACTAAGGTTTCAACACTGAATGTCATCATGACCAGACAGGCCCCCTCTTGCGCCATTATGAGTATCCATTCCGAAACTCACGCTTCCAAAAACAGAATTAAGCTAAGACATTACTAATTAGTTAGTCAGGTCTATCCCATACTGGACATGTGGTTGTACGATATGGCTCAGTTCAATGACGCAAAAGATTAAATCCTTGACAAGTTACTCAGGCGAGATTACCCCATCCAAAATAATGTGACTCACCCACCCCCTTTACTGCACCATCATTCGCCTAAGCACAAATCATTTTATTCAACCAAACCAAGGACAATCTCTACCATAACACAAAATTTTATAATAGCGGTATCGCACCACAATTGACACAATAGTGACATCACACCACAGTTGCACAACAATGACATCGCACCACAATTACATATATCATTAAGTCAAATTATCAATATTGAACATGTGATCATGAGCCCATTGTAACTAAGCATCACTAAGCATCTCCACAATAAGACATATTGGTGATACATATATGTCCAGCTAATATTGACCATCCTATGGTGACAAATGATTCATGACAATCATATAATCAATGGAGGTATAGTGACAAATAGGCGATTAACTATTCAAAAGCAGTTGATATAAAGATAGCATGCGCTTTATATAAACCAATATAATTTCAAATCAAAGGTTCAATATGATCAAAGGAATACAACTTGCCTTGGATTTGCTCGGCTACTACATTTGGATCTTGAGCTTTGCTTCGCTCCCGCTCTTGAAACAGATCGCCTAATGAGAGAAAACAACAAGCGATACATAAATACATCCAAAAGAAAATCAAATAAATTGAAAACATCAAAACCACCTCTAAAAGAAAGAGCTTGATCTTAGATGAATTCGAATTTGAATGGATGGAATCTGAGCTCTGACGAAGGAGAACGGGCTCTCTAAAATTTGTGAAAGAAAAAGATAGAGAAAACACTATTATGGATTGTCGAATTTCCTTTCAAAAGAAAATTCCAGATTATTACATCAATGTGACATCAGCAAGAATTTTAATTTTGACCAGAATTAAATTTCTAAAGGAAAAGAAATTTAATACTAACATGTGGGACCAGGCTGTAAGAGAGAGAAAGAAAAAAAGAGCAGATGACACGTGGGACCCACCTGACACACACACACACACACAGAGAGAGAGACAGGGAGAAAACAGAGGAAGAATGGCTGCTGGCTTGCGCCGACGACGGCGATGGATGGTGATGAGGTAGCGCGCCAAAGGTGAAATGGGTTGCCGCGCTCAACGGTGAAGCGAGGTGGCTACGTGGCGAGAGTGGCGCAGAGGCATCGACGGCGGCGGCGGAAGGGCTCCACAGGCATGCGGCGACGGTGGCGGCTCAACGGGGCCCGAAGAGAAAGGAGGGGAGCACGAGGTTGGTGGCGGCGTAAGGAACTCGAGGAGCACCTTGGGCGCCTCGAGGAGGACGGAGGCGGCGGCGAGACGGAGACCGGTGGCAGGGAAGAAGGGTGACGGCGGCGGCTCGGCACGGCGTTGGAGAAAGGGCAAGAAGGGAGAGGAACGGAAGAGGAGGACGAGGGACACACGATGATGCACACGGGATGGAAAGTGGCTCATCGAAGAGAGATCGCAGATGGAAGTGATGGCCGGATTTGGGGAAGATGAGGGCGACATTGGAGCGGTGATCCTCCAGGGACAGCAATGGGAACACAATGTAGAACTTGGAAGGGCGAACTCAACGGCAGTGGAGGAACGGATGACGAACAGTGGTGGAGCGCGTCGGTGAAGTGCTTGCGGCGACGACATCCTCGGTGGATTCCGGCGAGACGAAGGTGGTAATGGGCACGGTGGTCTAGGGCTTTAGGAGAGAAGGTTGCGGCGGAGATTTTGACACGGGTGGCTGCTCTTAAATAAGGCCAGGCAGGGGAGTTTGCAACGGAGACAATGGCATGGCAACGTGTCCGGCTCAAACACGGGCGGAGCTGGCGGGAGGAAGAAGGAAAGGAGGAAGGAGGAGGGAGGAGGCTGACAAGCTGGGCCCGCTCAGCAGCAAGAGGAGGGATGGGAGGCGAGGTGGGCTGCGCTACCGCGGGAAAAAGAAACAATTTGGGCCAACAGTAAAAGAAGAAAGGCCGGGGAAAGAAAAGCGGCTGGAGAAGAAAAGAAATGTGGCCCGAAAGGAAAAAAAATCCAGAAAAAGGATGTTCCGAATATCAGAAATTAGATTAAAGCAAACTGAGCTAAAAGAAATAGCAAATAAACTCCACAAATTCCTGGAAAATTCCAAAAAATATTCTAGAACTCAAGGAACCCAAATAAAACAGTTTTGAATTTAATTAAAGTTTAAATTAATCACATTAAATTGTTTTGATTTCTGAATATTCAAATTAAACTTGAATTTTACAAAGAAAATTCAAATTGTTATTTTTTTTTAAACGTTGAACAAATGAACTCCAAATTTTGGATGTTACACAGCCAAGGGGCCTTAGACTTACCAGCGAAGAGGCAGAGGCATGGTCTGGTGTTAAAAGATGGAGTTTACCCCCGCGCAGCGGAATGATCAATCGTCCCACCTCTCTTCTTAGATGTGCCAAAGGGTCGTCCGCAGCCACCTCGTCAAAAACCGTTGCAAAGTCACCCTTGCCCCAGAAACCGTCGGTGGATTCATCCTCCCACGTCTCTTGGTATTTTGCAACCGTTCCCACTATCTCACCCTTCTCTCTTTCTATCTCCATCCAGAAGATGTAACTACTTGCTGCAAGAAGGTAGCGACGCCACATCGAGGAGGTATGAGGACGAGGGGCTGCGCGTGCTACTCGTCTAGTTCAATGGCAGCCGAGGGGTCTTAGACTTACCGGCGAAGATGCAGAGGCATAGCCTGCTATTGGTGTCCATACTAACTGATGTAGAGGCGTATGCCGGGTCACCGGCCCACTTGGCCAATGTTATGCTCACATACATGCCCATTAACCCTGGTTTCTTCATATTGCATGTAGGTGCGTGAGATTCATAGAGCTAGGGTAGAGCAGGGTGGTGCTTGGGAGGGCATCCCCGTGGTGAATCGTTGTTTGAGCCAACAGATGGTCGGATGTCGCGCACCGGGATTTGCAGCGCTACGCGGACACCGGCAACCTCAACATCTTCTAACTTCTTGGCACGGTGAGAACGATTGGTAGAAGAATCAATCGTGTTTGTTCTTTGCGTTATGCATTGGCGATCGTGCTGATCGAGCTCAGATCCGGCTCGAGTTGGATTTGGAGGTGGGCACTCGGATATGGTCGGTTATTGCTATGTTTTTTCTCATGATGTACGAGGGTGTTGATGCATAGATGAATATTTTTTGTTTAGGTTGATTTGGTGCTAATGACTCCTCAACATCGACCAAGAGGATGTGGGCCGTGGCGATAGTACTACAATCCCTAGCCAGGGGATTTAGCTATCTGAGTTGTCATCTTCGACACTAAGGCCCACCTCGATGTCGTCATCAATGCAAACCACCTCACCACACTCCTCACCAAGGAGTTCCTCCCACTCTTCCTCACAGAGCTCCTTGTTGGCGATGTCAAGCATCTCGCCTGGCTGAGGAGCATGGGCACAGGCGGGCCCTCCTCTGTAGATGAGGAGGCCCAAAAGCATTCGTAGAGGTGCTTGGACACATGCTGGGCGATCAGCCGCTACTGTCTGCGAGGCGATTCTTCCGACGCTTAGAGTGGAACCGCGCCATGCACGTTAGTCCTCACAGTGTCCTCTTCCATCTGACATTGTTTAGACCAACTGCATTGCTCCCTTGTTAGTGTGGAGAATATGAAAGCATCAGACATTGATGCAGCGATTCATGTGTTTTCGTTAGATATATCTTATGCAACTTGACGAGCCAATTGAGTTCAAAATTTATGAGTGGTTCCCTGATGGACTTCTTACAAGAATTGAGGTACACTTGTAGTGTTTCAGTTCAAGTCCAACATTCGTTTTAACTTTATTTCAATGGCTAATCACAAATTTGAGCTCATGAACATGATAAATATGTTTACAGACTTAGTAAACAATGAAAGGAATATTTTTGTCTTAAAAAAAGAAAAAGAAAAAGAAATATTCAATAGTTAATGATTTACACCCTTCACTCTGAAACACCATTCCTTTTTTCTCAATGTTTTATTTCTACGTACCTATGATGCTTGAAGGTTTTTTTTTGCTTATTAAGTCTTGAGATTATCTTCGTTGAAATAATTGATTGTTTCTGCACTCAGTTTGGTTTCATCATAGCGAAAAGCAATTATAGGTAGTGTGAACCTTTTGAAGAGGAAAACATACAACTTGTTGTAGTAATTCTGTTTGGCCATGGTTTTCAGGCGTCGGAGGGGAATCAATGACACGTAGTTGAGTGGATGCATGGGATAGCAAAGATAGAGAGCAACAAACATTGCAAAATCTAGGAGGCAACTCCTAGCTTCCATAGAGAGATTGTCCTACTACTTCGACTATAGTAGTATCAGACTATCACTTTGCTAGGCATTTCGTATGCCTCGCAGAGAAAAGCTTAACTGATACTTGTTTGGAGCTTGAGAATTGTAAAAGTAAGCATATGTATACAGCTAAAATGCACTTTCTTTTCTTGTGTTCGGATCCCAATTGTTCGTTAATTAGTATCCTGATCATTGCTTCAATCAAGGCTCTCGATTGTTTTTAGTGGACGTAATCAAGCAGTAACAAACTTCTATTCCTTTGAGCAAGAATATATATATGCAACAAAGTATTTGGTATAAAGGTTGGTTTTTCCGTTGCAACGCGTAGGCAACCTAATTAGTGTCTTCTAATATCTTTGATATGGAGAATGCAGAACATGTAGATTTCATTTCAGATGATTATATAACACTTAACAATATTTTATTCACAAAGAAATGTCTTCCAATATCTTTGAAATGGAGAATGCCATGAACATGTACATTTCATTTCAGATAATTGATTTTATCACATCACAACCACTAGCAGAATTTATATTAAGAGCATGTACAATGCAGATACTTAGAGAGGTATTTAGCAAAGAAAAACTAATTTTTCTTACCACCTTTGACAGATAAGGTGCTTATTTTGTAGTATCGATGCTTGATTAGGCACCGGTGCTTATATATTTGACTATATATAGTTAATAGATAATACAATCATCTAGACAACTACAAAATAGATGCTTGAATTAGAGGAAACAACATTTACATAGGTACTTGATGACGTGGATATATTCTCATTGTACATGCCCTAATGACACTTGTACGCACCACAACAACAGATAAGCATTTTAGTTGATCATTTCAGTTTGCTTCATACAGAGCTGCACAGAAGGCAAAAGCTACCACATATGGTACATGAATACAGCAAGTGTTATCCTACTGCATAAAGAAAAACAATTGATGCAAATCAACGAGTGCCACCTCTTGATTGTTGTTCACCAGAAGAAGAAAAAATGGGTACACGTTAGTTAAAGTAGGTGGTTGTGTGTACTCAATCAAGTAGAGCTTTGTTTTTGCTTACCATGAACAAGTCATTTGTTCAGCATACGCACATCCGTTTAGCACTTCATTTGCTCAGACATCCTTGAAAAGAAGCTGGAATCTGGGTATCCTCTCTGGTGGAAGTGGGCAAGACACTATCAGTTTACCTTTCATCGCGCCCCTAAATATTGCCTGCCATTAATTGATCAGAGAGCTGAGATGAACTACTTTTCTAACAATGCTCTTCATGAAGAAGCAAATATCTAAAATAAGCAAAGTTGAAGTTTATAAATGTAAGGGATGTGATACACCATGTCTATCATCATGAGGTAGCCCTGTTGCCACGAATTGATTAAGCTGAGTTAGACACAGAGGAATGCTAGACAATAAATCCCACATATAGGCAGTGTCAAGATTGACACTGTATCAGCTACAGCACTTTGAAGGATTAGGATTACAAAAACAGGAAATTGATGTGGAAATCTAAGCTACTAGTGAGAATCAAAATATTCTTCTATTTCTCAAGCAGAAGCAATACTGAGTTGAGGTCTGAAAGGGTCTAAATATCGTCGTTTCCATAAACAGGACGAAACACTGGACCACTTGTAACCGACCATTGCTTTCAGAAAGAACAAGCCCATACCCCTGTCAAATTTTACTTGTTCTGGCTCATTATAACCTTCCTGGTGATAACAAGTATAATGTTATAGGTCTCGCTGCTGTATCTTGGCTCTGTGGACTGTTCTAATTTGTAAACAAGAATATTTTGAACAGTAAAAGATCAAGCAACCAAATGAAGATTTTTTATTTAAAAAAAGTGTTATGATATCATATTGGACCGGTACTCAAAAGGTTGTTGCAGGGGACATCCTGAAGCAGTGGGTGCTGAGGTGATCCAAATGGTAGCCTTACAAGTTACTTTGACCTCCCAGAACAATAAAGAATTGGTGCTGCTGGAGTGAAGGTCTTAGTTTCCTTTATCTTATCAATGATCAATGTTTCTGGATACTTTGAGTCATGGATCACTGTACAATAAATTTAATGGTCTCACAAATTCATAATTATTATTTGATTTTCCATACGAAACAATTATATTTGTATTGGTTTCATTCACATGCCATCATCAAGTATAGCCTAACCTTGTAACTGAGATGATAAATTATGAAAAGGAAAAAAGAGCAAAGTCGACATTTACTGTATTGGGCAGAGAAAATGTGGCTGTTCAGATGATAATGGAAGGAGCTGGTATGAATTGGAGAGTTGGAGAAAGTACAAGACAGGCCCACTCACCTCAACTACATCAATGAAGTCTGCTTTGCTGCTGAAAGGGCCTATCCATTTTGTGTGATCAGGTGTCCTGCATATATACGTTATAATAGGTTTGTCATATTTTTGTTGAAGCTAGAGTATGCCATAAAGTAAAACTAATAGGGGAAATAGTGATGAGAAAATGTTATCCCTGTTGGTGCATATCACTTAGTATCAAGGCAACAAAGATTCTTTGCAATCACAAAAAAGAATCAACTCAATGAACTTTTTTTTTCAAAGACGGGCAAAAGCTTTTCACATCATTCCATTAAGCCGAAATAAATGAAAACACCAGAAAGTACATTAGACACAATGAAACTGGAAACTCACGTGGTAAAATGTGAGAAAAGAAAGGGGAGGAGGGAGGGGGGAAATGAGACGAACAGCAAAAACAGGAGACAGTGAAAAAGGTAAAACGACCGACAATAAACATAAAGAGGGAAATGGGGAAAGAGGGCTAGGGGAGGACCACTCCGGCTATAAGGACGCCTCCAACTCGGTCGCTCCCGCCATGTGCCAGTGACGGTGCTCGTCATGAAAACATTGTAGAAGCTGATCGATAGTTGCAACATTGTTATTGAAAACCCTCTAATTGCGCTCCTTCCAGATCATCCAGGAGACAAGTAATCAATCTCCTTTTTCCTTTGCTTTGGTGAGAAGCTCCGAGTGGAAATCAAGTGATCCCCTATGGTGGGCGGGCTGACCGGAACGGCACAAAGCAAACCGACCCGAGCTAAGTAACGAGCCCAAACTTGTCCAATCACCGCACATCCGACTACAAGGTGGTCGGTGATCTCCTAGGGATGCCCGCGAAAGAAACACTCCTTGGTTTTGCAGGCCCCGACGCTCGAGGCGATCGGTAGTCCAGCAACGTCAACGAATTGCTAACCACATGAAGATTTTGCACTTGAGTGGCGCCCAAGCTTTACAAATTCCTTCAGCACATGGAAACCTGAGTGATCCTAGGAAGAAAGCCCTATAAGCTGACATGGAAGAGTAGCAACCTAAGGGTTCCCAGTGCCAAAAGATCGAATCGACCTCTCCCTGTGATAGCCGGATTGGCTGCAGCGTATCCCAGAGCCGAAGGAATTCAGATACAATTTGAACATCTAGCTGACCCGATACGTCCGAGATCCATGTACCATTGGAAAGGGCTTGAGCTACCATTCTTTTCTTCGGGATCAGTGGTTTGACCATCTTAGCAATGGAAGGATGGAGCAGCCGTCCAACCACGATCCTCCTAGAAGGAGTTCTCTCCGTTTCGAATCCTAACAGTAATAGATGCTTGGAACATGCTTTCCTCCGCTTGGTTGGCCTGGGTGTGCAGTCTCCCCAAAGGCCTTGACGACCACATATGCTGCAGCCATTGCCAGTGGATGCGCTGAGCCCATCCTAGCACGACCAAGTTATGCAAGTCGAGCCCCGCAAGATCGATAGGTCGGCACACCGAAGACCAGGCAACTAAGCAATTTCCTCCCGCCACGTTTTGTGATCCTCTCTAAAGAAACGCTCGACACCTTTTGTCGATTTCTTTGATTACTAAAAGAGGGGGGTCGAGGGCCATGAAACTGTAGATCGGCATGGGAAACAACACAAACTTAACTAGAACAAGCCGTCCCCCTTGCGAAAGCAAACCGGCCTGCCATGCTTGGAGACGATTAGCGACCTTGTCCAAGAGGGGCAGGAAATTTGCACGGGATAGCTTCCTCAAGGATAGGGGCAAGCCAAGGTATTTACAGGGGAAGGTAGCGATGTTGCAGTGCAAAATATTGGTGATGAGTTGAAGCTCTTGGTTGTTGCACCGAATTGGCGAGGAGCTCTTGGCCAGGTTGGTGCGCAGGCCTGTGACCTCATCGAAGGGCTATAGAATTTCTCTGATGGCTAGCAAGTCTGCACTAATCGGTGATAGGAATACCGCCGCATCATCTGCATATAAGGAAAGGCGGTGTGGTAGGCCCTGAGGCCCTTCGATCGGTTGAAACAAAGCAGCATTTTCGGCAGTGAGGATCAGATTGTTGAGGACATCCATTACAATAATGAACAGCAATGGAGATAATAGATCCCCTTGACGAAGGCCGCGACCATGCCAAACTAGGCGCCTCGGTTGGCTGTTGACAACAATTCGGGTGGAAGACGACCCGAGCATGATACTCAGCCAAGCACACCACCTTGGGCCAAAGCCCTTGTGCGGAAGCATTTCCAGCAGAAAAGGCGCATGGAGTCGAAAGCTTGAGTGATGTCTAGCTTGAGCAGAAAGGCTGGTTTTAGGCCTTAATGAACTCAATGAACTTGGATTAGGTCTGGATCGCAGCAATGGATACATTTTTGTTCATTTGTCCTCAGAAATTTTCTTCCAACATATTTCATGTACTAACTCATAAAGCTAACACTTATAAGGAAGCATGAAAGTTCAAATCAACTCAGTAGTAAAATGTTTTTGAAGAAATTGGAATTCTCTTGCAACATGAATTTGTGAAACATATCTCTGTTAACACCTATATGCAACATGGACAGGGTTACAACCATATGCAAATAGCTCACCAAACATTATCTTAACTTCATCGGACATCATTGTAACCTTTAGGGTATCATTCAGATATGGACAATTAATTTGTACCTGCTAACAGTGCATTACAAAATACTATAGTTCAGATTTTTGGTAATAGATCTAAAAGTCTCAACAAATGTTCCTACATTTCCAAAAGTTATTTTCATCAATAATCATCATAAAGTGGGGCCTTATTTTATCAAACAAGCACACACTGTAGTGATAGTATAACGTATTTAAATAGCTCACAAGAAAGATATTAACAGTTTACTCCATTGTTACTAAGTCGTCGAATCTTCGATCAGTCATTTGGTCGGTTCTTGGTTGCCGACTGAAGCAGTTGACTCGACTTGGATGTAACATCTCAAAATTTGGCGTTCTTTTGAAGCCTTTAAAAATAAAAATAACCATTTGAATTTTCTTGGTTAATTTAAAGCTTAATTTGAATTTTCAAAAATTAAAACCATTTAATGTTAATAATCTAAAATTTTAAACTTCGATTAAATCCAAATCTACTTTATTTAGGTTCCTTGTGCTCCAGAGTTTTTTTTCCGGAATTTTCTTGGAATTTTTAGAGTTTATTCTTTTTTTAAGCTCGGTTTTAGTTAATCCAATTTCTGAAATTTCAAATCCTTTCTTTTTCCTAAATTTCCCCTGGGCCAATTTGGGTCCAACCCATTCCTTTTCCCGCGCCCCACCACCCGCCTCAATTCCTCCTCAAGGCCACCGCTGGCGCCGCTTCCACCCGCCCTAGCCAAATTTCTTCTCTCCACCATGTCCTTTCTTCGTTCTCGCGCGCGTTTCACGCCTCGGCCCATCTTTGCGTCCCCACGACTTGTCATCCCATCGCCCCGTGCTTCACCGTTGACCGCCGAACGGTATGTCACCGGTGTCACCTTCATCTTCGCCCCGACTGCTTCTCTCCCACACGCCGCCGCCATCGTGTTCGTTTCGAACTCGCGCCCGCCTTTAAAAGCCGCTGATCTCGCGTTCGCGCCCATGTTCGCATCCTAGCATGGCCACGCTCCGAAACCCTAGTCGTCGCCTCGAACGTGCCTCAAGTCGCGGATTCACAAGGAGAAGCTCGAGCTCGTTGTGATTTCCGCCGCCGCTTTCTCCGCCGTCGGTGAATTCCAAGCCTTGCCGCAGCCCACCATCGGGTTCGCAACACCCAAACCTATCCGCCTCCTCGCCGGTTTTCCCGAGTGTCGCCGTGTCATAGCCCTTCTTCGCCGAGACTTGTAGCTCGCCTCCACTCAAACCTCGCTGCCGACCGCTTTTGTCCTTCCCTAGCCTCATGCATGACCCGACGAGTTCACCGTCATGCCCTCTCTTCACGCTTCCACCATCACCGCTCGGCCGCTTCTCACAAACCTCGATTTGGTCCACGGTGGGTCGTGCCCCTGCCTTGTGGACCCGTGTCAACCACTATTCCGTAGACCCGGTGCACCATGCGCCATAACCCTTTTCCCCCGTGGACTTGGTATATAGACCGAGGGCCCACTTGTTAGCCTCAAGCTTTTCTAGATTTTCTTTAGTTCAAAATTCAAAATTCCTCGGTGCCACTGGTCACGTAGCACCTCTCATCTTTCCTTTTCCACCAATTCGACAATCTTTCGAGCACGTTCTCCTTAAATCCGAACTCCGATTCAATCCGCTCAAGTTTCAAATTCATCTAAAATTGAGCTCTTTCTTTTAGAGTTGGTTTTGTTGTTTTTGGATTTTATTTGAATCTCTTTTGGATTTATTGGTGTTTTGCCTATTTTCTCTCTTTTAGACAACGATTTTCAAGGAGCATGAGCAGGAGCAAGAACAAGATTTGAAGACCAAAGTGTAGTAACTGAGCAAAGCCAAGGCAAGTCGTAATTCTTTGATCATATTGAACCTATGTTTTCAAAATTATATTGGTTTATATCAAATTGCAAGCTATTTTTAGTAGTAGTTAATTACCTATTTGTCATTATACCACCATTGATTATTTGAATACCATGAATCCTTTCTCACTATAGGATGGTCATTACTAGTTGGACGTATTTGTATCACCAACATGGGTCATAATAGAGATGCTTAGTCATGCTTAGTGATGAGGCCCTAAGTGCATCTACTACGGTAGTCAATATCCCTAAGCGGCAAGTGTGCATTAAGTCTCAAGTTGAGCCTATTATGCATCAATGGAGAAAAACAAGAACCGTGTTCAAGAAAGAGCAAGGATAGGGAGGAATGCCGACCGGGGAGCTTTAGCGGATATGGGAAGACACAACAACAAAGGACTTTGCATGTTGCAAAGTATACAAGAGAATTCCGCCAAGAAAAGACAGAAGAACCAAATTCAAACCCTATTCCAAAATCAACATATTTTCAGCCTAAGAATCCAAAATGGGTTTGGATTGGTGCAATTCCAATTCGGATCAATCTTTAAAAGAAGTTAATTATAAATTACTTGTAATAGGATAGTTTAATCTATTTTCAGCAATTAGAGTAGTTTAAATTTCGAATTAAAGGAGTTTGCAATTTAAAAAAACAGTTCGGTACTGTTCATGAACAGTAACCGAGTCGGTTACTGTTCATTGCTACAGTAACCGACTCGGATTACTGTTCATTGCTACAGTACCGAGTCGGTCTACTGTTCATGGGCTATATATTTAGGGGTTGAGCCCCATTGTAAGCAAGTTAGAGTTGAATAAAATACAGAAAAGTCACAGGTTTATGTGGCGCAAAATGAATACATGCGTTTCGGAAATTCCCATCTAGGGTTTTGTGATTGCGTGAATATTGGAGGGAGGTTGTTCTTCCAAGATCCGTGATTCCTTGTGGATCATCTCACCAATTCGTAGCATCCTCAATTGCTCACGGTTTGGTGTTGTTCTTCCGGTTTGATTTTGTTTCTCTCTTCGGATTGATTCAACATCAACCAAGTGTTACATGCTTTGGAGATATACTTGCTCTGCTATTTTACCAAATCAAGAGAGAGGAAAGCGGGAGTTTTACCTCATTCAGAATTGAAATACAAGTACCGTGAAAGATTGGGCCACATTACGCATCAAACACACGTTGATCCGTATCATCTTGGTATCAGAGCGTGGTTGATCACGGTACGTGGAATTTTCCTTCTTGGTACATTGAGGTTGATCATCATGTCAAAAACTAGCCAGTATGGTTCTAATGGTGGATCGGACGAGGAGCCTACGTACGGAGATACACTATTACCGCACGACGTGCTCGCGTTTGATGCTACTACCGCTATTTTCTTCGTCGCGAGAAGGTTTTACGCCATCAACTTGAAACTCAAATCCAAGGAGTGCAAGACACATCGAACGATCGCTCTAAACACAAATGAACGCCAGATGATGGAAGGTTTTGACCGTCAATCTTGCTATCCTTCGCTGGAGGAGAGGCTACCACCGCCACGAGGAGCAAATGTACCGGTCGCCCCAACCACAACATGGACGCACAACGCGGTTGTACGCTATGCCGAGATGACTTCTATGTCGATTCGGAGGAGGCCATTTTCGATGATCGTGAAAGACATCAACGACGCCCACGACATGAATACTTTGATCGCCGAGGCGCCGGACATCATGGTGTTCGCATAATGGAGGTGAATATGAAGATGGCGGATCGGAGAATCAAGATCACCATACCGGAGTTTAAGGGTAGATCTGATCCCGAGGCTTATTTAGAGTGGGAAATGCGTGTCAATCAAATTTTTGACAACCACCACTACTCAAGAGAAGAAGGTTCGTGTCGCTCTATTGAGTTCACCGAATATGCTATTATTTGGCGGGATCAATTGAATCGTCCGGGAACGCCCTAACACTTGGGAAGTAATGAAACAATCTATGCGGAACGATTTGTGCCAGATACTATACAAGGACATCGTGATACAAAGCTACGACGACTTACACAGGTGCTAAGATTCGGTGAGCGAGTACTATCAAGAGATGCAAGTGCTCATGATCCGCATAAGTGTGCGTGAGTCGCGAGGCGACCATGACACGCTTCTTTGAAGGGTGAATGAAGATGTGCGAAACCGTGTTGATTTAATGCAATATAACATCTTGTGTAAGAATTACTTCATCAAGCGGAGCGTCGTGAACAATGGGTGAAGGACACTCAAGCAAGGGTTGGCCGTATCACTCATAGCACTTTGAGACGCAACTTCGCAAGATGGAGATGCGGATCAACTCCTAAACCGGTTGCATCCACTATACCGGTTCGTAGTACATTCAAGGAAGCTTCAAACCTATTAGTGTTGCGTGCAAAGATGCCTCACATGCTGATTTGAGTGCATTCTCTACGGCTAGAACTAGCAACATTGAATGTTTCAAGTGCAAGGGCCGAGGTCATATGAAGAAGGATTGTCCAAACATGAAGACGGTGTTGCTTACACATGATGGCTATGCAACAGAGAGCGACAATGATAAATCAATCTTTTGATGAATCGAGAAGCTAGAGCAAATCATTTGTTATCCCGAACAAGGTATTAGCTTGATGGCTCAAACGGTGCAAATGTGATAACACCGCTATTGTGAGGAAGGAGAGCGACATCATATCTTTCAAACCGATTGCAAGATCAAAGAAAAGTGTGTAAGTTGATTATTGATAATGGGAGTTCGACCAACATGATTGGCAAGAATGTGGTGGAATCACTCTCATTGTCCACATGGAGGCATCCTAAACCATATTACATCCAATGGCTCAACAACGCTTGCAAAATCAAGATCACACACAAGGCGAGAGTGCCACTTACTATTGATGGCTATGTCGATAAAGTGGAGTGTGATGTGGTACCAATGCATGTCGGTCATATTCTATTGGGACGCCCATGGCAATTTGATCCGAATGCTACACATCAAGGACGGTCCAACCGATATACATTCATGCACAAGGGAGAGTTCCATGCTTTGGTGTCCAAGATGATGAAGAAATCAAGAGTGATTTGGTTATGGTTAGCAAGAAGAAGGTCAGAAGACTACACTAAAACCGAGGACGGTTTTGCTTCAAGAAGGGGAGGATGATGAGGCCCTAAGTGCATCTACTACTGTAGTCAATATCCCTGGCAAGTGTGCATTAAGTCTCAAGTTGAGCCTATTATGCATCAATGGAGAAAAACAAGAACCGTGTTCTGCAAAGAGCAAGGATAGGAGGAATGCCGACCGGGAGCTTTTAATGATATGGGAAGACACAACAACAAAGGACTTTGCATGTTGCAAAGTATACAAGAGAATTCCGCCAAGAAAAGACAGAAGAACCAAATTCAAACCCTATTCCAAAATCAACATATTTTCAGCCTAAGAATCCAAAATGGGTTTGGATTGGTGCAATTCCAATTCGGATCAATCTTTAAAAGAAGTTAATTATAAATTACTTGTAATAGGATAGTTTAATCTATTTTCAGCAATTAGAGTAGTTTAAATTTCGAATTAAAGAAGTTTGCAATAAAAAACAGTTCGGGTACTGTTCATGAACAGTAACCGAGTCGGGTACTGTTCATTGCTACAGTAACCGACTCGGATTACTGTTCATTGCTACAGTACCGAGTCGGTCTACTGTTCATGGGCTATATATTTAGGGGTTGAGCCCCATTGTAAGCAAGTTAGAGTTGAATAAAATACAGAAAAGTCACAGGTTTATGTGGCGCAAAATGAATACATGCGTTTCGGAAATTCCCATCTAGGGTTTTGTGATTGCGTGAATATTGGAGGGAGGTTGTTCTTCCAAGATCCGTGATTCCTTGTGGATCATCTCACCAATTCGTAGCATCCTCAATTGCTCACGGTTTGGTGTTGTTCTTCTGGTTTGATTTTGTTTCTCTCTTCGGATTGATTCAACATCAACCAAGTGTTACATGCTTTGGAGATATACTTGCTCTGCTATTTTACCAAATCAAGAGAGAGGAAAGCGGGAGTTTTACCTCATTCAGAATTGAAATACAAGTACCGTGAAAGATTGGGCCACATTACGCATCAAACACACGTTGATCCGTATCACTTAGTTATACGATGCTTAGTTATACAATAGGCTCATGTCACATGATAAATGATGATAATGTGACTTAATGATACATGCAACTGTGGTGCGATGCCACTGTTGTGCAACTGTGGTAGGATACTACTGTTGCACAAGTTGTGGTGCGATGTCGGTGTTATAAAATTTTGTGTCATGACAAGGATTGTCATTGGTGTGGTTAAACAAAATGGTTTTCGCTCAGATGAGTGATCGTGCAATAAAGATGGTGTTGTTTGCACATTGGGATGAGGTGGTCTCGCCTACTAGTTAAGGACTTAATCTTATGTGCCATTGAGCTAGACCATATCGTACAACCACATGTCCAGTATGGGATGGGCATGGCTAATTAATTAGCAATGTCTCAATTTCAGTTCTGTTGTGGTAGTGTGAGTTCTGGGATGGAAGTATACTCACAATAGCGCAAGTGGGGCATGTCTAGTTACGATGACATTCAGTGTTGAAACCTTAGAGGGCAAAACTGGGTTGAGAAGGAGCTTTGTAAAGATCATATGAAAATCACTTAGTTGCACACCTATGGAAGTGTGTGATCGGAAATTATAAGTTGATTTATCCCCTGTGGGTCGGGCTGTACAACCTTTGTAGAGTGTAAAACTGTTTAAACAGCCGTGTCCCTGGTTATGGACAATGCCTGAGGATTTCACACGAGGTATAAATTTTTTATAAAATGATCTTAAGGTAAATGGGATGTTCATTGGGTGAATGTTATGTTCACTTGGTAGATGGAATGTTCACTTGGTGGTTTGGTTGGGAAGTGAATGGAAGGTTCACTCGTTGTTTCAAAGCAATTGTTTGTTTATTTATCTATATATTTTCAATTATGCTTTACAATCTACTTACTGTATTTATCGTCAATACTTGATTTCTGCAAAAAAAGAACCATATGGTTATTCCTTTGTTCAAACCTTGTATGAATATTTATTGCATATTGTTCCCTACGACTTACTGAGTACTTTATGTGCTCATGGCTTTAAACATTGCAACTCAGCTGAAGAAGGTTAAGCTGCTCAAGAGTTCTTTTAGTAGTACTTTGAAGACTTTGCGAACTAGGATATGGTCCCCACTCGATTGCCTATGGGCATGTCGAATGGCCGCCATAAGGTCCAGTTATTACTATTGATTACTATTTTGTTACATTTTAGTTAAATCGTTGAATGGATGGGATTTTATCGACGTTTCACTGTGTGAGTTAGCTACTGATCATGGGACTAATTTAGAATACATAGAGGGTTTCGGATGTCTTAATCCGGGTTCCAACATTGGAGGACTAGTCGGGTGACCGGATGACTAATCGGGTGATTGCGACAACTAATCGTGGATGGCTGGTCGCCCGACTTGTTGCGCATGGATGATCCACTGTTAGATCAAGAGGGATATACCAGGGGGAGAGGGAGGAGGAAGAGGTGGTGGTGGCGGTGTTGGCGACACCGCTGCACGTGCATGATGCAGAGTGCAAACGCGGCAATGCATATTTGTGAAGACAAATAAAGAGAAGGAAGTGAAGAATGGATGTGGGCTGAGCCCAACCTAGCAGGCCCAACTCAACTCTCAACCTCTCAATAATATAGCCAAACAGAGAGCAGAGGAAGGGAAGAAGCGGCGCTGGTGCTTCCTAGGGTTCCTCCTCTCACTAGATATCCGACATCGGCTGCGATGCACGAGCTCCACAGGAAGCACAGAGGCGCAAGTGGCGCATGGCGATGGAGCTGTGACGCGATAGGGACGATGATGGCGCAGCGATGGCGAAGGCAAGCTGCGATGAGGCTTCTGACGGCAAGCAATGGTGAGCTGTGATGGGTTCCTTCACCTCTCAGTTGGTCTTCTCTCTTCTCTTTCCTCTCCGAACGTTCTCCCTTTCTCTTCTCTCCTCTGTGTTTTGCTGCTCTCTGCTACATCTAGATGTAATAGTAGGAGACTAGCAGCAGCAGGTGGTGACCGACTAGTCGCCAAGTCAGTAGCATGGCTACTCGACTTGACTTTACGACTTATAATAACCTTGGTTTACTCCTTTAAAGCCAAAAGGCAAATAATAATGTTCTGTTAAGAACCTTGGAAAAAAAACTAGCACCTGACAGACAAGGTTTCTGTACTGAATTTGTATAACTGCACAGGTGGACAATAGACTAGGCTAGCGCAAACAACATCATATCAATGAAGTTAACACAAATGAACAATTTCATACCCTGAATCCATCTTCATGTGATGGGCATTGAAGAAAAAAATGGTCGCTGGAACCAATGTAATATCAAAATAGTCAATGTAAACTTGCATCTCCTCAGAATCCATGTCGACCAATGCTATTGTAGCAAACTTGGATATGTCCCAAGAAGATTTAGCAAGCTGATAAAAATGATGAACGGGTTTAAGATTTAAAAAAACTGTCATACAGAAGCCATAAAATGTCCATCTACAAAAAAAAATGATGTGAATTAAAAGCTTGATAATTAAAAGAAATTTGCACAAACTATCCTGCCAAACAAATGAGGGGTGGAATGGTCTAGGTCTTAGACCAGAACATTAAGGAGAGATGTGCACTACTCTCTTTTCCGATATTTTCCTTGTTTCTAATGTGTTTCATCTTGGGCAACAGTGCAGCTATGAGACATGAATATCAACCTTGCAGGTCTCCATTAGGTCTCGTTTTTCTAAGTGATAGTGATATACTGATCATTGTGCAACTAGATGAATCCACCTATTAGGGATGAAGATAGCACAAGAACACAAGCGCACGCACTCTCAACCAAGAAAGGAGAAAATAGCCTAATTGATGATACAATCCAATCAGTAGTCTAACGCTATAACATGATGGGAAAATAAAACGTTAAAAAAAGGGTTAGATTCGATTTCAGATAGGTAAGCCTCAGCTTCAGCCATGCACATGTTCACCCTGCGGCAACAATGTCCTGCCTAGAAGAACCCTTACAAGTGCCGAAATCCTTTATCCAAGGCAGTCCATGCCAGAAATGCATAAGAAACTATTGTGCTGCGCACAAGAAGGATTACATATAGGGTTCGAGCAAATCACCCAATAACTTAGGCAGGGTGAACTTACTGCTCCTATAGATTGGACGAGACTAACCTACCGATCGAAGAAACCAGGGACCGCCTTCTTCAATACACGAATAGACGATTAAATATAACCCAATGGCGTCACACCGGCACGAAAGAAGAGAACCCCCCACTCTCAAGTCCTCATCGAGTACATTAAGTTCAAAAGCTAGAGGAGGGGGGTTTCGTGGGAGAAGAAGAGGAGAAGGGAAAAACGCGGTGGTGGATGGTGGGCTGAGGACTTACGATGTCGTCGAGGTGGAGGCAGGCGGTGTCGGCGGCGCGGCCGAAGCGTAGGACGAGGACCTGGTCGAGGGTGTCGCGGATGGCAGCGTCCACCTCCCGCTTCCGCCGCAGCGTCGGCAGCACCACCGACCCCATCAATCTCCCCCTCTCTCGCGCGCGCGCGGCCGATCTGCGCCTGCTTCCTTCCTTCAAGAAACAAGATTCTGCCCTCCGGGAGGGGTCCGCTCTCCGCCGTGCGCGCAGTCGACTCAGCGGCCGGGGAAAGGAATCTCGGCTCTATGGATCGTATAACAGAAAATGGGCCCCATTTATCGGCTTTCCGAGGCCTGCCCAGGCCCGTCAGATTCAAGCTGAGTAAGTGATGCAAAAGAAGAAACAAAGCCCTCTAGGTTGGCCTAATGGAAACGTGATCCCCACATGCAGGCCCATTCAATTGCGTATTGATGGAGTATTGGAGTGATCCGTGCATATCAATTATAAGGGGTACAGACTGAAACGACCACGAGCTTATAGCCCGGATCGGCCAAAAAAATATATTTTTCTTAATAAAAAAAGTGTTTTACTTCTTTTTTAATAAAAATTAATTTTGAGAGTAAAAAATACTTTTTTATTATTTTTATTGCATTCAACGGCTTTTTTAGGCATTTGGCTAAATCAAGGCCGTGGTCCAATTTGGGCTTGCCACACATGAATAGGTCTAGGTACTAGTGTGTATTATAGTAGATTAAATGTCAATAAAGTAAATAAGGGAAATTTCAAAATTTAAATAAATAAGGGCAGTTGAAGTATGTAACATCCTGATTTTCAGAATCGGGATGTTAATATTTAATTTGGCGATCTATTAAATTTTTGACCGTGTTTTAAAAACTTTCTAGTGTTTAATTAAAATATTGCTTCAAAAATAAAATTGAATTAATTAAAAGGGTTGCATTTAAAGTTAAATCAAATTGTTTAGGAGACTGCAATTAAATTAAATTATTTTGTTTCTTGTTTCGCATGCATTTAAAAAATCATGATGCATACATTAGTATCGTCGTTCTCATTTTCCAATACGACCGACTGCGTGTCCATTCTTTTCCGGTCATCTCTTCCAATTTCTGACCCTGTTAACTCCTGTCGCTTCTCTCATTCAAATCTCAGATAAAAATTCAGAACCAAGTCATGCATGTCATACCACCGCGATCGTCATCGCACGAGCAACCCAATTCTGTAATTTGTTTTCACATGCATGGCAGTTCAAGTGAATTCGCAAAAAGGAGCAAAGAACTAACAGATAAAATACCTGCGTGTCCATTCTATATTTTTTTTCAACTTCTCTCCTCACAATCACAACCAAAAACCAAAAATCACGCAACGCATGTTATCTCGTTGTGATCGTTGTCTCGAGGACATTTTGTTTCTATAATCGGTTTACACATGCAAGGTCGTTTGGGGGAATTGGAGAAATGGAGGAAGAAATGCACTGCGATTTAATTCCACTGCCCATTTTCTTCTCCCAATAAAAATCATAACTTTAAAGATTTTTAGAGAAAATCACACTATGGATAAAGTCCTGAAATTTTTATCTAAGCATCTACATTATGTCAGGAATCTTTCATAAAAATTTATAATTTTTAGAGCTAAGTAACTATATCTAAAAATTATCTGAACACTCTAGCCATTTCTTTTGCTGTCCAGCCGAATCTGCCCATCTCTCTCTCTCTCTCTCTCATTTCCTTTCTCTCCCCAACAGCCCAAGCCACATACCACTGCCATTTCTTAAACCCACTGCCACCTTCCTTCTCTTATCACCTCCACTCCATTGCCCCAAACCTTTTCCACTAAAACTAGCAGCCGAAGGCATCTCCCACCACTGCCTTCGTTTTCTTCTCCCAAGAGAGCAATCCACTGCCCAACAATTTTTAACAGTACACATCCCATCCATCCATTGTTTCAGCCGAATCACCCCAACCCCTCCACCCACTTCCTCTTCCATCCTTTATGTCTATCATGTGCCCAGCTGAAAGCTCTTCACTGCCAACTCTCTCTCCCACCATCAGCATTTCTAGTAGCTCCTTTCTCCCCCATGCAAACCACAGTTCATCTCATACACCATCTCTCCTTCAAATCTCTATCAAAAACCGAAAATCCCTCAACGCATGTTATATGGTAGTGATCCTCGTCTCGAGAGGATTCCATTTCTGTGATTAGTTTTCGCATGCGAGCTCTTTCGAGCAGTTTGCAAGAAGAGAGAGGGAGATACTGTTGTCGCAAGATTATCAGACACGCACGCGATCATAAATAAGAGAGACGGCAGGAGAGACGAAGAAGTTTTTTTTGCCGCTGCAAGGCTTGCTACAGCGATTTTCTGTATTCCTATTTATATCCCTTTGTTGAGATGAACCTGCTAACTAAAAGACCATGCGACGTGCTCACGATCTGTGCAACTGAACCACGTACACATGCACGATCTGCACAACCGAAACCACGTACACACGCACGATCTGCACAACGAAACATGTACACACACACGACGTGCACACGCACGATCTGCTAACCACGTACACACTACACAGCGACGTGATTAATTCTAACAAAACACCCCCTTAATCATGTCGCCCGGACTTTACTTCTACCACGCGGAGCTTCTGTCTCATCTCCATGAACTTGATACGACCAAGGGCTTTTGTCAAAATGTCGACGAGCTGATCGTCAGTACTCACGTGCTCAGCGTCAATCTTGCCGTCCTCTACACATTCACGAATAAAATGGTACCTCGTGTCGATGTGTTTTCTGCGGTCGTGGTGCACCGGATTCTTGCACAATGCGATCGCTGACTTGTTATCCACCATCAGCTTGACCCTCTTCGGCTTTACGCCCGTCAGGTCACCGAGTAGCCTGCTGAGCCACATCCCTTGGCACGCCGCCGTGGCCGCCGCGATGTACTCCGCCTCACAGGATGAGAGCGCAACAATCTTCTGTTTTTGCGACACCCACGTGATCAGACTAGCACCTAGGTAGAATGCCATCCCCGAAGTGCTCTTGCGATCGTCCACATTGCCGGCGAGGTCACTATCACTGTAGCCCACCACTCGGGCCCAGCACCACGCCGCTTGTAGCAAGATCCATAGCCAATCTTGGCCGCCACGATCGCAGATGTGCTTCACGGCCGCCATGTGCTGTGAGGTGGGCGCCTCCATGTAACGGCTGAAAATGCCCACAGCGTAGGCAATGTTAGGCCTGGGGTTCACCAGGTAGCGTAGGCTTCCGACAACGCTACGATACTTAGTGGCATCGACTGCAGCGCTATTGTCCTTCTTGGTCATCTTCAACCGGTTCTCCATCGACGTCAGACACAGATTGCACCCGGCCATGCCTGCCGACTCTAGCACCTTACAAGCGTAGCTGCATTGGCACAAAGTGATCATGCCAGCAGTCTGCTTCACCTCGATCCCGAGGTAGTAACTCAGAAGGCCAAGGTCGCTCATGCTAAACATGCTCATCATCTCGTCCTTGAACTCGGCGATGTCGCCGACGCTGACCCGTTGATGATCGTGTCATCGACGACACCCCGACGAGCAGGAAAGTCCCGCCCTTTGCCCTCCGGTACACTGCGTGCTCGATCTTGCTGCGTTTGAACCCGAGTGTCACTAGCGAGCTGTCCAGCTTGGAGTTCCAAGCTCGCGGCGCCTGCCGCAGACCGTATAGTGCCTTGTGTAGCTTGAGCACCATGTGCCCGTGCTTGTCATCGACGAAGCCAGGTGGTTGCTGCACGTACACCTCTTCAGCGAGTTCACCATTGAGGAACGCCGATTTGACGTCCATGTGGTGGATTTCCCAGCCGCCGTGTGCCGCCAGGGCGATCAGTACGCGCACCGTCTCTATGCGCACCACCGGTGCGAACACCTCGGCGAAGTCCACCCCCTATCGCTGAGCATAGCCTTTTGCAACTAAACGAGCTTTGTGCTTGACAATGTTACCTTCTGGATCTTTCTTTACCTTGAAGACCCACTTGAGCCCAATGGCTCGGTGTCCCGCCGGGAATGTGGTGAGCTCCCATGTGGCATTGGTGTGGATAGAACGCATCTCATCCTCCATGGCACACCTCCAGCACGCCTCCCTGAGTGCCTGCTCCACGCTCGCGGGCTCCTCGGCGGTTAGCATGCAAAGGCCGCTGTAGTCATCGCCGTGAGCTGATGTCGTGTCGTAGACATTGGACACCATCCGGTACCTGTGAGACCCCGGTTTATTGGGCTTGTAATGCTTAACCATCCATTTGGTCCTAGCATCACAAATCGAATAAACGAGACTCGAGACATGTATACTTCAGTGCAAGATACATACCCTTTACAAAATTCATGCATCAATTCCATTCATTCACATAGAACCAAGCAAGCAACAAACGAAGTTAACATAAATAAAGGATAGTTATTACAAAGAGAGGCCATCGCCAAATGACATATACATATAGAAATTGAACAATGAAGCAAAGTGCCATAAGATGGCCATAAACCAAAAGAGCCAATCGGTGTGCCTTTAACCCACAAAAGCAGCAAACCAGGACCGCCAAGCTAGTCGTCGAATCCACAGCATATTTCACAAAAGTGAGGCCATTGGGGCTCACCTTCCTCCTCTGCAACAAATAGTTAAGCACAGCAAATGAGTACAAAAATTGTACTCCGCAAGACTTACGTGTAGAGTAACAGACCTATACATATGCTACATGCAAGCTTATTTAGGTGGAGACTGTATGTTTCATTTTCAGCACAAAGCAATCTTTAATTTACAATAATGTAGTACATTTAAAAGCAAGTTAACAAATCTGTTTTTAATGTTCAAATAACCGTAAATGACAACAATATAACAGTAGATAGATGACAACAACAATCCTGGAAGTGACTAACCCATTAGTCACCACAACAATAGCATCAAGTACCCATTCACACGAACCATGTCAAATTTTAATTTAAAAGGTTGTAGTCTAGTTCTTGCACGACCTTACCAAGCATGTCCATAACTTAGGACGAGGCTATTCGAATAGTTTTATACCCTGCAGGGGTGTACCAATGTACCCACACGCCAGACCGCCTTTTTGCCACTAGATTAGCATACTTCCTTTGGTATGCAAGACACTAAGTCCTACGAGACATTTTCAATATTGTGTATTAACTACGAGCGCCGCATGGATAGAAACCCATACGTTGTGTCGAGTCATTGTAAAGCCTCGGTCAACTACCCGTCGCAAGTAAAGCCTTGGACAACTACAATGCCCCTCGAGGTGGAGAGCCTACCCGGAATCTCCACCACCGCACACCCAACACAAGAACACATATCCTTTTTCACACAACACACACAACCCCCTCCTGCGACTCGGAGATAACACACGCCAAAGTACTTAGTCAAGAGAGGTCCCATATCCCTTTCGCGTGGTTAGCACGCATAAGCGCTTGGCTTAGTGACACAAGTAACTCGATCCTTGATGACCTAGGCACCATTCCATTTACACCAACAGATCACACCAACATACCATTGTGCCCAAGTCTAAAATAATTTTATTTTCAGTTTTTGACTTTACAAAGTAACAAAGCACAAGTGCTGGACATAATAGAATAATAAATAAATGTGTGATCAACATCATCGACTAAAATCGATGATCGCCCATTGCTACCGAAACTATGCATTTCTAAGCAATTTCAATTCGTATTCTACTAAATGACAAGAGCTCATCCATCGAACTCAAATCATAGCAAATAACCTAGGCTCATGGTAGTAGAGGATAAACAATTCCTACAGATTATGCAACTATAGGATACTAACCATAATTTAACAACAAAAGCAAAGAATGCATACATACAAGTTGAAATCAATATATTAGACTTAAAAATAATGGGATTAACATGATCAAACCGCTTGTTGCTTGTGGGGTCAAAATGTTGCTGAGGATTAATTATATTGTCAACGTGCTCTTCGGATCCTAACGAGAAAGCGAAAAACAACCGATAAGAACGAAGAAAACAAAAAGACTCAATAGCAAAATTTCTCCAAATATTCTGAAATTTTTACAGTAGTAAGAGCATGATTTATAAAGAATTTAGCAATAAGAACCAATTGATTTGGATTCTTAATGCCAAAGATATGACCAAATCAATTTTGCTTAGCTTTTATAAATCATAAATGCTACTATTCATTAGCAAAATTTTCTGGAGCTAAACTGTGGTTAAAATAATTTTTAGATTAAAGTTTAGTAAAAAATATAACCAACAAAATTTGAATCAACCGAAAAGGATTTAAAATGAATCAGTTATGCATTTTACAAGTTACTATATTTTTCAGTTGTTAAATAAATCCTTTCGGGAAAAATCAGAAATAGAAACGACGTGGCCAAACTTGGATCGTTGATCTTGGATCCAACGGTCCAAGTCCTCGATGACGCATACGGCGACTTCAAACCCTAACGCCAACCGCTGGATCCGATCCAACGGTCCACGTGGATCGAGCGCTCAGCGCCCGAACGCTCACACGCACACGAGTCGTTGATCTTGGATCCAACGACCCAGGCGGACCTGAGTCGGGACCGTTGATCTTGGATCCAACGGTCCACAGACCGAAGCGTGCGATAAATTCAAACTTCCGCGCAAACCGACGGTCCAAACCGAATCACGTTCAAACCGTCTCCCTGTTTTCGTCCGGGAAAAACGACGGGGAAGAACGGCTCGCCGCCGGTGGCTCTGGCCGCGGCGGTGCGAGCAAGTGCCCAAAATGAAAATCTCTGAAAATTTTATGAGAGGTTCCTCCTGCTGTCAACAATCTCCAGTATTGTTTGCTACCTCAAATAATTCTTCAAAAATCAGATATTTAAAATTCAAATTTAATCGTTTGCACCGTTCCTCGGTTCGAATCGACTCGCTCGAGCCATCGGACTCGCCACCAACTAATCGCACCGGCCGGCCGACGCGCGCGCTAGAGCCGTTGGATCAAGATCGAACGGTCCCTGATCAACCGAACGATGGAATCGCTTTAATCCACCTGCTCTAACTCACCGCTCGATTAATCCGACGGCCGACATGTCGCCTCCTTCCTCGATTAGCACGCGTGAGCTCGCCATGGCTTGCGCAGAGGAGAAAAGCCGGCGTGCGATCCACTCTTCTGGCGCCTTTAAACGGCTAGCTCTGCGCGCATTAAATGCCCGTCGTGCTCCTCCTCAGCGCCCACTCTCCAACCGCCTCCCGCCGCTCTCTCGCTCAAATGGCCGTGTTGACCGAGAGGATATCGCTGCTCTCTCGCCATCCTCGGCTATTTAAGCTCCATTGTTTCTCCCTTGGCTTCCTTTAGCACCTCTGCAACTCTAGCTAGCACTCACAAGTCCACTGGAGCCGCAGATCCTCGAGAATCCTTCTACCGCTATTGTTCGGCTTTGGAGCTCGGTGGAGTCGGTGCTGCAGGGTTTTTTCTTCAAGTCTTTGCTCCCTCTGCTCCCCTTTACTCCTCAAGCTTAACCTCACTCAATTTTGCTCAATTTGCTCGTGGCTTGCCTAAATTCGATTTCTCCTTTCTACCTAAAACGCCATTCTTCTTCGCGGCGCGCTGACTCTCCTGCATTCTTTGCGCTCGGGTAACCCTCTTAGTCCCTAGTGGCTCGCACTGCTCCCTTGAACCATGGTGAGCTCTTTGCCGTTTGTTTCGCCACTTTCGCCACTTTGTTCTCTCCGCTTGCTGCTCGACCACCGCAACCAAATCCATTGGTACCATCGGGTGCGCAATGATGTTTGGGACCCATTTTGGGCACTTGCTCGCACCGCCGCGGCCAGAGCCGCCGGCGGCGAGCCGATCTTCCCGTCGTTTTGCCGGACGAAAACAGGGAGACGATTTGAACGTGAGTCGATTTGGACCGTCGATCCTTAGATCTACGGCCCACATTCGCACGAAAATTTAAATTCGTCGCGCGTTTCGGTCTGTGGCCCGTTGGATCCAAGATCAACGGTCCCGATTCGAGTCCGCGTGAATCGTTGGATCCCAGATCCACGGCTCGCGTGCGTGGGGACGTTCGGACCGCCCGCGCGCTCGGGTCCACGTGGACCGTTGGATCCAGATCCAACGGTTGGCGTTTAGTGTTCGGGGCCCGCGCGCGCGCGCGTCAGCGCTGGAACTCGGACCGTTGGATCCAAGATCAACGCTCCTCGTTCGTCCACGTCATTTCATATTTCTGATTTTCCCGAAAGGATTTATTTATCAACTGAAAAATATGATAACTTGTAAAATGCATAACTAATTCATTTTAATTCCTTTTCGGGAGATTCAAATTTTGTGGGTTATGTTTTCAACTGAACTTTAATCTAAAAATATTTCCAACCCCAGTATAGCTCCAGAAAATTTTGCTAATGAATAGTAGCATTTTTTATTTATAAAAGCTGAGCAAAATTGTTTTGGTCATATATTTTGCATTAAGAATCCAAATCAATTGGTTCTTGTTGCTAAATTCCTTATAAATCATGATACTACTACTGTAAAATTTTCAGAATTTTTGGAGAAAGTTTACTGTTGGGTCCTTGCGTTTTCTTCGTTCTTATCGGTTGTTTCTCGCTTTCTCGTTAGTATCCGAAGAGCACATTGACAATATAATTGACCATCAGCAACATCTTGACCCATAGCAAACAGACAAGCAGTTTGATCATATTAATCCCATTATTTTTCAAGTCTAATATATTGATTTCAACTTGTATGTATGCATTGCTATTTTGTTGTTAAATTATGGTTAGTTTCCTATAGTTGCATAATCTGTAGGAATTGGTTATCCTCTACTACCTTGAGCCTATGTTATTTGCTATGATTTGAGTTCGATGGATGAGCTCTTGTCATTTAGTAGAATACGAATTGATTGCTTAGAAATGCTTAGTTTCGGTAGCAATGGGCGATCATCGATTTTAGTCGATGATCTTGATCACACATTTATTTATTATTCTATTATGTCCAGCACTTGTGCTTTGTTACTTTGTAAAGTCAAAAACTGAAAATAAAATTGTTTTAGACTTGGGCACAATGGTATGTTGGTGTGATCTGTTGGTGTGAATGGATTGGTACCTAGGTCATCAAGGACCGAGTTACTTGTGTCACTAAGCCAAGCACTTATGCGTGCTAACCACGCGAGAGGGATATGGGACCTCTCTTGACTAAGTACTTTGGCGTGTGTTATCTCCGAGTCGCAGGAGGGGGTTGTGTGTGTTGTGTGAAAAAGGATATGTGTTCTTGTGTTGGGTGTACGGTGGTGGAGATTCCGGGTAGGCTCTCCACCTCGAGGGGCATTATAGTTGTCCAAGGCTTTACCTGCGACGGGTAGTTGATCGAGGCTTTACAATGACTCCGACACAACGTATGGGTTTCTATCCATACGGGTGGCTCGTAGTTAATACACAATATTGGAAATGTCTCGTAGGACTTAGTTGTGCCGGCATACCAAAGGAAGTATGCTAATCATGTGGCAAAAAGGCGGTCTGGTGTGTGGGTACATTGGTACACCCCTGCAGGGTATAAAACTATTCGAATAGTCTCGTCCTAGGTTATGGACATGCTTGGTAAGGTCGTGCAAGAACTTGACTACAACCTTTTAAAATTAAAATTTGACATGGTTAGTATGAATGGGTAATTCATGCTATTGTTGTGGTGGCTAATGGGTTAGTCACTTCCAGGATTGTTGTTGTCCCCTATCTACTGTTATATTGTTGTCATTTACTGTTATTTGAACATTAAAAACAGATTTGTTAACTTACTTTTAAATGTACTACATTATTGCAAATAAAGATTGCTTTGTGCCGAAAATGAAACATATAGCCTCCACTTAAATAAGCTTGCATGTAGCATATGTATAGGTCTCACATTTCACACGTAAGTCTTGTGGAGTACAATTTTTGTACTCATTTGCTTTGCTTAACTATTTGTTGCAGAGGAGGAAGGTGAGCCCCAAGGGCCTCACTTTTGTGAGATGTGCTGTGGATTCGACGACTAGCTTGGCGGTCCGGTCGGTTGCCTTGTGGGTTAAATGCACACTGATTGGCTCTTTTGGTTTATGGCCATCTTGTGGCAATTCTGCTTCCGCTGTTCAATTTCTATATGTATATGTCATTTGGCATCGGCCTCTTTTGTAATAACTATCCTTTATTTATGTTATCTTTCGTTGTTGCTTTGTTTTGGTTCTATGTGAATAAATAGAATTGATGCATGAATTTTGTAAAGAGTTGTGTATATCTTGATTGGAAGTATACATGTCTCGAAGACACGGGTTATTTCGTTTGTGATGCTAGGGTCGATTGGTGACTAAGCATTACAAGCCCAATAATCCGGGGTCCTCACATGCATGGTGATGAATTTGTTGCAATGTTGGAGGCATTTTCATCTGGGCAAGTTTTGCTGCAGGCGTTTGCTAATTTTGTTATAACAATTGACTCGAAATGTAACATTGATCGTTTTTAATTGTTGTGATGTTGTTATACCAAATGTTATGCGAAGAGATATTTTTTGTTGCAATGATGTGTTTGATTTGTTACACAAGAGTAAATTTTCTATTGCAGCCTTCACCATTTGATTATTGCACCATTGTTCTAAAAATGTTGCAACAATTACTTTCAGATGTTTTCACTGTTGTTTTCAAATATTGCAATATTATAATATCAAAATTTGTTGTTTGGGATATTTGAACTAGTCTTTAAAAGCGCAGCTAGGTTCTATACTGATGGTTTCATGCAATTTCGGTGAGAATATTTTTTTTCTGAATTTTTTCATGTCAATGTATTTGTTTTTTTTCTTATTTTGTTGCATACATGATTAAAATTGCTACACACGTTCTCTAGGAATGTTGCGCCAGAATGTACGATCGTACGTCCGAGCTAGTTGCTCCCTAATTAATTCTAACCGTATGCAATTTGGAACGCGAGTTGATATAATAGACTGATCGATATATCGAGAGAGGTAAGTATTATTTTTGAAAAGTAGCCTTTCCACAAGGTAAATTCTAAGACGAGCAGGGAAAGATATACTGCCAGCTCAAGCAAAGAAGCAATAGTCAGATTGATTTCCATTTTCAAGGCTATAGATTAACACAAATGTAGGCCATAAATTGCAAATTCGTCTATTGTTCAAAAGCAGAGCTCACTCGACAATGAGCAAGAGAGCAGCGTGTATTTGAGAGAATAAGAAAAAGAGAGTGGAGATGGGAATTTAGTTGCATATCAAATAAAAATGGAAAAAAAAAATTCTAAAAGAGAATGGCTTTGATACATGCGTATGTAATTTATGCACTTTACATAAGCTTATTCCACCATCCACTAAAAAACCTGCAAGTGGGAATAGAAGAAAAAAACGTTAGGGCAGAAAAATATTAAAACCTTTGTAACTAGAAGTTGTGTGTACCATATCCATTTTCTACAATATGTAATGATACTATGAATTCGTGCTAAAATAACAAATACACTATTTTTAATTGCAAGCTCGTGCTGGTGCACGGGTTAATGACTAATACTAATTAAAAGTTAGGCATTACAATTGCATGTCATTTGCTCATTTAGATCTTTTATTTAACTTGTTCTCCCTTGTAGTCGGTGACTCAATGGTTCTGCGAGAGTGTGACTATGTAGAATCTTGTCCTGTGATGGCTTATTTCTCAATTTCTCTACCTATATGGCTAATACTCACAGGCTTATCATTACTGTTTGCAAGTAGCTCTAGAATTATGATTGGCTTGTCTGTAAATCTTGTTACAAGTTAGCTCTAATACTGCTTTGTGAAAAGAACTCGGCATAATCTATGGAATAAAACAAATATACTTAAGTTTCAACAGGTAAACAGTTTAGAAAAAAAATTGCGAAGCAACTGAAAAATTCCGTACAACTTCAAAGTACTATTTTGGTAGTAATAAAACTTTTTCACCAAAAATGTGGTGACATTCGTCGCAATTTACATGAGTACTTCCATACAAATATTTGTTGTTTAAAAAGTGCTATGATAAATTATTTTTTATTTCGCACTGGACCTATGATATTCATCGTTTACTTAGGTAAAAATTGGAAATATCAGGAAGAATAAAATGTACCCTTAGGCTTGGCATTCGACTGGTACATAAAGGATCAGAAATTCCCCCTTAAAATTTTCTTTTGCTGCTAACAATAAACTTTGGAGTACAGAATTTGGTTAGTAGTCGCTGTCACAAAGACACATGGACAAATCTTGTATTAGCCTACGTAGAAGAATCAGTTAGATATATCAAAGATTTGGATGTAACAATTTGCTAGCAATGCAGAAGGGACTAATTTTACAGCTACTAGGATACCATGCATGGGTGTGATTCACCTGAGAATAGTTATGATAGGCGATTGATGTATAGAACAAGAGAATCCTACCAACATGAGGAGACAGAATTATTCCCCGCGGCTATTACAAAAGCCAGGTTACGAGGGAATCAACTTAAGGCCCTCTGTGACAGGACAGCCACTAAAACCTCAAGTTCTTAAAGTGAGATGCTGTCCTACTTCCTGAGAGAGTGGTGGGCCAACTCGTAGATCGGTAGGAGTACTGTGTGCTTCAACTGGTACGAGAGGAGCCACGGCTGGAGCACTGAGTGCTACCGCAGCCGGAGGGCCAGGAGGAACGTTGTCGGCCGGCGTTACGTGCACGCTGGAAATGCGCACGACATCGGATGCTGCGGACGCACTGGAGCCATGCTACACAATCGATGCAGGAGAGGCAGCACCGTCGGGCGCCACGACCAGTAGGAGCACGGGCGGGCGCGTCACACTAGGAGGGGCACCAGGACCTGCAAGATGCTGAGACTCAATGGGCATCGGCGTGTGATCAAGCTCCAACAAAAAATCGATGTCAGTGGAAGAGGGCAGAGCGGTGATCTCGGCAAAAGGAAAGGAGGACTCGTCAAATGTAACATGACGGCAGATGATGACCCGATTTGAGGAGAGATCGAGGCATCGGTATCCCTTGTGTTCAGATGGGTAGCCGAGAAACACGCATATGGTAGAGCAAGAGAAAGCTTGTGAGGAGCGATGGTAGAAAAGTTCGGGTAACACATACAACCAAAAACGCGAAGGTGAGAGTAGGAGGGGAAACACCAAATAGCACAAAAAAAGGCATAGAAAAATTGAGAGTTTTGGTGGCTTGGCGATTGAGAAGGTAGGTAGCGACGTGAAGAGCCTCAACCAAGTAAAAGGAAGGGGGTTGGCCTGAAACATAAGAGACTGAACAATGTTATTAGTTGAACGAATAATACGTTCGGCCTTACCATTCTACTGAGAGGTGTATGGACATGACATGCGGAGTGTAACGCCATCAGTAAGGAAAAATGTACGAGCGGTAGAGTTGTCAAACTCACAGCATTATCGCACTGAATACTCTTGATCTTAGCGCTGAACTAAGTAGCAACGTAAGAAAAAAAGTGAGAGATAATGGCAAAAGTATCAGATTTCAGGCTCAAAGGGAACGTCCAAAGATAATGCGAGCAATCATCAAGAATAACTAAGTAGTATTAGTAACCGGACACATTGACACATGCGAGGTCTAAAGATTATTTGTAACTGGACACATTGACGACATGCAAGGTCTAAAGATCACAATAAACTAAATCAAAATTCTTGAGAGCACGAGACTGTGAAGTAGCAAATGGTGTATGCACATGGCGACCAAGTTGACACACATGACAGATAGTGTCGGCGGATCCATTATCACAAGCAATGGCGGATGCACTAGCAAGGCGAGACAGGGACTCAGGGCCAAGGTGCCTGAGACGACGATGCCAAAGGGAGGTGGAGGCGCCGACGATGAGTGCGCACGAAGGGGAGGCAGACACCGCAGACGCAAGGGGTAGAGAAGTCCAGTGATATTGCACCTGGTGATCACGTTCCTGTAACGAAGATCCTTGATAGAAAAACCAATAGGGTCAAACGCAACAGAACAGTTGTTGTCAATAGTGAATTGACGAACAGAAATAAGATTCTTGATAAGGTGTGGAGTGATAAGAACATTAGTAAGATGAAAAGAGCAAAGACTAGTGGAACCAGTGGAGGTGACGGGTAGCAGTGACCCGTCACCAACAACATTGGTGGAAGGAGTGAGGGGGATGGGAACGGGACATGTAACTGGCGTCCGACGTCATGTGCGAGGTCGCACCAGAGTTCATGTACCAGTCAGTGGTCGGCGGGGAAGTAAGAGTCATGGTGTTGAATGAGTTTGCCAATGACTGCTAATCCCATAGACCAAGACCGGGAGGCGTAGGACTCGGATCAACCCAAGGAGGCCACGGCGGTGGGTACTGTGGTAGCGTGTAATCGCCCGAGTTGGTGGCGCTTGTGCAGGCGCAGGGGGCACCACCTGGGCACGGCTGGGTGGGAGAGCTAGGGGCGCGCGAACTGAGGATACCGGGGGCCTAGTGTGGATCGAGTTGCCCGGGCTACACCTGGATGGTGCCGGTACAGGGGTTGTAGAAGGAGGGTGGCCAACCAGAGGTGTTGCCCCTGGAGTGAGCACCCGCACCTCCGCCGCCGGTCTTGTGCTTGCTGCTGCCATTTCCGCGGCGACGACGGCGATTGGAGCCGCCCTCTCCACTGTTGGTGCCACCAGAGGGAGCTCCCTACGGTGCGCTAGTAGAGCGGCTGTCGGAAGCGCCGCCACTGCCCCCCGAGACGCTACCGCCGGGACCCCCATTGCCGGTAGGGGTCGTGGCGATGAGGGCTGTAGAGGGTGCAGAGGGGCATGATGACATTGTGATTTCCTTGAGCAGCAAATCGGAATGGGCCTCGATGAACGAGGGGAACGGTTTTTGCTGCTTCAGTAGGGCCGCCTTGTATGCGAAATTCATATTAAGGCCGCGCAGAAGGGACAGAACAAGGGTGTGATCACGCACCAGTTCGCCCAAGTCTCCGAGGGCGTCGGCCATGCTCTTCAGCTTGCGGAAGGAGTCAGACATTGAGAGGTCGCCTTGGACGAAGTTGTGAAACTCCACGTCCAGGTACAGGTCATGTGTCTCCTATTGCCGATGAACTGTTTCTCGAGGCCCACCCATACGAGCTGCACCATGGAGTTAGGAGTCATCACGATCTCGAGAAGTTCGGTGGTGATGGTGCCATAGTGCCACGAGAGAACGAGATAAATCATCCAGACCCAGTCTGCGACGTCAGAGTGGGTGTCGTCGGAGAGCACATGGTCGGAGAGGGCTTACTTGCCGAGGGTGACGAGGAAGAGGCCGCGCCATTTGTTGTAACATGGAGAGGCGAGGTCGAGGATCACAGGGATGAGGATCTTGATGTTGAGGACGTCATATGCCTGATCATGGAGGGAAGCAATGGCGGCAGTTCGAGAGGGCTGCTGCTCGACGGCCTCCTCTCGTGGCGGCGCGCGGCGGCAGCCTCCCCGCCACACGTCAGGTGGTGGCGGCGCTCATCGCTTTCTCTGCGCGTGCAATGGTGTCGTCTTCACCGGCTATGGCGGCGAGATTAGTGGAAGGGTGCGGTCGTATGTGCGATTCGCTTTAATACCATGAGAGGGTAGAATATTTGGGGCAATTATACATACTGTGTGTATTGATAAGCCAAAAGTTACATATATATATATATCAAATATTACAGTGTGGATCAGGAACCAAAGTGTCTAACACTAAGTGTGGACCAAGAACCGAAGATTCAGGAACGAAAGAGTCTAACAGGAACCGAAGAGTCTAACACTTCCAACCATCAGCAAAGGGAGTTGTGAGAACGACAGATAGCAATAGCAATATACTCCAATATAGAAGCATCTTTTCCTTCATATATCGGAGGAAGATTCTACATAAGCATATATGCAGGTATCAACAAGAAAAGGAAGATTATGTGTAGAATTTGGCACAGACCAAGAATCCAAAATTCTACCAAACGTTTACAACTGTTACTAGTCAACTCGCATGGTGAATCTCGGTACCACATTACCACTACATGCATGCTGAATCTCGGTACCACATTACCACTACATATCCGGCTATATGGACTGTTATAATGTAACTTCCTTTCTACCTTCAAAAAAAAAATTGTAACTTCCTTTCTTCCACATAGAAGCTCTACTCGTACAATAGTATCAGCCATTACACAAAGACATACATAGGATTTTTTTCCCATGATGAAGCCATGGAAGAACTTGACCATAATTGCCAGGAAACAATGAGAAAAAAACAGAGCAAGCCAACGTGAATACCACAAGTTGCCGCATGTTTGGTAGGTGCCAGTCACACAGTAGCCACGTTAATTCATCACTGTAACATACATGACAAGCATCGCTCCAACTGAGGACGGCCCAAATTAAGCACATCTATCCACTCGTCGTCCACTAACACGAAGAAAATATCCATCCACAGTAGCAAATGCCTAATTCCTGGAATTTTTGTTATCTTAACTAATAAAAAAAGAGTTTACCTTGTGCCGCGGGAGTCCCCTTCCATCGAAAGAAATCCGGAATACACGCACTCCAAATGCTTTACGCTGATACACAGGGCCTCTTCGTCAACCTCTGCATGCATGCAGACCATCGTGAGTTTCACGACTCTAACATCCCAACTTTTGGTGTTTGAAAATCTTCTAATTAGTTGCTAGTTAAAAATCCCACCATTTGCATTTTATTTGAATTTAAATTTAAAAGTTTATTATAGACTTTCATGATATAATAATTTATCAGGGTTAATCCCATACTTTCATCAACAATTGCCAAAATTATTTTATTTGAATTCTATGTGCTTGGATATATTTTCTAGAATTTTCTGAAATTTTTCTAAGTTCATTTGCTATTTTCTATTTTCTATTTGTATTTTATGGATTTTCTAAAAATAAAAATCAATTTTAAATCTTCTGAACACTATTCCCGCACGCCAGCCCATCTCCCCGATCGCTCGTGCCTTCCTCCGCTCGATCGTCGCCACGTGTCCCTATCGGACGCCGTCGTTCGCCACGCTCACAGATCTCCACACGGCGTCGCCAAAGGGCCACCGATTGGTCGCCGCCCCGACTCGCCTTCCTCCTCGCGCTCACCAGCTCTCCTCGTGACCGATCGGTCGTGCCGCCATTGCCAGAGCTCGGCTCGACCACGACAATGGCGATTTCCAACCGAAGACTCCGAGTTTTTCGCACCAAATCTCTAGCCCTTATCTTCCCGCACTTTTGAATCCTACTAATCAAATCTCGAATCGGTTTCAATCTCTGGGATTTCCGAAATTGGTTTTGTATTCAAAACGGACTCAAATCGGGGATTCCTTATCCCGACTCTCCCGAGCTCTATAAAAGCCACCTCTAGGATCACCCAGTCCTCCGCAACCCAGAGCCGCCACCCTCGTCTCCCCGATCACTCTAGCGCCGCCGCAACTCAAGTTTTAGGGTTTTCGGCCGAGCTCCTTCTCTGGCGAAATGCGCCGCCGTTGTCGTCGCCCTTGCCCCGCCGTCGACACCATTGTGATCCACAAGGTCTGAGCTACCTCGTGCGCCCCTCCTCGTCGCCGAGCATCGTCGGAGCGCACTTCCGACAAAACCCGAGACTTCGCCGCCGCTTCTTTCCCGCCACTGTCACGGCCAGCCACTGGTAAGGGCACCCTGAGTGCGCAATAGCACAGGAAACAATCTGGTACCCTCCACCGCCGGTGACTCGCCGCCGATCGCTGGCAACCATCGGGTCCCGAGCGCCGCCGTGTCTTCGTCAGCGCCACCACAACCGATGCGTCAGCTTTTGTTCTTGTGTGGCATCCATATGGAGCCCAATCGGCGCCAGCAGATGCGCACGTGGCCCAGTCTACCGCAACAGATCTTCCCTGGCTCGGTGCACTTAGTTCACCGTGAGCCAAGAGACTGACATGTGGGGCCCACATGTCAGATTTCTTTTTAATTCAATTCTTTTTCCAGAAATTCTCGGATGACGCAAGCATTGTGCAATAATCCGATTTTCCTTTATAAAAATAATTCGGGAAATTCATTAAAATCCAAATTAGGGTTTTATTTGATTTCCAATCTTCCAAAGCACATAACTTTTGCATCCGACCTCCGATTGAGCCCATTCAAATTTGTAAATTCATATAAAATCAAGATCTATTTATGGTGAATTTTATTTGATTTTTTGAGTTTGTTTTGTCTCTGTTATTTATTTATTTATTTATTTTTCTTTTATCTCGTTTGCGAGTAGACGTCGATACTTCGAAAATTTTTGAAGAAGGAGCACCTCAAGATCAAGACCAGTACCTAGACCTATTCCAAGGCAAGTTATACCTTTGATCATATTGAACTCAGTTTTCAAAATACTTTGTTTCAATGTATTACATTCTATTTCAAGTATTTATTTAAATACTTTTGGGATAGTTATTAGTCCAATTTGTTATATCCACCTTGTCTATTGTATACCATGATCTTTTGTCACCCTAGATTGGTTCAGTACTAGTTGGTATTATCGTAGCACCAACGTGGGTTGGTTAGATACGAGTATATTGCTTAGCCATGCCACGAGTCATCATTTCATGTGAGTTGCAATTATAAACTTGACTAAGTGATTATGGAACTGTCTGATGAAACTGTATGTGCTGTGTGCTATTACTCGTTGATGGCATGTGTTGCAATCAATCAACAGGGTGGGAAAAGATTTAGACTGAGGCAAGTGGTGGATCTGTGTGAATGGTGGAGCTATGTGCTTTATAAACTTTGTGATTTGGGAAAAACTAGAAGTCTTGCCTTGGTCAATTAAGGACTTAACTTTATGCGCCATTGAACTGGGTCTTACTGTACGACCACATGCCTAGTATTGGCTGGGCCTAACTTAGTAAGTTATGGAGTCTTGGTATGGACAACTCAGGGTGTATTTTAAGCTGTGTGATGGGGTTGGAGGTGTGATATGTCACATCGCGGGATGGTTCGCTGCATCCCTGTCCAACGATGTGTGTCGTAACCAAACGGTGTGTGTATTGGTTGGCCAGCAGAAAAGCACATCGGGAGTGTCATTGCTTGAGATAAAGTCTCTAAAAGGTTTTGTTATGGTCAGTGCTAGCTACACTGATTGTATCGTGTGGGTAAAGTGTACAACCTCTGCAGAGTGTTAAATCAATCTATTCGAATAGCCGCGTCCGCGGTCATGGACATGCTTGGGAATTTCACATGAGGGGTAGATTTTCATAAAGACAATTGGGAAGTGTCAGCTGTGTGAGATAACTTGTGCAGCCGTGTGAATTACTTGATTAGACTGTGTGTCCTTTGTGAAATCAAATGTTAAATTAATATTCTTTATTTTTTTCAATTACGTTTCAATCTATTATCTCTATTCAATTGCAAATGTTGTATTTCTGCAAAATAACCACAGAAGCCATTCCTTTGGAATAAGCCATCATGTATAATTGCATTATGTGGTATGACTTGCGAGTACGGTTGTGTACTCACTCTTGCTAAACAAATCAACAGAAGTGGAGGAATCATCACCAGCTTTTGAAGAGGAATTCTACGATGGTTGATCGTTAGGGTCTTGATCCCAGTCAGTTGTATGTGGTAAATTGATGGGAGCCCGCTGGAGTTTACTTATTTCCGCTACATTTTATTTCATTATTGTCAGCCTTGCATGGCTTAATAATTGTAAAACTCGACCTTAGGGTCACAACAGTTATTTGTTATTCAAATTACTCGTTTATTTAATATTTTGTTGTATGGAGTTGATATTTCATCAATGTTGACACTGTGTGTACTAGCATGATCCAGGACTAGTGCAGAATACACAAATGGTCCAGATTTACATATTTGGGTCCCGACAACGACTCCTCTTAGAAAAAACATCTTGCCAACTCCCCCATCCTCAGAACCCATAACTCTCACTGGCCCAACTACCACCGTCCCACGTCTCCCGTAACTCTCGATCCAGCGAAATCCCCTTGAAACAACTGCTTCGAACAGCCTGCACATCTTTCTTTCTCAGGCGCAATCCCATCGGCGCCTCCAGTCTTTTCCCCTCGTCGAGCAGTAGTGATGACAACCTCCACATCAAAGTAGCGAGCGACGATACGACTGTTGATGATATGCCCTAGAGGTAATGTGGCAATTATAGAGATGATTATATCACAACTATGTTTATGTGTTATTGAATAAGTGTTATTCTGTTCCTTGAATGAATTATCAGTTATAAAGATTAACAAGTATGCGATTTTAACTTATGATGATGTTGTTCTAAATGTATACCTGGTCGGATGTCACTAGTCGGACACTAGTAACTCTATCGACCAGCACATGTATTGATTGATAACCATGTTTCACCGCTCATGGATATAGGGATGTCAAATCAATAATTTGAACAAATGTTTGAGAATATTGTGTTGGATTAACCCACTTTGAGACACTACTGAGATTGTTATGCTTTCACGTGTTATCAGTTGGTCTCAAGTAATGATGATATATAATCATTAGACCTGAGATCAGCATGGTTTTTTACATGTGTAGGAGTACACTTTGGGGTTGACAAACGCTACTCCGTAACTGGGTAGTCATAAAGGTAGCTTTCGAGTATGCTATGAAACATGCGGATGAATGTGATTGGTCGGATACGGGATTTATCCCTCCTAACATAACAAGAGATATATCTCTGGGCCGCTCGATGTGGTTGGATAAGGAAAGTGCATGGCCATGCCACTAGTGGTCGAAGAGTTCGACCGTATGAAATTATCCAGCATTTGATCGAGAAAATATTAAACAGTTCATGGATGACACAACATCTCACTTGGAGTTCAACCAGATATCGTGAGGTAAACGGAGAATACATGAGCCGGTCTTTTAGTTCGATCAGATACGAACTAGTCATATAGAGATACGAACTGGTCGTAAGCTGGTCGAACATAATCACTAAGTGGTCAAAACCTGATCGTAATGAGTTGCAACCTGGATGAGACCAAATATGACCTGGTCGTATAGAGATACAAGCTGGTCGTAGTCTGGTAGAAACCTGGTCGTAAGGTGTTACGAACTGGTCGAGATTATATACGATCTGGTCGTATGGAGATACGAGCTGGTCGTAGATCATATTGCATTATGGTTCGTCCGAAATAATTCATGTGTATTCGGGAATCGTTATGTCCTACAAGGTGCCGCTGATAACTCGTGATCGAAAAGGAGTTTCTGAGTCACAACTGATTACACATGAACCTATAGGGTCACACACTTAACAGGTTGGAGCAAACCAGTACAAATACGATTCATCAAACGTGTTCAAATAGGATCCGTCATGGGCACTAGTTAAGGAGATGCTTGAGGCTGTTGGGAAGAGATACAGATAACAAAGGAGACACACGATAAGAGTTGAGGTGAGTTGCTCCAAACCCTAGCATCCATCTTCTTGAGAGAGCCTTCCCGTGCGAGTTGGTGCTATGGTGGTCCTGCCCTGGAGGTGTGGATACCGTAGAGGCGCCATCGCGCCATCGCTGGCGCCTAGGACGATCCACGATATTGCAAGGAAAGTTGCTGGAGGAGACGATCGGCGACGACTACGCTAAACGATCGACTACGTTGAACGATCAATTACATCGAATGATCGACTGCGACCACTACGTCGACGCGCTTTTCACTTGACCAGGCTGCTCCAAATCTTCTTCCGCTCCATTGCGCGTCTGTGGTAATGATCTATGATCTCTTGCTTGCCTGGTATTCTGATTTATGTGGTAGAATTTTTGAATTGCCAGCTAGCATAGTCTACCCGTATCCCTTCTGTGGTATCAGAGTTATCTTGCATAGTTTTTGATCTAGATCCGTCGCATATACTGGATATGTGGCATACTAGATAGGATCTATTACTGGTCGGGTCTGGTAACCTAGATCGGTTCATGTGGATGGAATGGTCTAGACACTGGTTGATGAGATTGATCATTGTTCGGAGATAGTAGATGGGTTTACAACGAGGTGTGAGCTAAAAGAAGCAGATGATTTACTCGACTTGTTTACGACTGCCTTGCATGATACTTCTACCGATCGGAATTCCACCATCGAAGTATGCCGCAATGCGTGGTCGTATAAAGGCAGTGATCAGATTGGTTCGGAATAGGGTTAATATGATTAATCTGATGATTTTTGAGGCTCGGTTGCGAAATAATATTCATGTCCTGGAAAAGGTTCCGAGAGCGCTGTGTTATATGGTATTATGTGTTCATGTCACCTGATAGAATTATATTCTATGCATAACTCTTTTTTGTAGGGATTGATATGAATAGTATGGCCCATTGTGTATAGGACATATGAATCGATTTCTCATGCCTATGTGTCATGCTGTGAGATAGCCATCGAGATACATATTATTGTATAATGGTCTATGCACCGACATGTGATGCTTGATATTCACATCTATAATTCATTACAAGCTTTTAGGAGTAATTGCTTAGTAGATAAATGTAGTCGGAGACTTCAAACATGATGGTCAAAGCACAGGAAGCATGGTGATGGAGATCGTCATTATAAGGACTGTCGGGACCCAAAAATGCAATTCTGAACCCTCTATGTATTCTGCACTAGTCCAGGATCACGCTAGTGCACACAGTATCAACATAAGTGAATATCGATCCACATAACACGAATTAATAGATAAACGAGTAATTTGAATAACAAATAAGTGTTGTGACCTTAAGGTCAAGTTTTACATTTATTAAGCCACACAGTGCTGGCAATAGAGAAACAAATAGCAGCAGAACAAAAGTAAACTCCAGCAGAATCCCATCAATTCACCACAGGCAACTGACTGGGATCGAGACCCTAACGATCAGCACCTTCGTAGAACTCCTCCTCAAAAGCAGGCGATGACTCCTCCGCTTCTGTTGATTGTTTATAGCAAGGGTAAGTACACAACTATATTTGCAAGTCATACCACATAATGCAATTTATAGATGATGGCTTTTTCCAAAAGAATGGCTTCTGTGCTTCTTTTGCAGAAATGCAACATTTGCAATTGAATACAAATAATAGATTGAAAGTATAATTCAAACAAATAACAATATTAACTTATCATTCGATTTCACAAAGACACACAGTCTAAATAACTTATTCACACAGCTGAACAAGATATCTCACACAGCTGACCCTTCCCAATTGTTTTTATGAAAATCTAACTCTCGTGTGAAATTCTCGAGTATGTGCATAACCGCAGATGCGGCTATCCGAATAGATTGATTAAACACTCTGCAGAGGTTGTACACTTTACCCACAAGATAAAATCAGAGTAGCTAGCACTGACCATAACAAAACCTTTCAGAAATTTCATCTTAAATATTGACACTCCTGATGTGCTTTACTGTCGTCCAACCGATACACACAACGTTTGGTATGACACACACCGTTGGACAGGGATGTGGCGAACCGTCCCGCGATGTGACCTATCTTGAAGTCCACACCTCCACCCATCACACAGCTAACCTACAACCTGAGTTGTCAATGGCAAGATTCCATAACCTACAAAGTTAGGCCCGTCCCATACCAGGCATGTGGTTGTACAATAAGGCTCAGTTCAATGGCACACAAAGTTGAGTACTTAATTGACCAAAGCAAGTCTTCCAATTTCTAAGTGTCACACAGACAAATATTCTCATTCACACAATTTCCATCATCACACAGTATCCACCACTTGCCCCAGTCTAAATCTTTTCCCACGCTGTTGGTTAAGTGCAACACATGCCATCAATGAGTAATAGCACACAGCACATACAGTTTTATCACATAGTTCCATAATCGCTTAGTCAAGTTTATATTTGCAACTCACATGAAATGATGACTCGTAGCATGGCTAAGCACTCTACTCGTATCTAACCAACCCATGTTGGTGCTACAATAATACCAACTAATAATGAACCAACCTAGGGTGACAAAAGAATATGACATAACAACAGACAAGGTGGATATAACAATTTGGATTAATAACAAACCCAAAAGAAATTAAATAAATACTTGACATAGAATGCAATAATTTGAATAAAAGTATTTTGAAAATTGGTTTCAATATGATCAAAGATATAACTTGCATTGCAATAGGTTTAGGTACTGATCTTGATCTTGGTGGACTCGTCCTTCTTCAAAAGTCCCCGAATAATTAACGTCTACTCGCAGACGAAACAATTAAACAAAACAAATAAATAATAGAGGCAAAACCAACTCCAAAAATTAAATAAAAATCATAATTAAATATATCTTGAATTTATATGAATTTAGAAACTTGAATGGGCTCAATCCGAGTTCGGATGCAAAAGATATGGTCGGTGGAAGATTGAATCTAAAGAAAATGCCCTAAAAAGGATTTATTGGATTTATCCGAATTATTTTTCTAAAGAAAAATTGGATTATTGCGCAATGCTGAAGTCAGCGAAGAAATTTCCAAAAATAAAAGAATTAAAAGAAAATCTGACATGTGGGATCCACATGTCAGTCTCACGGCTCACGCTGAGTCTACCGAACTAAGGAAATCTGGACACAGTAGACCGATCATGCCTACGCACAAGTAGGCACCGACTAGACACCACGCGGACGATACGCAAGCATAGTGCTGACGCTGGCACTGAGGTGGCCACGAACGTGGACGACGACGAGAAGTAGCGCTCGGGCCCCGATGGTTGTCGGGGAATGGCGGTGTTTCCCCGACGGTGGAGGGTACCAGGAGGTAGCTAGCGCTAATGCGATCCCAGGGATGCACTCACGGGCAATTGGGGTTGACGGTGGTGGCTGGCGGCGAGCTTAGAGAGGTGGAGAAGGCTTGGCTGTTGTGAGACGGCAGCTCCGACGATGCTCCGACGGTGGGGAAGGGCGCACTGGGTAGCTCCGGCGACACTGATCACAATGGTGCGGTCGGAGTGGATGGAGCGACGACGGTGGCGACGCAATCGAAGAAAGACCGATGGCGGCAACAAACCTAGTTTTGTAATTGCAGAGGCGCTAGGGTTCTCGGGACAAGGAGGGCGGCGACTCTGGGTCATGGGGGCAAGGGTGAACCCGGGGGTGCCTTTTATAGGGCCTGGGCGGAACGGGATAAAGAATCCCCAAACCGGGGTTGATTCGGACTCCCGTTTGAAAACGGATATACAATTTGTTTTGATCCCAATTGGCAGCAGATATGTGTGCGGGGGGATCAGGGATACGATTTGGTGCGGAAATCCCGGATGTTTTAGTTGGAAATCGCTGTTGTCGGTTGGAGCTTCAAGCTCTGGCAATGGCGGCGTGGCTCGGCTCGCACAGAGAAGGAGACGAAGGTGAGGACAAAGACGACTCGAAGGGGCCACCTAGCAGAGAGACGGAGCGCACGGTGCGAGAGCTCGTCCGATCAATCTTTCTGAGCCACGCGGGGATAGTGCCCCAAGATCATTTGATCGATTTTCCAAGAGTTAATCTTGTTAAATCTCGATTTCACTTTTGGCATCCTCTGTTCTTCATTTCCTCTTCTAGGGTTTTGATGAAATTCTTGATTTCCTTGAGGATTTGGCCTAAGACTCATGCTAGCATGTCTGAGGTTATTACTAACCTTCTTGCAAAATCTCATGAGCCAAGGTTGAGAGATTGTGGAGCATTTCGGTTTTGCGGTTTGCATCCTTCTTCGTTCAAATGCAAGAAGATAGGAACTTTGGAATGGATCTCTGAAATATTTGTTTGGAATAGGTTCCTAGTGTCTTTAGGGAGGTGTGGTTCAAATCTCGTAGAGTTTGGGCAGGTTCAAAAGTTCGTCGATTTTCGTTTTGAAACCGAGAGGTTTTACTGCTCGGGACAATCGGATGAGCAAGACTTAACTGCTTGTGGTTTCTTGGGACTGCGGTACAACCGCCATTACTTGTTTATGCGGATCGTGGTACAACTGGCGTTTACTATGGTTGTACCGATTGTCTGATTTCTTGGTTCTTCCTCGTTTTTGTTTCTTGAGCTTTGGGGTGAGAGTGGATTCAACATAAGACTTCCTCTGTGCTTAATCATTGATCTTCATAGCTCTCATAGCTATTGGAGTAATTTACAAGTTGAATCCATTCTTTGCGAAAAAGATTAGGTGCTCCTATTCACCCCCCTCTAGTCGCCTTTCAGGTCCTTCAATTGGTATCGAGCGGTTAGCTCTTTTCAATAGATCTTAACGGTCTCAAGAGCGTGGCGATGGACAAGTACTCGACCAAGCCGCCCGTTTTCGATGGCATCGATTACCCTTACGGAAGAGCGAATGGAGACATACATCGGGCCGGGTATGCCATCGGCGAAAGGTCAAGGTTCGATTATTTGTTCTGCGTGAGAACATCAATCAGGGAACATGGCGATGTTGAGGCAAATGCAAAGGCTAGAACATCATCATCGAGGTTTGAGTCGTAGTGAGTTTGACCGCATATCTCACTTCGTCGCCTATGATATCAGGTGACCCTCGGCGCATACCATGAGGCACCACCAGATCAAGGCAGTTCGGCAGGACCGGTTCAAGCGAAATACAACAAATTTGAGATGCTTCTTGGTGAGTCCCTAGATGAGTGCCTTGCGTTTTCACAAGATCTTGAGCAACCTCCGGCGGTCGGTCTCACATACCCGACTCGGACAACGCTCAAATCAAATACTTACGACTTTCGATCTGCGTGTGTGGGAGATGAAAGTGACCACCATCAAAGACCACGCAGACCTCTCGACCTTGACTCTTGATGCGGCTGTACTCACGCCTCAAGACTCACGAGATTAGCGTTGTCTCGTGGAGTCGAAGTCACGATCGATGCCACAGTCACGATCGATTCAACCGGTCTCTCTTAGTCCTCTTGCAATTTCTCCCTTCTTGCTCTCGTGACATAGCGATGATCGATTAGGCGACTGCGGATGACGACTTGCCCTCCTTGCTCGTAGATTCTCCCACGCTTACAAAGGGAGGAGGGCGAGAAAGAGGAGGACCGTGATTTGCTTTGAGTGTGGTGGCCCCAACCACATCCGGGAGCCCCCAAGGGAGAAGGGCAAAACGACTCTGCGGTTCGGGCAAAACGACTACAACAAGAACCGCAACAAAGCCTCCGGCTCGGGCGCTTGCAAGAAGAAGTTCGCAACTTTGGCAAAGCCAAGCTCTTCCACGCGTCCTCAGCGCCTTGGCGACCTCGACCTCGGCGAGGTGGAGGGATGGAAGCGGCGATGACGAGACGGGTGACCAAGAGCCAAGGATGGCGGCGACTTCTCGGCATGTGCTTCATGGCCCTCAAGGCGAACTTCGTGACATGTGTACTCAACACGACGAGGTAGATCCACCTCTGACAGCTCAATCATGCTTTTCTTAAGCTAGGAGGTTTTCATGCTAAAGCTAAGGCTAGGTGTCTTTGAGTTAGAGAAGGAAATAGATGTTGTCACTAGAGATTATTGCTCTTACATGCTCCTTCTAGTGATGATTGTGATACATGCTCTGCTTTCTTTGGTTGATATGGAGAAGTTAAGGACCTCACATGATAGTGTGTCCTCCAAACTTAATAGTGTTAAGGTGGAGAATGTTAGTGCCTTCTTGAGTTAGAGTTGAGTAGAATGGTGTTACCCTACTTATTCTTGATGAGACTACTTCTCCCACCTCATGTGAGGTAAGGACATTCTTTGCTAGAGGATCTTATGCCATGCTCCTTGATGCCTTGAGTCTTGTGAAAATTGCAATAACTTGAAGATGAACTTAAAGCAGGCGAGATCATAAAATTCTTGAACTACAAGCTTCTTTACTTGGTAGATTGTTTCATGCTTAAAGCTGTCCTAAGTTAGCTGCTTGAACTTGAAGATTTGTCTCCAAGCAGTTTCAAGATATGATTGATCATGAAAGGAAGTTGGCTAAGTTTGCTTCTAAGGACCTGTTAGCTCACCATGCATTACGTGTAACAAACTAAAATCGACTTGATTGCTTTGGATGAGAAATGTGTGAAGCTAACTAAGGACCTTCTAGAGAAGCCACATTGTGTTTGCAATATGATTGTGGAGAAGGGAGAAGCCCGGGGTAAGGATGAGGCAGCTTAGCAGCGTGAACCAAGCGGCTAGCGATGGGAATGTTCCTTGAGTCGGTGTGCTTGCACAAGCCATTCTTTCCTCTCTTCTTTGGTTCTTCTTTTGCTCCCTTACCTTCTGTTGTCTCTTCTTCCCCTGCTCTTCTTGCACCTCTCTCTTTCGGAGTGTCGGTACCTTATGAGCAGCTCTCGAGAGATTTGTAGGAGGCAAGAAAAGCTCAATCTTATTCTAGACCAATCTAAGATCTGCAGATTTAATCGGGGTCTAGGATATGACTTCTTTGAGGGCATGAGGAAGCATCCACTGCGTGCTCGGACCCATAGCACGAGTGTGATCGAGGCGAGCCGGGACGAGAAAGTCCATTTCAAGTCGGCGGGCTATGTCGAGGTTTACGGATGAGTAATTTCACATCTGCTTCTACCTCTCGGAAGGTGAAGTATCCTTGCACCTGCATCGGAAGGATGGACACCGATCGTCGATGCTTGGTAGCGCCAAGATCGTGCGTAGAGACCATGTTGAGTCTCTTAGGCGCATTCGAGTCGACCCGGACCTTGAGTGCACCTAAGACCAACACGAGTCTAGGCTTGTTTCTTCGATGGGTTTGTGCGACATCGAGGACTTGGTTTTCGAGTTTTACGGTTTCGTCCTCATCTTGCTTTCGATCGTGACTTGCGTCACGAGGTAGATCTCGTTTTCCCCATCGAGATAGCTACTCGTGGCGTGTTCGACATGTTGCGAGTGCTCGACTCGCTCCTTGTGGCGGGGACCCCAACACCTTGGTCTACTCTTAGACTACGCTTTGAGTTCTGAGGCGTAGGGTAGATAGGCGTCGATCGTGCTTGACTACTTCATCCGCTCGGCGTGTTATTGATATTGGTGCCAAAATCATTGTTGATTTATCGATCTGAGACTTTACTCTGTTTGACTTCGGAGTTCGCGGGTAGGGAAGGAGAAGGTTTGGCTTGTAGACTCGGTTGTTCTCGTCATATATGGAGACTCCGTTGGTTCTCCTCCTAGCCCGCTCCGGTGATGAGGCGATCACCTTGAGGCCTTCGTGCAGGCGCGTCATCGCCAAAATCTTGTCGTATTAATGCTTCTTTTATTCTTAAGGATGTTGCCTTGGTTAGTAGGCTGCGGTACAATTTGCTTTCCGTTTCTCGACTTCTGATGTGGTTTGAGGTGAGCTTTAAGAAAAACAATTGCAAAATTCTTGATTCTTGGGTGATGCGGTTTGCGGGATTTCGTTATGGGAGGATCTTTCGTCTTTGAGTTCTCGAGTCTTGGCGATCCTCTCGGTGTTTAGTTATACGAGTCCCGATCTCTCTTTCGGCATAGGAGACTTGGTCATATTGGATTTGACCATTTGATGCTTGACATTGACAACTCGGGTTGTATTTAAGCTATGTGATGAAATTTGGAGGTGTGTACCGCTATGTTTGGGTCACATCGCGGGGCGGTTATTGCATCCTGTCCCAGCGGTGTGTGTCGTTCCAAGGGCTATGTGAACAAATTGGACGGCAGGAAAGCACATCGGGAGTGTCATTGTTTGAGATGAAGTCTCTGAAAGGTTTTGTTATGGTCAGTGCTAGCTACACTGGTTGTATCGTGTGGGTAAAGTGTACAGCCTCTGCAGAGTGTTTAAACCAATTTATTCGAATAGCCGCGTCCTCGGTTATGGACATGCTCGGGAATTTCACACGAGGGGTAGATTTTCATAAAACAAATGGGAAGGGTAAGCTGTGTGAGATAACTTGTGCAGCTGTGTGAAGAACTTGATTAGACTGTGTGTTCTTTGTGAAACCAATTGTTAACTTATTATTGTCTAATTGTTTTGAATTATGCTTTCAATCTATTATTTGTATTCAATTGCAAATGTTGCATTTCTGCAAAATAACCACAGAAGCCATTCCTTTGGAATAAGCCATCATCTATAAATTGCATTATGTGGTATGACTTGCGAGTACGATGTGTACTCACTCTTGCTAAACAAATCAACAGAAGTGGTTGATCGTTAGGGTCTTGATCCCAGTCAGTTGCCTGTGGTAAATTGATGGGAGCCACCGGAGTTTATTTCGTTTCATTGCGGTTTATTTCTTTATTATCGACCTTGCATGGCTTAATAAATGTAAGACTTCGACCGTAAGGTCCCAATGATTATTTGTTATTTAAAGGTACTCGTTTATTCTTATATTCGTTGTATGGATGTGATATTTCATCGATGTTAACAATGTGTGCACTAAGCGTGATCTGGACTAGTCACGAGAATACACGAAGGTCAGATTTGCATATTTGGGTCCCGACAGAGGAGGTATCGAGCCATATTGGTGTAGGTCTTGACCTTAGCTAGATTGGCCGTTGTAGTGTGTCAAAACTATTTTCTAAAGCAAATATTAACTTGCAAGATTAATTGGACTCTTTAACTCATCTCATGTCTCTCTTGACTCAACTATTTGAAATTCTTTCTCTCCATTTGTTTTAAAGTTGTTTTCATATCCTTGTCCATCTTGTGGATGCCTCATCTTGAGTTATGGAGAGCGCAAGGAGGACTTGCTTGAGATTTGGAAGCTATTACAAGTACTTGGAGGATTTGATCGTCCATTGTATCGTGGCAGCGCTTGGATCGTGAGCGGCGAGATCGTGGAGTAATCGCCATTTGACCGTCTATGCGGGAAGAACACCAAGGCAAGCTAGCCCTTGAACATCTCGGCTCGAAGAGTATTTGGATTGAAGCAATCCGAGAGTCTTCGCGCCTTGCCATCTGAGGATCTACAACAACTACTCTCGAGAGCTTCGTGACCACGGTTTTCCGTTATCATCCCACATCCGGCGTGGATCTTGCTTGCGTTTTCCGTCTCACGGAGGAGAAACAGCGCCACTGTTGTGCATCTTGCCCGATTCGCGCATTGCTCGGGAGGAATCGTTGGAGTTAGCCGCCAGAGTGGAGTGTGCCTACGAGACTCTTGAGAGTGAAGAAAGGATCGCCATCTTGGAAGAAACTCTTTATGGGCGGCACGATCACGAAGAAGACAGAAGAGGAAGAACGGAAGAAGGCGATGAACCATTTGAACGGAAGAGCGGCAGAGGCGTGAGCTGGAAGCACCAAAGAAGACTGCACGGGGACACTGCTCTGTTGCACCGGCCCGGGACATCGGGATCGGGTTGCAAGGATGCGGCTCACTTTCGAGGTCTGTGAGGCGGGAGCACCGTCAAGGCTACGGAGGCTATTTAATCGAGTAGTCTATTCGAGTTGTTTCAGGCTTAGCCAGTATTAAGTCTTGAGTCGCCCTTTAGGCGGTAGTTTTGTGTGCTTAGGTTCGTCCTTATTTTCTTGTGTGCAAGTATGAGCTGCAGAGGCCCTTAGGCATTTGTTGCAAGCCATACTATTATCTTAATTAATATAAGAGTTTCAGTTGTGTTTCTTAAAAATATGTTGTTGGGTTTTACCTACCCCGATTAGTTCTACAACTCATCTTGTGCTTGCTACCTTATCTAACCCCTGGAGATTCACCAGATGGTTCGGACTCGTCAAGGCTGCGCAAGTGGTTCCGATACTCGATGCTCGAAGGGCGAGCAGAACCCGGAGAAGCAGTTCCACCACAAGCACCTTCAATTGATCTGCAGAATTTTGGAGCATTCATGACAGCTCAAACCCAGCTGATGTATACCATGATGAATCAGATGCAAGCTATGAATAACCAGAACCACAACAATCGACATCACAATGGAGCCCAGGTTGCTCATGGTCATAATGGATCATACAAGTTGGCGAGTTTATGAGAACCGATCCACCAACCTTCTCGGACATGTCTCACCGAGAGAGGTGATGATTGGCCGTGTCATTGAGAGGAAGCTGCGATCACTCAATGCGGCGATCATGAGAAAGTGTTGTACGCCACTCACGGATGGAAGGCATTCTTTGCGAATGGTGGGAAAACTTTCTGCGACACATGGGCGCGCAAGATATTACTTGGGAAGAGTTCACAAGCGCACCGCGATTATCATGTGCAGGAAGGAATTATGGATTTGAAGAAGGATGAATTCCGTGCTCTCAAGCAGGAGGAATGTCGATGGATCGACTACCTCAACAAATTCTCTCAACTTGCTCGATATCTTGCGAAGATGTCGCCAGCGACAAGGCTCGTCAGTCGTTTTACGAAAGGATTGAACCTTTGGACTTCAAGTCAACTTGATCGCCCACACCTTTCACGATTTCCAGAATTGATCAACAAGGCTTTGGTTCTTGAGGATAAGCGCAAGGAATTGGAAGATCACCGTAGCGCGAGAATGGCTCGAGAAGAAGTCACCAACCCGGTGAAGGCAAGAATGATTCCACCGCGATTTAGCCGTTTTCCACCACATAATTACGCGGACCACGCACCAACTTGACATCTTGTCGATTGCTCGGAACTTCCGCAACCCCGCGCGATCAACCCCAATCCGATAAGCAACCCACGAGAATGCAACGAGTTTGCTTTACACGTCGTCGGCGGGGCATTTTGCCAACCGATGTCCGAGAATGGGACTATCACTCGATGCGTTTCAACCTTGGAAACACACCGGCCAAGACGCCGATACAAGGTAACCATCAAGGAACATCTCAAGCTACGGTCAATCGGAGCACACCGTCGGTGGTCGAGGCCGTGTCAACCACGTCACTCTGGAAGGAGCCAAGAAGCACCCGATGTTGTACTGGGTAAGTTTCTAGTAAATTCAGTACCTGCATCAGTTCTGTTTGATTCTGGAGCTTCACATTCGTTTGTTTCTGGAATTTTTGCAACCAAGAATAATTTGAAAGTTATGCAACTTAAGCATACTCTGTTAGTCCAGTCGCCTGGAGCAGAGCTAAGTTCTAAAGTTGGATGTTTAGGAGCTAGGCTACTCATAGCTGGAGTTGAGTTTCTAGCCAACCTAATAGTTCTAGACACTCAGACCATAGATGTCATTATTGGTATGGATTGGTTAACCAAACATAAAGCAGTGCTAGATTGTGGCCGAAGAGCCGTAACAATAGAGGATACCTCTGGAAAGAAAGTAGAATTTCTAACCACCTCAGTACGTGATGGACATTTGGTAGTCAACAGTCTGAAGATAATTTCTTTGGAAGATGTACCTGTAGTCAGAGATTACCCAGATGTATTTCCAGAAGAATTACCAGGAATGCCACCGGACCGTGACATTGAATTTATCATCGATCTAGTACCAGGGACAGCACCAATTTCTAAGAGACCCTATCGGATGCCAGTCGATGAACTTGTGGAAATGAAGAAGCAAATAGAAGAACTACTGGAGAAAGGTTTTGTAAGACCTAGTTCGTCGCCATGGGGAGCGCCAGTGTTATTTGTCAAGAAGAAAGATAGAAGCATGAGAATGTGTATCGATTATCGTTCTCTCAATGAAGTCACCATCAAGAACAAATACCCTTTGCCCAGAATTGATGATTTGTTCGACCAGATGAAAGGAGCCAGAGTATTCTCCAAGATCGATCTACGATCAGGTTACCATCAGTTGAAGATTTGTCCTAAGGATGTACCAAAGACCGCTTTCTCAACCCGGTATGGACATTTTGAGTTTTTAGTCATGTCTTTTGGATTGACTAATGCCCCTGCTTATTTCATGAACATGATGAACAAAGTATTCACGGAATATTTGGATAAGTTCGTAGTAGTATTCATTGATGATATTTTGGTATACTCCAAGTCAGAAGAAGATCATGCAGAACATTTGAGATTAATCCTAGAGAAGCTCAGAGAACATCAGTTGTATGCCAAGTTCAGTAAGTGTGACTTTTGGAAAAAGAAAGTTGATTTACTCGGCCATGTGATGACAGCCGAAGGAGTAGCAGTTGACCCCGGAAATGTTAAAGCTGCAATGAATTGGGAGCAGCCCAAGACGGTTACTCAAATTTGTAGTTTCTTGGGAATGGCAGGATATTATCGTCGTTTCATTGAAGGATTCTCAACGATTGCTAAGCCTCTTACGCAATTGTTGAAGAAAGAGAAGAAATTCATTTGGACCCCAGCTTGTGAAGAAAGTTTTCAAGAATTGAAGAAGCGTTTGACTTGACCCAGTGCTAGTCTTGGGACATCGATAAGGATTTTGATATCTACTGTGATGCTTCGCGTCAAGGATTAGGATGTGTCCTTATGCAAGAAGGAAGAGCTGTCGCTTATGCGTCAAGGCAATTAAGACCCCACGAAGAGAATTATCCTACCCATGATTTGGAATTAGTTTGCCGTAGTGCATGCCTTGAAGATTTAGCGTCACTATCTCATCAGTGTCATTGTGAAGTCTACAGATCATAAGAGCACAAGTACATATTCACTCGGTCGATTTGAACATGAGGCAGAGAAGATGGTGGAATTAATAAAGGATTATAATCTTGGAATCCATTACCATCTGGTAAGGCCAATTTAGTTGCGAGATGCACTAAAGTCGTAAAGCTCTTGCAATGCTCGGAAGTAAAGAGTTGTGTTGGAACTTCGGGAGGAATTCGAAGCTACTGACTAGAAGTTGTTCTGAAGGATTTGTGGCGATCTAGAAGTGTAGTCTACTACGGAGAAAGCAGTTCGTGAAGCTCAACCCAAGGATTACGAGTTTGCCGACCTCAAGAAGAAGATGGCGAGAAGGAAAATTTAAAGATTTCACCGTGGATGACGGGATATATTGTGGATTAATGGGCGTATCGTATACGGATATTGATGGATTGAGGCGGTGATTTTGAAGGAAGCCCATGACTCAAAATATTCGATTCACCTGGAAGTACTAAGATGTATCGGGATGTTAAGAATAAGTTTTGGTGGCCAAACTTAAAGCGAGGCGTCGCGAGTTCGTTGCCTTATCGGCGTGTGTCGAAAGTAAAGCGAGCATCGAGACCAGCCAGGTTTGCTACAATTGAAGATACGGAATAGAAGTGGGAAGAGATCGGTATGGATTTTATTACGGTTTACCTAAGACTCAATCAGGTTATGATTGATTTGGGTAATAGTGGATCGTTTGACTAAGGTTGCCCATTTCTTGCCGATCAAAACCACTTACTCGGAGACCGCTTGGCAGAGTTGTATATGTCAAAAATAGTCAGTCTGCATGGTGTGCCTAAGAGGATAGTGTCAGATCGAGGATCTCAGTTCACCTCTCGTTTCTGGCAAAGTCTACATGAAGCCACAGGAACTCATTTGAATTTGATCTTGCTTATCATCCACAGACGCAGATGACCGGTGAAAGAGTCAACGAGATATTGGAAGATATGTTGAGAGCACGTGCCTTAGCAAATGCAACGAGTTGGGATAAGAGTTTCCGTATGCAGAATTCTCGTACAACAACAGTTATCAAGCCAGTTTACAAATGTCACCATTTGAAGCTTTGTATGGTCGTGCTTGCAGAACTCCATTAAATTAGTCGAGGCGGTGAGCGTGTAGTGTTCGGGCAGATATCATTGAAGCCAGAAGAACAAGTTGCTATGATCGAGAGAGGTTAAAGATAGCCAGTCCGGACAAAAGAGTTATCACGATAATCGTCGTCGTGACCTTAGCTTTGAACGAGAAGATTTTGTGTATCTTGAGTTACTCCGCTCGAGGTGTTAAGAGATTCCACATAAAAAGAAGCTTGCCCCGAGGTATGTGGGTCCGTTCAAGATTTTGGAACACGAGGGAAGTTGCGTGCAGTTGGAGCTACCACGATCGTTAGCGAGTGCATGATGTCTTTCATGTCTCTCGGTGAAGAAGTGTCTTCGTGTGCGAAGAAGCGGACCCGTTGGAGTCAATTGGCGAAGGAAGATCTCACGTACAAAACGACCTATCGAATTTTGGATGTCATGACGCGCACGAGAAGCAAGACCGTTCGTTTTGCAAAGTCGGTGGAGCAACCACTCGGAAGGAGAAGCAGCGTGGGAGCGTGAAGAAGAGTTGAAAGCCGAGTTTAGAGCCTTTTCTCTAGCTACTTAGGAATCTCGGGGTCGAGATTCGTTTAAGGGGAGGTTTGTAACATCCCAATTTTGAGCTTTTAAAATCTTTTAAATAATGGTAGTAAGAAAATTCACCATTTGGATTTATTTGAATATTAATTTAAAAAGCTTAATATGGACTTTAAGGACAAATTGATTTAATGTGCTTAATCCCAACATCAACAATTGTCAAAACTATTTTATTTAGATTCTATATGCTTGGATATATTTTATAGAATTTTAGGATTTTTCAAAGTCATTTGCTATTTTCTAATTGCTATTTGTATTTTGGATTTATTTAAAGAAAAATCAAAAGAAATCCTTCGAACGATCTTGGGCGAAGCCCAACACTATTCGCTTGTGACCGACTTCCTCCGCGCAGGCGCATCCATTGCGTTGGATCGCCATCGCCACGCTCGCTTCGCCTCGCTCTCGCTCTCTCGACGGTGGGCTTGCCGAGTCGTCGTCTCCGCGGAGTTTCTTCTTCCTCGCGCTGCGCTCTCGGCGCCATTGCGAGGCTCGGCCTCGCGTCACAGCAGGACTCGTCCGATCTTCTTATCTTGACCCCATCAAATCGTGTCTCGGTTATTTCTTATCCGTTCCAAACCAAATCAAACCCCGAATCGGTTTCAATCTCCGAGAATCATGGAATTCAAAAACCCGGCCGTTTCGGACCCGGTTTGGGGGTTTCCAAATCTCGGTGTCTCCGAGCCTATAAATACCCCCTTAGCACCGCCCGGACCTCCGCAACCCAAAGCCGCCACTCTCGTCGCCCCGATCGCCCTAGCGCCGTCGCATTTCAAGCTTTAGGGTTTTCGGCCGAGCTTCTTCTCCGGTGAATTGCGCCACCGTCTTCGCCGTCCTTGCCTCGCCGACTGCACCATCGTGATCAGCAAGTCTCAGGCTACCTCGTGCGCACCTCCTCGTCGCCGGAGCATCGCCGGAGCGCCCGTCCGACAAAACCCGAGTCTTCACCACCGCTTCTCCCTCGCCGTCGGCCATCTCCGTCAACCTCAGGTGCTCAAACCAGTGCCCATATGTGCGCAATAACCCCCTCTACACGTTGGCACCACTCACTGCCGGCGAGTCGCCGCCGTTCGCCGGTGACCATCGGGTCCGCGCGCACGCCCGCCGTTATCGCGCGGCTCGGCGCGTCGGACCGATCGCGATGTGGTGGCCGCGTGGCGCGAGATCAACGCTAGCACACCGCGCGCGTGGCCCGGTCCACCGCGCCAGATCTCCCTCGGTTCGGTGCACTCGGTCCACCGTGAACCCCGAGACTGACGGGTGGGGCCCACCTGTCAGTATGGATTTTAATTATTTCTTTTTCCTCGGCTGACGCAAGCATTGCGCAATAATTCAATTTTCCTTTATAAAAATAATTCGGGAAATTCGATAAAATCCAAATTAGGGTTTTATTTGATTTTCCAATCTTCCAAAGCCCATATCTTTTGCATCCGAACTCCGATTGAGCCCATTCAAATTTGTAAATTCATATAAAATTTAGATCTATTTAATGATGAATTTTATTTGATTTTTAGAGTTTGTTTTGCCTCTGTTATTTATTTGTTTTGTTTCTTTTGTCTCGTTTGCGAGTAGACGTCGATACTTCGGGGAATTTTGCAGAAGAAGGAGCACCTCAAGACCAAGACCAATATCTAGATCTATTCCAAGGCAAGTTATACCTTTGATCATATTGAACCCAGTTTTCAAAATACTTTGTTTCAATGTATTGCATTCTATTTCAAGTATTTATTTAAATGCTTTTAGGATAGTTATTAATCCAAAATTGTTATGCCACCTTGTCTATTGTATGCCATGATCTTTTGTCACCCTAGGTTTCTTAATTATTAGTTGGTATTATCGTAGCACCAACGTGGGTTGGTTAGATCTGATTAGGCGCTTAGCCATGCCACGAGTCATCATTTCATGTGAGAGTTGCAATTATAAACTTGACTAAGTGATTATAAAGCGTGTGATGATGGCTGTGTCTTTGTGTCTTTGTTACTCGTTGATGGCATGTGTTGCACTTAATCAACGTGGTGGGAAAAGATTTAGGCGAGGCAAGTGGTGGATCTGTGTGAATGGTGGGGCGTGTGAATTAAACCTTGTGATTTGGGTAAAGCAGAAGTCTTGCCTTAGTCAATTAAGGACTTAACTTTGTGCGCCATTGGCTGGGCCTTCTGCATGCGACCACATGCCTAGTATGGGATTTGGATTTTTCAAACTCAAACTCTTCTTAAAGCTTTTTACGAGTTTGTCAATATTCTCATCAAGGGGAGATTGAGAGACCTTGTGGTCGTGTCTCCATGAGTGATGAGTATTTGACAAGGGTTTGATCGATCGAGTTTGGTTTGTGTGGTCGGACCATGTCGTTCTGCGCGGTTCACAGCGTTTTCGTGAAATCTTTCAATTCTTTGTCGGGATAATCGGTTCGGCCGGAGTGCGGTTGATCCATTGGTAACATGGCGGTTGTACTGGATTGTATTGTGAGTTCGGCCATTTTGGTGATTTGAGTTTTGGGATAGGTCATATCCAAGTGTGTTCATGCATATGTGTTGCATATTGCATGTTTGAGCTAACGTTAGGTCAAGTTGTGAAGAACTTGTTCCGGTTTGTGTTTCTTTGTGCGTGTGGCTGCGGGGCGTCGAGTGGAGTCGTGGCGAGACACGGTGGACGGACTAGGTGCAAGTGGCTTGAGGTCGAGCGGTCGGGATGTGTCGCAGCGTGGACTCGAGGTGGTTGCGGCGTGCGAGGCGAGGGCGAAGCTTCGAAGGTGCGGGAGGCGAAGCGGGAATTTCGCAAGGTGTGTGCTCGATTAGTTTTAAGCGGGCGTAGCGGGTGGAGACCCGTTAGCCATGGGCTATAAATAGGATGGATGGGCTGCTGCCCGAGTGAGCACTTAGGTGGAATTAGGGTTTTAGAGTCAAAAGAGGCTTTGTGAGGTTGTTTCTCTTTTGCTCTTTAGTGGTTGAGAGTGGAGGAAGGCGTGAGTGTGCTCCTGCGTGTCCCCTCTTGATGAGTTCTTGAGTGGTTCTCCTCCTCTCGAGCATGTAGTGTGAGTGTGTTCTTGTGTTGGGAGAGTGAGGAGATGGATTGAGAATCTTGTAATCATCCCTCTGGTTCTAATGTCCATGCGTATGGGGATGTATTTATTTGTATTTCGCTCTTGATTCAAGAAATGAAAATCTGAAGTTTGCATTCCTGTTCTTATTTTCCTTGATTCTCTCTGTGATGGACTTGTGAGTTTTCTTTTTCTTGTTGGTTCTTGCTAGTGAGCTGCAAAATGGATTGCTCTATGTTGGGATAGTGCCCCAAGATCATTTGATCGATTTTTCCAAGAGTTAATCTTGTTAAATCTCGATTTCACTTTTGGCATCCTCTGTTCTTCATTTCCTCTTCTAGGGTTTTGATGAAATTCTTGATTTCCTTGAGGATTTGGCCTAAGACTCATGCTAGCATGTCTGAGGTTATTACTAACCTTCTTGCAAAATCTCATGAGCCAAGGTTGAGAGATTGTGGAGCATTTCGGTTTTGCGGTTTTGCATCCTTCTTCGTTCAAATGCAAGAAGATAGGAACTTTGGAATGGATCTCTGAAATATTTGTTTGGAATAGGTTCCTAGTGTCTTTAGGGAGGTGTGGTTCAAATCTCGTAGAGTTTGGCCAAGCGGTTCAAAAGTTCGTCGATTTTCGTTTTGAAACCCGAGAGGTTTTGCTGCTCGGGACAATCGGATGAGCAGGGCTTAACAACTGTGGTTGTGCGGACTGCGGTACAACCGCCATTACTGTTGGTTGTCTGGGGTGTGGTACAACCGGCCGTTTACACAATGGTTGTACCGATTGTCTGATTTCTTGGTTCTTCCTCGTTTTTGTTTCTTTGAGCTTTGGGGGTGAGAGTGGATTCAACATAAGACTTCCTCTGTGCTTAATCATTGATCTTCATAGCTCTCATAGCTATTGGAGTAATTTACAAGTTGAATCCATTCTTTGCGAAAAAGATTAGGTGCTCCTATTCACCCCCCCCTCTAGTCGCCTTTCCGGTCCTTCACGGTCAAGAGCGCGTGGCGCGGGAGTGAGAGAGATCGACAGGTGGGGTCCACTGTCGGTGAGCGGCTTGTGCAGCAGTGTGGGTGAGCAAGACCACAGTCTTGGCCCGCGTGGAAATAGTGTTGGGTTTCGGCCCGACACTGTTCCGAAGGATTTTGAATATGTTTTCTATTTTAGGAAATACAGAAAATCCAATTAGCAATTAGAGAATTGGAAATGGACTCAGAAAAAATTCTATAAAATATATCTAAGCACATAGAATCCAAATAAAATAGTTTTGACAATTGTTGATGTTGGGATTAATCACATTAAATTGTTTTGATGTTAAAAGTGTATATTAAACTTTAAATAAATTCAATAAAAATTCAAATGATGAATGTTTCCAACTAGTAACTATTCAAAATATTTTTAAAGCTCAGAAATTTGGGATGTTACAAGGGCCATACTATTTCACAGTTTAATTTAATTATCTTTGAATGTTTATTCTTGTCATGCTATGTGATTATGTTTTTGATTACATGTTTTAACATGGTAGGATAATATCCCTTAGGAAAAATTAAGTTAATTTGATGACTTTCCAATTGTTGTGACTGTCACGTTTTTTATCGTTAATTGGTAGGTCTGCCAAAGTTGAGTGCCATTGACTATCTTAATAAGATGGGGTGGGTGTGGGACACCCACGTGCATAGTATTGGTTTAACTTGACAAGGCTATCAAAATGGTTTTAGGCCTTGGATCATAGTATTGTTTGGTGCCAGGGCATAGAGATGCCGCCCAACAGACAAGAGTCATATGTGTTGTGATTGGCAATAGCTTGCCTACCTAAAATTGCTAGGTTTCTAGTAGTGATGACAAAGCTCACTAGGACTTAATGATTTTTTATCTTGAACTCACTATATGTTGTTTGAGGGAAACATGGTATAGAACATAGAGTGAGAATATCTTTTATTGACTGTTGATGATTAAGGTCGACCAGGTATGGACTGGTCGTATAGTGGTACAACTATATCCAGACTAGTCGCATAGTGATACGACCAGATCCAGTCTAGTCTAGACTAATCATATAGTGATACAACCGAGTCCGGACTAGTTCGTATGATGATACGACTGGATCCAGACTAGTCGTATGGATATACGAGCTGGTCGTAGGCTGGTCGAGCCCAACCAGCAACACGAGTGTCTAAAAGAAGATCTTACATAAATATAGTTCTGAATCTTTGCATATATTTCTGTTGTAGACCATGGCACCTACTACTTCTACACCTACCTTTTAACTTGTAATCCATTCTTGAGAAAGAAAAGTAAATGGTAAAAGTTCATTGACTAGTTTTGCAATTTGAGAATTATTCTTAAACAAGAAAGAAGGAATATATTCTAGAGGGTCCCTATCCTGAGGAACCGAGTGCCGATGCTCCTCGTGCTGATAAGAATGTTTACGAGAAGCATTACAATGACGCAGTCTATGTGCACTGCCTAATGCTTGCGACCATGAACTCCAAGCTTCAGAAGCAATATGAGACCACAAACACTTACAATATGATTGTAGGTCTGAAGGGCATCGGAATCAATCAAGGGCAGAGAGGTTTAACACCTCTAAGACATTATTTTCTTGTAGACTCTCAGAAAGTAATGTAACATCCCAAAATGGTTGAATGCAAAAATAAGAGATTTTTAAAAACTTTTCTGATATTTATTTGATCTGCATTTCTTTTCTTGTCAACACAAGTGAACCCAAAACCACAAACCCTAGAATCGGAATAATGCTCGAGAACTAGTTGGAGCTATTTAGCAACATATCGAATTGGTACATATCACCTCTAGGTTAATACTTAATAAAGTGAAGCCCCTCTTCTTGTCTCCAATCCACCCCTAATCTTTATCCCCTTGCCCCACTGTTAGCCAGTGTAAAACCATAAGCCACAGAGCCTTTTCGGCTGGTCATAACAGCCACCTCCTTCCCGGTGCACTGTTCCTCCAACTAGTGACCCAGCCGAACCAGCGTAGTCGAGACCACACCCTGGTCATGGCAGCCTTTCCTTCACCCTTCAGTGCGTCGTAGTACTTCCACAGGTGTCCACGTGCCTTTGTTCCTCCGACCGATGGTCAGTAGAACCAAGCGTGGTCGAGACCGCACCCTGGTCGTGACAACCAAACAGACCCAGGTCGAGTGCCAGTCAAACTGGTGTGACCAAAGACCGCCCCTGGTCGTAGTCGTCTATGTGGGCCCATGCAAGTATGTCCTCTCCCCTGCTGGTGTCGGCACCTGCCGAATCTGGACACCCCGATGCGACTTTTTGCATGCACTGGCAGTCACTGTCACTCGTCCATTAAGCACCATCGCTCAGCTTGTCCCATCACTGTACAGTGCTGTCGACTCCATCGCTATCACCAACAACCCGTGGTACTGCAGCGCCAGATGCAGAGTATACCCGGTCGACCTCCACCCTTCCCTTACGCCTGTAAATAGTAACCCAAGGCCATCTCTTTGTCGTTCCGCACCACAAGAACCAGTTCTTCCTTCCTCCTTTCCTCCATTCTACGAGAGAGCTCGAGCTCTAGGTAAGGCCTGAGCATTCCCTTCGGCCGGTGCCTCCACGCAGTCACCAGCGTTAGAGCCATCAGTGAAGCTCTCTTCTCCTTGAACACCTTAGATCTTGTTCCTTCACTTAGAGGTGGCTTCCCTCATTGGTTCCACTTTGTATTCACAAGAGCTACTGACTTCGTTCATCCTCCTCTCCGCCCACAGTAGCCCCGGCAATGAGATTGACCTCGACGGCCATCACTGCCGCTTGCAGCCTCTCCCGCCGTTGTAGACCATCGTCGGCTAGCTCGCTTCTTCCGCTTCCTACCGGTACGTTCCTAGTGGCCACTAAAGGCTTCTTTCCACTCTTATTGTGTGAAAGCATTGCAGAGCGAAGAACGCACTGTAGACCCATGTTTAGTCGAACTGGACCAGATGGTCGATCCTTCCCCAACTTGAAGTATAGTTGAACCCCTAGATAATAGAAGTTCTTCCCGCCTAAGGCTCTGGTCAAACCTATACTTCCAACAGATGGTCGAAACCCCTTCCGACCAGATGGTCGAAGCTTCTCCCAACCAGACAGATGAAACTCCTTTGAGTGAATGGATGAAACCCCCTTTAACGAATGGTCGAAACTCCCTCGACTAGATGGCGAACCCCCTTGACCCAATGGTCGAAACTCCTCTCGACTGGATGGTAGTAACTCCTATCGATCTGGTGGTCGAAACCCCTTACGACCATATGGTCGAAACTCCCCTCGACCAGGTGGTCAAAACTCTCTTCGACTAGACGGTTGAAACTCTCTCGACCGGTTTGTCAAAACTCATTTAGATCAGATGGTCGAAATTTCTCTCAACAAGGTGGTCGAAACTCTCTTCGACTGAATGGTCGAAACCCCTCATGACCGAATGGTCGAAACTCTCTTCGACCAGATAGTCGAAACCCCTTCTGACCCTAGGTCGAAACCTATCCCCATCAGTCAGTCAAAATCCTCCTTCGACCAGCCTGTCGAAGACTTCTTCGACTAGTTAGTCAAAACCCTTCTTGAACCAGCTTGTCGAAACTTCTTTGACTAATTAGTCAAAACTCTCCTTAGACCAGCCGGCCGAAGACTTCTTCTAACAGTTAGTTGAAACCCTTCTTTGACTAGCTCATCGAAACTTCTTCGACCAGTTAGTTAAACACTCCTTCGACCAACCTGTCGAAGACTTCTTCGACCAGTTAGTCGAAACCCTTCTTCGACCATCTTGTTGAAACTTATTCGACCAGTTAGTCAAAACTCTCCTTCGACCAACCTGATGAAGACTTCTTCAACTAGTTAGTCGAAGCCCTTCTTCGACAAGCTTGTCGAAACTTCTTCGACCAGTTAGTTAGAACCTTCCTTCGACCAACATGTTGAACCTTCTTCGACTAGATAATCGAAAACTCCTTCGGCCAGATGGTCGAAACTTCTTCGACCAGGTTGACTGAAAGACCATTTCAACTTATAGTCAAAACTTCTCCGACTAATGGTCGAAGTTCCTTCGACCAATAGTCGAAACACTTTCTGAAATCTCGTTCGACCAGTTGGTCGATGCTCCTTCGACCAACTAGTTGAAACTCTGTTGAGTAGTGGTCGAAACAATGAACAGTAGATGAGATAATAAACAGTAGTCGAAATAATGAGCAGTACTCAAAACTGTGAACAGTGATAGAAACCTTACCTACCTAGTATTCAAAACCCATACTGACCAAGTACTCAAAACTCATCTCGACCAAATGGTTAAAACTATACCCAAAACTCCAAAACTTTCTCGACCAAGTATTTGAGACCCATCCTGATCAAGTGGTTGAAACCGCGAATAGTACTCGAAACCCTTTCTTCTAGGAAGGCGAACCCCCTCCGTCCAGATGGTCGAAACACTAACAATACTCGAACCCAATAACTTGTACGCAGACTAAACGCTATCTCAAAAATAGCCTACGATACCTGCTCGAGTACTGTGTCCAACGTCGAATGTGGTAATAGGATCCTGATGAAAAATCTAGACCGCCATTATGAGTTAATGGAGTATTTTGGTGATTAATGACAAATCCATGTGTGAGGCTAACACTTCCATTGATATACCTATTATGTAGTCTTATTTGGATGAAAATGTGAAAATCAAAGAGATATGTATGTGATATCAAATTCTTATATCTTGTTGCATTCCTTGAGTCCTAAATATAGGTTGAACTCCACCAAAAAGTCTAACTTGAATATGTGCATATGTTCTTTTTACACATTCATGTATGTACACATTTAGGGGAGTTCACTCTATATTTTGTGGTTTCATTATTATTGATCCATATTTAATTATCCACATATACTTGGGATCTCTACTATGAAATATACCCTTGAGTATTTACAACTTGTGTAGTTCATATATACTCATATGTTCTTATATTCAATTATTTGTAATTGTAATGGTTGTCATTAATTACCAAAGAGGGAAAGATTTAAATATATTGACCCGCCATTATGAGTTAATGGTTTGTTGTGGTAACTAATAACAATCACATTGTGGAACTAATATTTTCCATGAGTTGGTGAAATAGGTTGAGTTCCATAATGACGATGACTTAGGATGACATCATGAGTTAATTGTCATCAAGTCAAGTGAAGGATGCATCATGTGTTGATGCATATTAAGATCTTGAAGAGAAGATGATCATGAGTTGATCATCAAGTCAAGAGAAGACCCACCATGTGTTGATGGAGGGCACGTGAAGAAGATCATCATGTGTTGATGATGTTCAAGTCAAGATTCGGGATGAAGGATGTCATCATGTGTTGATGGGCATCAAGACAAGATCCCGAAGTGAATAAGATCATCATGCGTTGCTGATATTCAAGTCAAGAACCCGGGCTTGAAGTGAAGATGTGTGTCATCAACCTTTAAGAAGATGTGCAAGGTAAATGTATGACTAGCTAGGCTAATAATGTGTTCCTAGTCTTTTTTACTGGTCTTGGTGTTTAGTTGAAAGACCGGATTGCTAGTATAGGTCGTCGTACTATTAAGAGGAGTATTGCCTAGTAGCTTGAGTCTCATCATGTGTTGATAGCTCAATCTCGCTTGCTTTACCTAACCATGGCATGATGCTAGTATTTGTGAATATGTTTTGCAAATAGTTGAGGATCATGCATTTAATCCTTATAGCATGTGACTATACTTTGCAAATGTCTGTGGTCCATGTACCTACTCCTTGTTGCATGATCTAAGTTTGCAAATGTGTTTTGTAAATTGTTAGGTATCATGCATTGCAAAGATTTGAGCTTCTGGAAAACTGTTTTGAAAAACGGTATGACCATTGTTGATAAGCGGTACTACCGTAAGTCGGTAGTACCGACATTTGTTTGGCGGTACGTATTTTCCAGAGAGCATATTTTTTGAATGTTTTGAATCTCTCTAATAATAACGAATCGGACGACGCAGCATTATACCAAAAAATATGGTCGTATGTACAATACAGAGAGTGTGTTTTTGAGTGGTTTATCTGAAAATCCAAACAATATAGTAGGTAGTATCGATATTTATGTGATGGTATTTATATTACAGAGAGCGTGTTTTTAGAGTTTTGATCTCCCTTGAATCGGTTTGACCGCATTCTCTTGAACGGTACTACTAGAGTGTGGTAGTACCGATATTTAAATGGGGGTATAAATTTTCCAGAGAATGTGTTTTTGAGAATTCTTGAGCTCTGGAAAACGGTAGCTCCATTCTAGCTGAGCGGTACGACAGCGATGTGGTAGTACCGATTTCTAGTTGGCGGTGCTCCCCAAAATGATAAACTAGGCTAAATATAGCCCTTGCTCTGCAAATCTTCAATCTATTTCTTCAATTCTGCTAACTCATTAGCAGGCATTCTATAGGGTTTCTTTGATATAGGTGTAGTCCCTGGGACTAAGTCAATTAAGAACATAATATCCCTATCCAGTGGCATGTGGGGTAATTTCTCAGGAAAAACATCCGGATACTCTTGAACCACTTGCATCTCTTCAAGCTTTACTACCTTCAAACTAGTTAAAATGGAATTTCCTCGGTAGAAATCTTGGGTCTAAATTCCACTGTAATTCCTTGATCATTGGTGAGGGTGACAGACTTATTGGCATAGTCTATTTGTCCTTGATTCTTGGCTAACCAGTCCATTCCAAGAATCACATCCAATCCTTAGAAGTGCAAGATGATTAAGTCTGCCACGAAGGGTATTCTAGATATTTCCAAGGTGAGGTTTGGGCAAAGGGAACTAGTCCTCATTTCTGAGCCCATAGAATGGATTAAAATAGGGTAAACTAAGGGAGAGATAGGTAACCCATATTTTCCCACAAACTTATTTGAAACAAAAGAATGCGAAGCTCTGAATCAAATAAGACTAATGCTGGTATTGAATTGATGAGGAACGTACCAAGAACGACATCCGTTACGGTTTGAGCTTCCTCTGCTATGGCGTGATTCACACGTCCCTTTACGAACTGATTTGGCTTCTAAGTGCTGCCAGAGGTTGAAAATCCTTGAGCTGGCCTAGATGGAGCTGTGGGTTGCTGCTTCTTTGGACACTTGTTTGCATAGTGCCCTATCTCATTGCAATGAAAACAAGTCACTCCTGCAGCTGAATGAGTTGTCTTCTGCTGGAATTGGCCTCTAGATGAATTATTACATAAGTCAGAGTTGTTGGGGCGCTGTGTTGGCACAGATGCTCTGGTTGAGGAAGACCAGAATTTGCCACACTGAGGTGGCTGAGGTTGAGCAATGCGGGGTTTTGGGAATCCCCCGGAGTTGAACTTCTGGGCCGCCATTCTTCTCTTGATGTTCTCTATTTCCAAGTGCTTGCCCTCCTGATGGATGGCCTTGTTCACCAACTGCTGGAAGTCTGTGTAATCCTGAGAAATCAGACGAACAGAAAGGTCATCATTGAGTCCATCTAGAAAGCGTTCTGCTTAGCTTCATCAATTTCTATATCTTTAGGGGCATAGCGGGCCAACTAATTGAACTTTCGTAGGTACTCGTTGAGAGAATGGTTGCCTTGTTGCAGAGAGTGGAACTCCTGCAGGGATGTGTGCAAGGTGGAAGGCCTAATCGAACTCATTCCACGATATTGCCTGAGCCTCTGTGTGAGCTTGGGTAAAATTGTCCAACCATTCTGAAGCAAGTCCATTCAGCTGATGCGAGGCAAAAAGAACTCTCTCGCTATCAGAACATTGGGAAATGTCTAGTTTCTTGCCTATTGCCCTGGGGCAATCATGTGCAGCCATCGGCTCCGTGCTGCTGCTGAAGGTCGGAGGGCGCATCCTCATAAATTCTGACAAGCTTTCTCTTGGATTATGCGGAGGTGGGGCCTGAGTAGCTGCTGCTGCGTTGTTGAATTCTCAGCACTACTTAAGGACTGGGCGGAAGGTTAGTCAAGTGTGTCTAATTTGCCATCATCTGGCACTAGTCAGGTCCTTCTACTGGCGGAGGAGGTGGCTGCAGAATTGGATTGGCCTGATAATCTGCCTGATTATTCCCTTGGCCACTAGCACTGCCGCTATCTATCCTGCAAGTGGTGACCACCTGCCAGATCCTCTAAAGACATAGAAAAGATAGAGGAAGAGCTCTAAGGAGGATAAATTAAAAATAGCCCAAGAACCAAACAAACACAAGGCAAAGAACACTTTTCAAAATAGTTCTTTTATTAATTTATTTCATTAACAATTATGACTACCACAAAGGGTATTGGTACCTCATAACATGCGTCAAAAGGAAGGACTAAAAATAAAGCTAAGGGATCTCACGGGTGTAGTCCGGGGAACTAGAACTAGCCTCGCCTTTCATGTAGCAGGCCAACTCCTCCTCTGCTACCTCTAGTTCCTCTTGGGTGGCACGTAGCTCATACAAGGTGTGTTAGTAGGCATGATCCATAGCCTTCGTCAGGTCCACTTGGTGTGTCATCTCTGGAAAGTCCTCATTCTGGCCGAACTAAACGTACTACCGAGCTGGGTGGGGATGTGCATCGGGTAGTAGTGGAATCCGGTGACATGGAAGCGGTGGTCGTAGATGTAGCGAAGTCGGAGAACAGCCTCTCCGGCAACGTCTTGGATACTCTCGGTAAAGTCTATGCTGCATCGGGGCATCAAAGATATTGAACTCCGTGTTAGGTTGTAGGTTGGAATAGAGTATCACTTCTACCCACCAAAGATCTTGAGTGCCCACCACGTACTTGTACCCCTGGTACGTTGGCCTCACCTAGAAGTGTAGATGCTGCATCATCTTCCAGAGCGCTGCGGCCCAATGTCTGGTGAAGATCTCGTGGGAAGTGGCGTGTGGTACTTCAACCATCTACAATTTTGATAAGGAAAAGGATTAGTAATATTTTAAAGAGTAAAGTTGATAAATGACACCAAAAAGACCAAAGTATTTTTAGTTTTCAAAAATAAGTCCTTAAGGTTTTATCCATTCTAAGGCCACGACCTACAGTCGATATGGCTCTAATAGCACTCTTGTCGAACCCGGGAATGAAGGATCCCTGATTCTCCGTGTTTCATACACTAGTCCACGAATAGCTAGTGTACACAGTCAAATAGAAAGGATAGCAAAATCATATCACACGTTTATTAATTGATAATAAGATTTTATTACAAAATTAGGCACAATGCCAAAAATAAAAGAAATAGCAGAAACAAATTAAGTAGGTTGGCCACACGATTCACCACAGGCAATCGTCTGGAGGCACAGCCTAGTCGTCCTGATCCTCACCAACTTCATAATAATCTTCACCTGAATAAATTTTATTCAGCAAGGATGAGCACAACTTCTGTGCTCGCAAGTTACACCCAATTAACATAATATAATGCATGCAATGATATATTAAAGGAAATCTTATTGGTTGAATTTGCATAAAGAAATATTTTCTTTAAATATTTGTACTAAGTTCCAAAGCAGATGTTCTATAACTAAAATTCATTTATAAAATTCTCAAGTTTTACAGTACGAGAACCTCCATATGAAATATAATGATGGATACCCTCTTATCACATGGCTAACCATTCAATTTCCCAATTGCATAAACTATCAAAAAATATTTGTCAAAATCCTATTGAAATCAAAACCAAAGTCTAACTTTGAATGGCTTTGCTCAGCATGTCCATGACCGTGGACACGGCTATTCGAATAGTTTTACACTTTGCGGAGGTTGTACAACTTTACCCACACAACACGACTTCTCTAGTTTGTTTGGCATCCGTCGATACCACTACTCACAACCTTAGGTAACCAGTCTAGAGCACATGCTAAGGCTTCACTTCCTTTCGATTGAACCATCTGCCGAATTTAAGCCCCCTCTTATGCCAGATGACAATACATAAAAGTAGGTCATAAAGACAACCACTGTGAGGACACATGGTATTTAACTTGTAATAATTAACCATCCGGTTGGTCATAGCATTACAAATCAAATATCACACCCTCGGTGTATTGTGTACCTCCCAGGAGCGGTACACATACACCTCACAAAATAAAATCAAAACTAAAGCCATACAACAATATTACAATACTATAGTCTTAAAAGAATACAACATAATCAATATACAACTTTAGTTTTCATACATTCGGCTGACAGAACAAATAGCAACAATAAAAGTCAAGTACGCAACGGAATACCAAAAGCATAAGATGGCACAGAAGAAAGCCGACCGGCTACCCTTACCCACAAGGCAACCTAACAGGAAGCCCACCGAGCTAGTCGTCATCCTCATAGATAGTCTCACAATGATTGACCCCTTGGGGATCAACCTCCTTTTAAATTTGCAGCAACCGGGTTGAATACAAAGTTGTACTCGCAAGACTTACATGTAATACCTTGAAATTTAATCAGGAAACAAGAAAAGAATTCAGGAGGAGTTAATCAGAAATTATGAGTTTTCAGTTTTTTGGGGGTTTTCCGCGTTTTCCTGGCAACCTTGTCTTGGGCCGCAGCCCAAGAGGCCTAAGAGGGGGGCCGGCCAAGGGGGGGTGTCCTCCCCACTAAACCCTAGCCGCCCCACCCCTCACCCCACTCCCCTCCTCCCCTCACAGCCGCCACCTCCTCTCCCCTCCCCACTTGGCTGGTACCTCCACCACCCCTGCCTGGTCCTCCATCTTGCCGGGAGCACGCCGGGCAAGCTCGCCTCTAAAGGAGAAGAGGCTTCGGGATTCGAGGCAACATCCTTGCCTCCCAACGCGTCGTAGCGCGAAAGGCAAGTACATCTGAATTGTCAGGTTTTGATATGTGCCTTCCTGGTTCGATGAATGTGTGATGGATAATTTTGATATTACTTGTTCACTGTTATAAATGATTTACCATGGTTCTTTGACATTAAGTTATGTTCATCGTATGCATTCATTCATGCAAGCATTGTTCATGTTTCACCCATGGGAGTGGGTAGTGAAGTCCTATCATTCCAACATGGGCATGTAAGACCCACCATTCCAATGTGGGCAATTTGGATCCCCGTTTTGAAATATTCTTCAAACGGGCTTTGGATCCCCGCATTTTGGATAATGCGGGCATGAGTGAACACCGACATGTGTTCACCGACTATACTGGTATAAGCAGAAGAGAAGGACAAGCATGATCATTCATTCATACGTTTCCTACTACTTCATTTTCCATTCCATTATGTGTATGTCATGTTCCCCCGTTGTTGTTCATGGTATTATTTTGTACTTGTTGAGTCGTGGACTCACTCTTGCTGTGTTTATTTGTTTGAGGTGAACCTTGAAGGCGGCATGCTTGGGAGGGATTAGTCACGAATCACTTCATTCACTTCATACTATTCACTTTTAATTAGATGAACTTGTCATTACCTTGCATTTGATAAATATTGAATTGTAATAATCGGAGTTTGATGGTTGAAGTCATCCTTCATTATGTTATGGTTGAATTAGTACTACCTAATGATCTTCGTATAGTCTATTGATAGATTTATCATAAGTGATTCATTATGATTGGGTATTTGGAGTTTTGTTATGGTGTTGATTTCTGGTTCAATTCATATACTCATTCTATTAACTGTTGCTCTGTTATGTTATTAGCTGAAAGATTATTGTAAATTGATTCATGGTATTGCTTGGTGTTAGACTTTAGGTAATATCTTAGCTTTCGCATAGCCAGGATGTTACATTACAAGCAAAAGAATATTTAGATGCATTCATGTATCAAAGGAAGGCTACTACACTAAACAATTTTGAGCATAAGGCAACATTTCATTTGAAATACGAGTAATAGATTGAAATGGCAAGTGAGTAAACATTTTTTAGACTTTAAATAACAGCGAGTAAACAATATTAGACAACATTAAGAAGATAAATAACATCCTAGAGGTGACTTCCCAACAGCCACAACAACCTAGCACGAATTACACATTCGTACCACTCGATTCTATGTTTTAATGAAAATATTGAGTCTAATTCTTGCATGACCTAACGAAGCATGTCCATAACCTAGGATGAGGCTATTCAAATAGATTATACCCTGCAGGGGTGTACAAATATACCCACACACCAGACCACCGCTTTTGCCAAGCTATTTAGCACACTTCCTTAGGTATGCCGACAAGGCTAAGTCCTACGAGATGTTTCCAATATAATGTATTAACTACTAGTCGCCCGTATGGATGGACACCCATACGTTGTGTCGTAGTCACCGGTAGATAGATAACTTACCGATGCTCCTCAAGGTGGAGAACCTACCGGGAACTCCACCACCGCACACCCAACAAACAGATGGTTTCGTTTTTCACACAACACAACACAGACAACCCCCTACGACTTGGAGCTAACACATGCCAAAGTGCTAAGTCAAAAGAGATTCTATATCTCTCTCATGTGGTTAGCATGCAAAAGTGCTTGGATCAGTGACACAAGTAATTCGGTCCTTGTTGACTCGGGCACGAGCCATACACCCAATAACCACACCAACAACCATTTGTCCGAGTCAAAGTCGTTTTGTTTGCATTTTTAGTTTTCAAAGTAACATAGCACAAGGTGCTGGACATAGCATGATAACATGATTAAGTCGTTTTGTTTGCATTTTTAGTTTTCAAAGCAACATAGCACAAGGTGCTGGACATAGCATGATAACATGATTTGTGTGATCAAGGTTATCGACAAAGTCGATAACCACTCAATTCTATGAGAATCTAAGCATGACTAAGCATCAATTCGCATAAACATGTATAGACTCTATAACATCCACTAAGCACTAATATCAGTAGGAATAATAAATTAGGGCTAGTGGCAAGGGATAAACATTTGCTAAAACTCATGTATCTAATAGGAATAACTACATCTAACGGAAAAATAGTCATTCAAGCAGAACATGCATACATATAAGTTGCAAACAAGATATTTTACAACGAAAGTAATAGGATCAATATGATAAAAGGGGGGCTGCTTGCCCTATTGAGGATAACCCGCTTACTACTATTGAGGATCATAATTGAACTTGATCAGATCTTCGTAATTTAACGTTCGAATACAAAAAGCCAATAAGAACATATAACTCCAAATATATCCAAAAATTCAAAATTATCCTAAATGCATGAAAATTTTACAGTAGGTATATTATGATTTTATATCAATTTATAAATAAAAATTATTTTAATTAGAGTTTGTATGTGGAAGTTATGGTCTTTGGAAGATCAAAGGGAAGAAAAATCAGAAAACATGCAACATGTCAATATTCATCTAAAAATTATCTTTTGGCAATATTTCCCAGAAATTTCGTGAAGATAAAAATTACATGTCATGATATATAATAAAATTTTAGAGCCAGAATAACTTTATTCTCCTCATTTGGAATTCATATGAATTTTTGAAGCTAAAGCACTTTCTAGTGTAAAAATAATCATATTCCGAGAGCAATATTAGAAACTAATTTTTTTCAGGATAGTAACATGTTCAAAAATTATACCATATTATATTTTATTAAAAATGAAAATTACCAAAATTGGTTTCCACTGGATTTTGAGTTAAAATGAATTAGTTATGCATTTTTGAAGTTAATTGATTTTTCAGAGTAACAATAATTCATTTCGTAGTTTAAGAATGCATTTAATACATTTTGTACTGACAGGAATCTAGCCCTAGTATATGAAGGGTGGGGTCCAGTGCATAGTGTAATTTTCTATTTAATCCCGAATTAAAATAGGCACTATCAGGTGGGCCCTACATGTCATAGACTCGGTCCACATGCCATAGAGACAAACAACAATTAATCCATAGCTAATGAATGCTTTGTCGACAGTAATCATTACTTAAACCCTAAGCACATTGATTAAGTCTAATTAACAACATGTGAACAGTGCATGTCAGGAATGGCGGTATCACCGGCGATGTGGCCCTCAGCGGTGCGATCCAAGGTCAAGAACGACTTCCTCACGCCCTTGAGCTCCTATAGGTACCTGTGGCAAGGGATGGGATGGCTTGCAACAGCGACGCAACGCCGGCGAGCGGAGGCGACCATACGGCTCATGAGGCTAAGGAAACTCAGCGACGCACTGAGTGAATTAACGCATGCAAAAGTATCTACGAGGTCCAGGGAACTCACCAGAGAGACGAGGGTGGTCAAAGCCCGCCGGAAGATGGCTGGCGACAAAGTCCCACGGCGGTGATGGAGGCTTCACTGCAGAGAGCTAGCTGGAGATCAAGAAGAGCTTCGGAGATGCTTGGGGAAGCTCTGTAATACTCCTAATTTTGTTTTGACCGGAATTTGTTCGGGAGAGAGAATGTTTCTGAAAATCTGAGTTTTTCAAAAATTCGTGGACCCTGGACCTCCGGCCCAGGGTGGGGTAAACCCTGGCCATCCAAGGATGAGCCAAGGAGGGGGGAGGCGCCTAGGCCCAAGGCCCATGCGCCCCACATCCCCCTCCAACCCTAGCCCCCCCCATCTCCCCTCTCCCTCCCCACTTTTTCCGCCTAGAGCCGCCACCCCTACACCCCAAACCAGCTCCTCTCCTTCCCCTTGGTGCCGCCTCCTCCCCTTGGTACTGGCCCCCGGTGATCCCCGGCACTGCCCCAAGGTTCTCCCCGAAGTCGCCCCTCCAACCGATTCCCCGGGTGCCGCTTTCGTGGTGGCCAGACAAAGAAGAGGAGAAAGAAGGAGAAAGGGGGAATTCTTTGGGAGGTTGATCTTTGTCATCCAGCGGGTCTTCAAGGATAACGAGGGATCAAATACGTTGTTTACTGCTGTTTGGATGAGAAATTGTTTAGTAGGATGAAATCAAATTGCTGTCCTATGATTTCTAGAATCTGTCCAATATGTTGCGCAGTCTTTTTCGACCTCTTAGAGGCCGATCTAGAAGTTTTCCCCTCTTAGAGAATTATAGCCACGGTTGTTATCTTTCCATATCCACCAATATCTCCAAAATCCGATCTGTGATTCAAAAGTTATGATAAATGTTTTGTTGCTGTCCCGAGAAAACTGACGAGTATTGTCAGTTTAGTTGTTTGATGAAATTTGAAATCTTTAGGTTCAGATTCAGCATTGTCACCCAAAACGTTTTCTGTGAATAATTTTATTGTATTTCCAGATTGACAAAGAACACTCAAATTGGACTTATATAGTAAAAGTTATCTTATATTCTTCATTGTTATTCTGAACGTCAGGACATATGTCTTTCAAGCATTTTCATCTGCTGTTTAGTCAATTGTTTTCGTAGAATTAGGAAATCCTATCAACTAGAGTTTTGTAGGTTTGCTCGTTAAGTTTCATTGGGCACTAGACTCATGTCATTCCAAGTTCCAGATCTTTAATTATGATTTTTTCCGTGTCACTGTCCAGAATTGTTTTAGATGGATGAAATGTATGTTTTCAATTCGGGTCTATTCGTTGTATTGATTAGTCAGTGGGTATTGTAGATCACTGGAAGCATCGTCATATCATATGTTCCTATGTTTGCATACGCATTCGTGTAGGCGGCAAGGCGGCGAGTACAGGAGCACCTTCGTTGCCTCCTAGTACGTCACATCGCGGAAGGCAAGTACAATGCGTTAAGACATGTTTGATGTTACTTCTATGATCCATGTTCATACTTGAATGTTGTTAATGCGATGTTTCTTCTATGATCCATGTTCATACTTCATATTATACAGTTGAATGTTGTCGATGCGATGTTATTTCTATGATCCATGTTTCATACTTCATGATTTACATTCATTCTTAGTTGATAATCCATGTGGATGAAAGAGGTGACACTCATTGCATATGTTCATTCCATTCTTGCATTGTTCGTGTTCCGTCCATGGGAGTGAAAATTGTTAAGACCCATCAATTCCAGTATGGGCACGTAAGACCCACCATTCCAATGTGGGCAATTTCGGACACCCGTATGAAACATTCTTCATACGGTGATTGGATCCCCGGACTTTGTTATGTACGGGCTTAAGTGAGCACCGACGGGTGTGTCACTCGCTATACCGGTATGAGCATATGTGCAGTCCATTCCTTTCAATACATCCATTCATTCCATTCATACATATCTGTTTTCGGAGATAAGTTCATAGTTCGTGTTGAAATTGAATTGTTCATAACCTTGAATGTTCAATTGTTTACTGTACTTGTTGAGTTTTGACTTATTCTTGTTTTCTTTATTTATTTAGGTGATCGTTGAAGATGACTCTGTTGGGAGTGAGTAGACCAGCACGTTTCACACAGTTCACTATAATTTACTTTCATTAATAATGTAGAGTATGACTTTCATTTGTTAACTGAAGAACTACAATAAATAAATTTACTACTGCATGCTATTTCTCTCCATGTTATGTTTTCTTGTTAAATTGATGCTAGTGGTTCGTTTTAATTATTCCTTGATTATGCTTTGATGAATTCAGTGTTTTTTCCTGCCATGCTACTATTAGAGTTGGCTTCTATCTGTACTTTGAGGATTCAGTTTAAATTCTTCCGCAATTTGGTTGTATGTTAGTCGTTTAGGTAGCATTTTGGCTTCCGAATAGCCAGGGTGTTACAGTTGGTATCAGAGCCAGGTTTAGGTCTGTGGTTAATTCAAACATCTTAAAGTTGACACACTGTGCACAGTAGGAGGGGTTGGGTAATTCATTGCTTCCATATTTCCATTTATGTGATTCGAATAATGAGTCGTTGTTGAATTATTTTGTGCTATTTGTTGTTAAGCTAAGTATTTGATTTTATTTGTTGTGATGTTTTTAGATGGAAAGAGGTAGAGGTCGTGGCCTTGGTCGTCCACCGATCCGTGGTCGTGGTCGTGGACGCAGTCCGGCTGGGTCTTCACCTTCATCTGAGAGTTTGGCTGGTGCTGCCACTGAGGAGATTGCCTCAGCTGCCCCTCCGATTCGCAGATCCTCCGACCGCGTTAGCAGACCTTATTCAGAATCTCCTGAGGGGGAACGAGCAACTTCGCTAGCAATTGCAGGCGGCATTTCTGTGGCATTGCGCTGCTTGGCGGAACCGTTACTAGCGGTTCCACAGAGACTAGGATGAGTCTCCGTGAGTGGATGTCGCTTCGCCTAGACACCTTTGACGAAGCAGGTAGTCCGGTTAGGCTGCAGATGGGTTGAAGTATATGGAGAGATAGTTTGGAGCACTAGAGCTGACTTCCGCGCAGAAGGCGCGATTTGTGGCCTTTTAGCTGAAGGGCCAAGCTAATATCTGGTGGGAAGGGGTTCTATCTGCTAGAACCCCGGTGGAGGGACCAGTTACTTGGGAGGTTTTTGTGGAGAAATTCAGGATGAAGTTTTACCCGGACTCCTTCATTGAGAAGATAGAGCAATCACTGATGACATTTGTCCAAGGGAAGATGTCAGAGTCTGAGTATGAGACTGGGTTTAACAACATGGTATGCTTTGTACCAGTGGTGGCTAGTGATGATCAGGAGAAGGCCAAGAGGTTCCGTTGGGGCCTCAACCAGGAGTATCGCCAGATTCTGGGGGCGACCGGTTTGCGAGACTTCAGCTCCGTGGTCGAACAGGCCAGGGGGATGGAGCTGGAGAGGGATCCTCCTTCACAGAGGCAGGCTACTAGTGGCTCTGTCCCTACTGGTGGTGCTGGTAGTGGCCAGAAGCCGAGTTTCGGTGGGGGAGGTGGGTCTTCTCGGTGACCTGCTCCAATAGGTTTCAGGGAGGTCATCCCTCGCGCCCTGTTCAGCAGTGGTAGTCTTCTTCTTCGGCGCCACGTTCTTCGTCATCCGCACCCCAGATGCATCCTGCTCCAGGACAAGGTATGAAGTGTTTCAGGTGTGGCGAAGGGCACCGTGCTTCAGAGTGTTCCTTCAGGGGGACATGCCGTCAGTGTGGTTGGGATGGCCACAAGTTGTCTGTATGCAAGCAGAACCGGCTAGCATCATCATGTGGGAGTCAGTCCCAACCGCTTCTACTTCCAGTGTTCAGCGGGGTTCAGTTCAGACCTTAGCTATTGTGCCTGCGCCTCAGTTTTCTTGGATGGGTTCCTCCTGTAGCTTATACTCCTGCACCTCCTGCGGGGTTCTACTAGAACCCCATACTGTCTGCACCGCCGTCGTTTGTTCCTCTCGCAGCAGTTCCTGGTTATCCTTCACCGAGTGTTGGTGCATCCTCTGCTCCGGCACCACCGGGAGTCTACGCCATGCCCACCCCTGAGACCATGGGCCGTCCTGACGTGGTGACAGGTACTCTACTAGTCGATTCGCATGATGCTTTCATTTTGTTTGATTTAGGGGCTACTTATTCTTTTGTGTCCCTAGAGTTTGCTAGAAGAGCGGGGTTGAGTTTGCAGTATATTTCTGAGTATGTGGTAGTCAGCTCTCCGGGGGGTCTTATTTCTAGCTCTACCGCATGTCCTGGCTGTTCCATCACTATCGATGATGAGGTTTTCACCGCCAACCTTATGGTAATCCTGTTGTCATCTTTTGATGTTATTCTGGGTATGGACTGGCTATTCCGTTACCGTGCCAAGATCTATTGTTTCTGGAAGACGGTGACTTTACAGGCCCCGTCCGATGAAGAACTAGTATTTCAGGGCAGTGCACCGTCTGATTCAATGTTCGTGTTGGCTAGTCTGTTTCCTAGTCGCTGGGCATCAACCATTGGGTTGCATTGGTCTCTCAACGAGAAGACTGACTCTTCACTATGTATCAAGGAGATTCCTATTGTGAAGGAGTTTTCTGATGTCTATCCTGTGGAGCTTCCTGGAATGCCTCCAGTACGGAAAGTGGAGTTCCGGATTGATCTTATTCCGGGAACTCGACCCATATCGATGTTTCCTTACCGTTTGGCTCGACCCTTTCAAGAGGAGTTGAAGAAACAGTTGGACGATCTTCTGTCCAAAGGTATGATTCGGCGTAGTGTTTCGCCATGGGGAGCGCCTGTTCTATTTACTAAGAAGAAAGATGGCAGTTGGCGAATGTGTGTGGACTATCGGGCTCTTAATCAAGCGACTGTGAAGAATAAATATCTTTTACCCCGCATTGAGGATCTCTTCGACCAATTGAAGGGGGCTAGAATATTCTCCAATATTGACCTCCAGTCAGGTTATAATCAGATTCAAGTTCGGGAGCAAGATATTGAGAAGACAACTTTCTCTATGAGGTATGGCCATTATGAGTATAAGGTTATGTCTTTTGGACTAACGAATGCTCGTGCAGTTTTCATGGAAGCCATGAACAGTATGCTGCATCGATACCTTGACGATTTCATTGTAGTATTCATTGATGATATCCTAATTTATTCCAAGACGGAAGAGGATCATATCCAGCATCTGAGGTTGGTACTTGAGACTTTGAGAGAGAACCAATTTTATGCCAAGCTGAAGAAGTGTGAAATCTGGATTTCTAAAGTTGGATTTCTGGGCCATGTGATTAATCAAGAGGGTATTTCAGTTGATCCTAGTAAGATCTCAACAGTGGTAGAATGAAAAAGGCCACCCAATGTCATGGAAGTGAGGAGTTTTCTGGGTTTGGCTGGCTATTACCGGTGTTTCGTAGAGGATTTTTGACCATTGCTAGACCTATGTCCCAGCTGACACAGAAAGGTGTCAAATTCAAGTGGTCAGATGCGTGTGAGCGCAGTTTCTGTACTTTGAAAGATAGGTTGGTAACGCTCTAATTCTTACCCTTCCTTAGCCTAGGAAGCGGTTCACCATCTATTCAGATGCGTCTATAGTTGGACTTGGGTGTGTACTCATGCAGGATGGCAAAGTGATTGTCTATGCATCGAGGCAGTTGAAGAAACATGAGCAGAATTATCCTACTCATGATCTAGAGCTTGCTGCAGTGGTTCTTGCTTTGAAGATCTGGCGCCATTATTTGTACGACGAATCTTGTGATATATTCACCGATCACAAGAGTCTGAAATACATCTTTGCCCAGAAGGACTTGAATCTGAGATAGAGGAGATGGCTAGAGCTAATCAAAGACTATGATCACACTATTCAGTATCATCCTGGCAAGGCTAATGTGGTAGCAGATGCTTTGAGTCGCAAGGCGACACCTTCTACTCTCAGTTGTCTTATTGCTGATTTTGAGCGTATGGATATTTCCTTTTGCTTTGCGGGTACCGCCCAGACCGAGACTCAGTTGCTTCTTGAATCAGCCCTTCCGATCGAGTGCGGGAAGCACAGCAGCATGATCAGATGCTCCAGCGAGTGAGGAAGCGTTTTGTTGAGGGCAAGCAAGGCCACTTCAGTGTGGATGAGACGGGTGCTTTACGTTTTAAAGAACACCTCTGTGTACCACAGGAGACTCAGGTTAAAGATGAGATTCTAAGGGAAGCTCATCGTACTCCGTATACCGTGCATCCGGGTGAGACCAAGATGTACAAGGATTTGAAGAAGAGTTTCTGGTGGAAGAGGATGAAGGTTGATATCGCTCAATATGTGGCATCTTGTGGAGTTTGCCAGCGGATCAAGGCTGAACATAATCGACCAGCAGGTTTGCTGCAGCTTTTGGAGGATCCAGTATGGCCATGGGATGACATATCCATGAATTTTGTAGTTGGTTTACCTCGCATGCAGCGAGGGAAGGATCTATTTGGGTCATAGTGGACCGGTTCAGTAAGTCTGCTAACTTCATTCCTATCCGTACAAGCAATTCAGCAAGTGATTTGGTTCCTCTATATGTGCGAGAGATAGTGCGGTTGCACGGAGTTCCTAAAACTATTGTTTCTGATCGAGATGCTAAATTTGTCTCCAAATTCTGGGAGAGTTTGCAGAGTGCCCTAGGCACAAAGCTTAGTCTTAGCATCGCATTTCATCCCCAAATGGATTGTTAGTTCGAGCGCACCATACAGACTCTGGAGGATATGCTCAGATGTTGTGTGTTGTCTTGGAAGGGAGGCTGGGAAGATCACTTGGCTTTGGCAGAGTTCGCCTATAACAACAGTTTTCACGCTAGTATTCGAGCTGTTCCGTTTGAGGTTCTCTATGGACGGAAGTGCAGGTCCCCGTTGTGTTGGGATGCAGTTGGAGAGCGAGCAGTTTTCGGTCCTGATTGGGTTTAGCAGATTGTGGCCGGAGTAGCAGAGATCAGGAAGAATCTATTGGCTGCTCAGAGCCGACAGAAGAGCTATGTAGATGTTAGAAGGCGAGATTTGGAATTCGAAGTGGGGGACGAGGTTCTTTTGAGAGTATCGCCTACCAGAGGCGTAGTGCAGATTGGTACCAAAGGGAAGCTTAGTCCAGGGTACGTTAGACCATTTCCAATCGTGGCACGAATTGAGAAATTGGCTTATCGTTTGGATCTTCCTGAGTCCATGCGAGGAGTTCATAATGTGTTCCATGTTTCGATGTTGAGAAAATTCCTGAGAGATCCAGAACATGCTATTCCCTTGGAACCTTTGAGCATTGAGCAAGATCTTACCTTCGTGTCCCAGCCGGTGAAAATATTAGAAGAGTCAGAACGGATTCTAAGGAACAAGACCCTGAAGTATGTTAAGATTCTTTGGTCTCATCAAACTGAGAGAGAAGCCACCTGGGAGCTAGAGTCCTGCATAAAAGAGAAGTATCTAGATCTATTCGCTTCTGGTATGTGTTAAAACGTTGATTTCAATTCTGTAGTTTTCCGCCCTCGTATTCGTTTCGATGATTAGAATTCGGGGTCGAATTCTGTTAAGGGGGTAGAATGTAATAATCCAAATTTCGTTTTAAGTGGAATTTGATCGGGAGAGAGAATTTTTCTAAAAATACGAGTTTTTCAAAAATTCGTGGACCCTGGACCTCCGGCCCAGAGTGGGGCAAACCCTAGGCCCATGTGCCCCACCTCCCCCTCCAACCCTAGCCACCCCCATCTCCCCTCTCCCTCTCCACTTTTTCCCCATAGAGCCGCCACCCCTACACCCCAAACCGGTGCCTCCCCTGCCCCTTGGTGCCATCTCCTCCCCTTGGTGTTGGCCCCCGGTGATCCCCGGCGCTGCCCTAAGGTTCTCCCCAAAGTCGCCCCTCCAGCTGATTCCCCGGGTGCCGCTTTCGTGGTGGCCGGGCAAAGAAGAGGAGAAAGTGGGAGTTCTTTGGGAGGTTGATCTTCGTCGTCCAGCAGGTCTTCAAGGGTAACGAAGGATCCAATTCATTGTTTACTGCTGTTTGGATGCAAAATTGTTTAGTAGGATGAAATTGAATTGCTATCTAAGGATTTCCAGAATCTGTCTAGTATGTTGCGCGGTCTATTTTGACCTCTTAGAGGCCGATCTGGAGGTTTCCTCCTCTTAGAGAATTGTAGCCACTGTTGTTAGCTTTCCTTGTCCACCAAGATCACCAAAATCCAATCTGTGATTCAAAAGTTATGATAAATTCCTTATTGATGTCCCGAGAAACCTGACGAGTATTGTCAGTTTAGTTGTTTGATGAAATGTGAATTGTTTAGGTTCAGATTCGGACTTGTCGCCCAAAACATTTTCTGTAGATAATTTAATTATATTTCCAGATTGACAAAAAACACTCAAATTGGACTTATATAGTAAAAGTTATCTTATATTCTTCATTGTTGTTCAGAACGTCAGGACAGATGTCCTTCAAGTATTTTCAACTGATGTTTAGTCAATTGTTTTGGCAGAATTAGGAAATCCTGTCAAGAAGAGTTTTGTAGGTTTGCTCGTTAAGTTTCATTGGGCACTAGACTCATGTCATTCTGAGTTCCAGATCTTTAATTATGATTTTTTCCGTGTCGCTGTCCAGAATTGTTTTAGATGGATGAAATGTATGTTTTCAATTCGGGTCTATTCGTTGTATTGATTAGTCAGGGGGTATTGTAGATCACTGGAAGCATCGTCATATCATGTGTTCTTATGTTTGAATATGTATTCGTGTAGGCGGCGAGGTGGCGAGTGCAGGAGCACCTTCATTGCCTCCTAGTACGTCACATCGCAGAAGGCAAGTACAATGCGTTAAGACATGTTGATTTCTATTGAATGTTGTTAATGCGATGTTACTTCTATGATCCATGTTCATACTTCATGTTATACAGTTGAATGTTGTTGATGCGATGTTATTTCTATGATCCATGATTCATACTTCATGATTTACATTCATTCTTAGTTGATAATCCATGTGGATGAAAGAGGTGACACTCATTGCATATGTTCATTCCATTCTTGCATTGTTCGTGTTCCGTACACGGGAGTGGAAATTGTTAAGACCTATCAATTCCAGTATGGGCACGTAAGACCCAACATTCCAATGTGGGTAATTTCGGACACCCGTATGAAACGTTCTTCATACGGTGATTGGATCCCCGGACTTTGTTAAGTACGGGCTTAAGTGAGCACCGATGGGTGTGTCACTCGCTATACCTGTATGAGCATATGTGCAGTCATTCCTTTCAATGCATCCATTCATTCCATTCATACATATATGTTTTCAGAGGTAAGTTCATAGTTCGTGTTGAAATTGAATTGTTCATAACCTTGTATGTTCAATTGTTTACCGTACTTGTTGAGTTTCGACTCATTCTTGTTTATTTATTTATTTATTTAGGTGATCGTTGAAGATGACTCTGTTGGGAGTGAGTAGGCCCGCACGTTTCACACAGTTCACTATAATTTACTTTCATTATTAATGTCGAGTATGACTTTCATTTGTTAACCGAGGAACTGTAATAAATAAATTTACTACTGCATGCTATTTCTCTTCATGTTATGTTTTCTTGTTAAATTGATGCTAGTGGTTCGTTTTAATTATTCCTTGATTATGCTCTGATGAATTCAGTCTTTTTTTTCCTGCCATGCTACTATTAGAGTTGGCTTCTATCTGTACTTTGAGGAGTTACAGTTTAAATTCTTTCGTAATTTGTTTGTATGTTAGTCCTTTAGGTAGTATTTTGGCTTCCAAATAGTCAGGGTGTTACAAGCTCTGTGGTACTCTCAGGATGCTTCTCAGGTCGGTAATTGAACTAGGCTCCACCAAACATGAAAAGGGGAAGACAAGTGTGCTCACGGCCAAAGAAAATAGAAATTCCAAAATCCACGGGCTCTTGCGGATGTTTGGACAAATAGATAGATGGTAGAGACTACTCGTGACCAAGGACGCAAGGTGACACACGGGAGAGTGCAAGGGGCTCACCGGACATGAGGATGACGAAGATTGACACGGCGGTGGCCATCGGTGCGCGCTCCGAAGGTGGCAATGGCGCAATCGCGTTCCACGAGCTACACGGCATTGGACCACCTTGAGTTAGCAAAAATGGAAGCAGCGTTAAAAGAGAGAGATGATGGCATGGTCGCGGCGATGCTTACCGGAATGGTGAGGGAAGCTTTGCTTCCTTCTCTCCCACGATTGAAGAGAGAGGTAGAGCCAGTTTTCTGCGAGCTTGTTGACGGAGAAAGAGGCGGCGTAAAGAGGCAAAGCCCTAGGAGTGCTCGCTGAGGGTAGTTCGGTCACGGTATGGACAGAGACGCAGCAGAGAATGGCGGCCGCATGGCGCTCGGTGCCTGCGCGCCAGCGAGCTGGAGAAGAAGCTGCTGACAAGTGGGACCCAGAGGTCAGCGACTCAGGGCGACATGGCTCGGGTCCGGTCAGAGTGGGAATAGTGACTGGTTCAGTCGGAAGTGATTAGGCGGCAAGATTGAGTCAAGTCGGAGCGGTTGGATCCGGTTCGAGTCCAAGGAACAGTGCTAGGGTTTGAGTTTTGAATTCCAGACTTGACCCAAACTCAATAGGATTGACCGAGGCTTTAAAAATAGCAACTAAAATCTAAAAAATCTGATATTTTTCAGGGAGGTTCCTAGGATGACCTAGTATACATCAAAAAATTTAAACCTCTTTGCTCATAATTTATTTGCTTATTATTAATCCTTAAACCGCACGGGTTATTCAAATAATTTTTGAATTTTCTTAGGGTTTATTTGGCTTGTAACAATTTTATAAAAATTATATTTATTCATGCAAAATATTATAAGAGTTAAATAAAATATTTTCCAATGGTGATCATAAATTTTTATTTCTATTACCGTTGAAACTTTGATTTGAGTTGTATGTTTTCTTTGATTTCAAAATTTTCAAATGCAATAATTTATTCAAATGCTCCAGAAATTAAATGCATGTTCAAAAGTTTTAAAATTTTCACCTTTTTATACATTTGAAATACAAACCCAAGATTTGGGATGGCACAACCACGATGAAATATTGCAAATTAGTTAGCCAGGTCCCGCCCATTCGAGACATTTGGTAGTACGATGGAGCTAGCAAGATGTGGCTCGAAGACCGGTTCTTAACTGACTTGGGTGACTTCCAATAGAACTCTGGGCCTCGATCATAGAAATGAATTGATCCCGTGTATGAACATGCACCCATCCAAACATCCATTTCGCCCAAGTCCAAACTAATTTTTATTTATTTTGTGAGTAAACGTATTTTCTCAAATTTCTATAGTAAGACAATACCATAGATTCAATTTGAGTCAAATTTGAATAATTTTGGCTAAACTCTCCAAATTCAAGATTTTGGTCTAAGCATTATCTAAGTATATCATTTTCAAATTTTATTTTAACTATGGCAAAAAGGGATATACTATTCAAACAACAACATTGGTCATACAAAGGAAATAGATTAACTAGGAATTTAAAACAGGAATTTAAAAAACTGTATAGAAATATGCATGCAATGGTACTTTAAAATAGAATTAAATAATTTAAAATATTAGAGTCAACATGGTCAAAGGTATAACTTTCCTTGCTCGAAGGACTCTTCTTCTTCTAATTCAATTTACGTTGAGTCGTCGAAATCTATATGCGAATATACAACAAGAACAAACAAATACAAATACAAATAAACTCTAAATAAAATAATTCTAGTTGAAGAAGATAGATTTCGACTACATTGGTCGGAGGAAGGGTTTCGACAACACTGGTCAAAGGAAAGGTTTGGCAGCACCGATTGAAGGAAGGTTTCGACAACACTGGTCGAAGGAGATTTCGACTGCACTAGTCGAAAGAGAGGTTTAGACTACACTGGTCAAAATAGAGGTTATAACTATCTATTCAAAGGAAGCTATGACTACCTAGTCGACAGAAACTACAACTATCTAGTCGAAGGAAACTACGACTACCTAGTCGCGAGAAACTATGGCTATTTAGTCGACGGAAGCTACGGCTACCTAGTCGACAGAAACTACGACAGTCTAATCGAAAGAATGTATGACTACCTAGTCCACGAAACAACGACTATATAGTCAACAAAAGCTACGACTATCTAGTCGAGAGAAACTACGACTATCTAGTCGAAGGAAGCTACGACTACCTAGTCGACAAAACTACTACTATCTAGTCGACGAAAGCTACGAATACTCTGGGCAACAACGGCAGCACACGACTACAAGCTCGTCGACACTACACACCACGGTGAGCTACGTGAAGGTGCGCAAAACGAATAGGAGAAGACACTAAACCTTGTGGGGTACCTTACGACAGCAGAGCACAACGGAGTGGTCGGTGGCGAGAAGGTTTTGTAATACCCCAGCCCAGCACGAGCCTATGATGTTACTAAAATAGCAAGAAAGTAGTTAAAACCTCATATTACAATTTTAAAACTTAAGTCATTACACTAAATTTTGACATCATCTCCTTTGTCTAGTTAACCAAACAAGGAATCGTGTTAATTAACAATATTATTAACAATGAGCTTAAACATCCATCTCACATCATAAGCATAAACGACTTCAATGAAAATACCGTAATTAACTCCATTACAAAATTTCAAAAGCAATGATGCATATCCAATAAAACAACCTAGTGATTACTCAAATATTAAGCAAACATAGTCCAGTTTATTCTTTCATGTATGTTCGTGGAAGTGTGTGACTAATCAACTCACTACCCATCCCCATGCAAACTCTTGGGCGCATGGTATTGTCAACTGAGCAGCAGAATTTGAAATCGTGAGCACATAAAGTACACAACAAGTCATAAGGAAAATGTATACAAATAGTATTCATACCAAGCTTGAACAAATGGTTAGCTGTATGGTTCTTTTGCAGAAAGCAGCACTGACGATAAATACAATAAATAGAGCAAATTGCATAAATTAAAAGACAATAAGTAAATAGAGTAAACAGTTTCTTCAAAATCAACCAGTGAACTCCTCATTCACTTCCCAACACAAACCACCAATGTGAATTACCCATTCAGCAAACAAATATTATATTCATCAAGTGAACTTCCCATTCACCTTCCGACACATTTTATAAAGAAACTCTACTTCTCATGTGAAATCCCCGGACATGTCCATGATCGCAGACACGGCTGTTTAAACACTTTTAACTCTGCAGAGGTTGTACAGCTTTACCCATAAGAGATAAATCAACTCATAATGTCTGTAAACACACTTCTGAAGGTGTGCGACTAAGTGATTACCACAAAGCTTTTACGAAGCTGCTTCTTAATCGGATTATGCCCGCTAAAGTTTCAACACTTAATGTTTTTCCAACCAGACAGGGCCCCCCTCTTGCGCTAGTGTGAGCATACGTATATCCCGCATCTCACGCTTCTGAGATAGAACCAAAATTACGATATTGCTAATAAGTTAGCCAGGTCTATCCCATACTGGCCACGTGGTTGTACGATTAAAGCTCAATTCAATGGCACACAAGATTAAGTCATTGACAAGTTACTCATGCGATTCTACCATAAACCCACAACATGTTATATCCACAGCCGCTCGCCCGAGCGAAAATTATTTTGTTTAACCAAGACCAATGACATACCCCGCCATGGTACATAAATTTTAAAAATGGTGGCAAACCACCATAATTTCATATCTCATTAAGTCAAATTCAATATTATTTGTACATGTGATGATGAACCCATCGCAACTAAGTTTGACTAAGCATATGTACGATACCCATGTTGGTATACAAATATGTCCAACTAAAGTTCACCATTCTGTGGTAACAAATGATTCAAGGCATTCAAAGTTCAATGGAGGCATAATGACAAATAGGTGATAACTAATCCCAAAACTGTTGATATAAAGATAGCATGCAAATTGGTATAAAATAATATACTTTTGAAATCATAGGCTCAATATGATCGAAGGACTATGACTTACCTTGGCTTTGGTATTGCTTAGTTACCACACTTGGATCTTTGAAGTTTGCTTCTACTCCTGCTCCGTGAAATAGATGTCTAACGAGAGAGAAAACGACAGGCAAAGTACAAATAAATTCAAAAGAAATTTAAATAAAATACAAAAATATTAAAACCAACTATAAAAGAAAAAGCTCGATTTTAGATGAATTTAGGAATTTGAATGGACTAAATCGGAGTTTGGACGAAAGAGAACGGACTCTCGAAAGATTTGTTAGAAAAGAAAAAGTGAGAGAAAAGAATATTCCTAGAATATTCCCTTCGGATTAAATGAAAAGGAAAAGGAAAAGGAAACTGAAGTGGGGTCAAGCTGGGGAGAGAGAGAATAGAGAAAGAGAATGACAAATGGGTCCCACTTGGCATTGACTAGGATCATGGTGGACTAGGTCTATGGCTCTTTAGCTCAGGGTTAGATTTAGATTGCCACATGGCAGTGACACACGGATGCCACATGGGGAGGGAAGGCTGAGGTGGAGATGAAGTGGCTGCTGATGGGGCCGAAGAGAGAGAACGACAGAGCAGAGATGGTCTTGGCCAACGTTAAGGCTTGCAGCGGTGAGGGCAAACGACGGTGAGGGTGGTTAAACCAAGGGCAATAATGAGTTCCTAAGGACGATGCGTTCCTTTGGGTAGCAGTGGTCCAGCTAGGCTAGCGGTGGATCAGCGGTGTTGGCGACTTGGGTGGCGGGGAAGCTCACGGGTGATGGTGGAAACGAGGAAATGATGGTGCCCAAGGAGGATGGACGTGAGCATCAGCTCAGCAAGGTGATGAGGACCACACCGGAACAAGCGGGTTGGCTAGAGGACAGCCAAAGCGGAGGCGCAGACGGTGGTGACCGGAGTCGAACAAGATGAACATCGGCGGAGCCCTTGGTGACAGAGAGAGGGAATAAGGTAGGGGATTGAACGAGGGCAACCTGGAACATAAGATGACACGCTCGGAGGAGTAGAAGAGCTCACCGGCAAATACATCAAAGATGGGCAACTGTGGCCGAATTTGAGGACAACGGAGTCGGCAACAACTCGATGGCACTCCGGGGATGATGGTGGAAGCAAGTTGTAGAACACGGCGAGGCGATCTCAAGGACAAAGATGGCTCTTCGGCGAAATCTGGCGATCTCAGTGGGGACTTCAAGACGGTGGGCTAGGGTTTCAGGAGAGGATGACGGCGAGGAGATTTTGACACAGGTGGCGCTCCTTATATAGTGTTAGAGAGGGAGAGTCAAGGAGGAGCACGGTGGCACTGACGTTGTTGGTTCGGACACGAGGAACAAGAGTCCAGGAAGAAGATGCTGACAACGCGGGGACCACCCGACAGAGAGACAGAAAGAAAAGGAAGGACTGGGCCTGGCACGTGCGGGAAAAGAAGATCTGGGTCAGGCCGAGAGAAAAGGGAAAAGAGAAAAAGGATTGGGCCAAACAAGAAGATTTCAGCCCAAAGATAAATTTCGGAATAAAAGGGATTTCCGAATTTAGAAAATTGAGATAAATAAAACCAAGCTCAAACAAATAGCAAATAACTTCCAAAAATTCCCAAAAAATTCTATGTAACTCTAGGAACTCAAATAAAACAACTTTTAATTTAATTGAAATTTAGATTATTCACATTAAATCTTTTTAATTTACGAAATTTCAAGTTAAGCTTTAACTTAAATATGAAAATTCAAATGATTACTGTTATTCTCATCCTACCTTTCACCATACAATATACGCCCACCCCTTCCAATACCCTAGCCTAGTAGCCCACCTCCCATCCCAGCCAGCATCCCCACCCCTACTGTGCTCTGTTGCACCCCTCCGCTCGCACAGATAACCGCTACCATCGTTGTTACAACAGCGGTTTTCAAGACTAGTACTACCCTTCGCCTCGGCTACCACCCACCAGTACCTCCCTCGCCTCGATCTACCTCTTCTCTATCACTGGCGGCTCACCAACACGAAAACCCTAAGTGAAACCATCATGCCCCCACCATGAACCGGCGTCTTCTTGCACCACCATTGTCGGTGAACCCAAATTGTAACCACGGCGAACCTGAAACCTAGTTATTGAGTTACATGTACCACCCAGTTCACCCAAAAGCTTAAGCTGGTGATAAAAGACGGTATAATATATTTCAACACTCCCCTTATATCTAGACTGCACCAAGCCTAAGACGTGGACTAAAAGTGGGCTCCAATTATTTTTAATATTGCGTAGCTAGGTCTTGAATCAAAGACCTCTTGGCTTTGATACCATATAAGAAATCGTGCAAACCACAACATTTGACTTGATTCTATTGCTCAAATTATATAGCATACAACAACTATTTACTTACACGGAAAGGAATACATGTATTAGTAAGAAACTAAACAAACTTAACTGAATCATAAACTGGGATGACTGGAGATTGTCCGCAACGACACCGGCATCGATGTCGTGCATGATACAAACTGCAGTAGCAAACCATCAGTAGAATCCTTGTATTCTAGCACGCCCCCACCATCTGAACCATGGCGAATCTCATCGGGAGAAGCGACATTCAGACTGGATCAAAAATCAACGAACAAGTGCGTTGGCAACCCCTTCGTGAAGATGTGAGTGTATTGTGAACGTGACGACCACATGTAGAACACGAACATCTCCAAGTGCAACATTCTCCTAACAAAGTGAATATCTATCTCAATGTGTTTAGTACAACAATATTGCACATGATTTGAAGGTAAATACATTGAGCTAACATTATCACAATAAACAATCATCGCCGACTTAATCGGCCAGCAAAGCTCCATGAGAAGGTGCTGAATCTAACACGGTTCGGTGGCAGCATTGGCAATCGCCATGTACTCTGCCTTGGCATTGGATCGAAAAATGGTAGTTTGTGAAGGGATACGTGTAGACTACACTAGCACACAATTCAAAATTCTACCGCGTAAATCAAGAAGACATGCGAATAAGAGATCATAGATCGCTACTACCAGACACACAGCACAGCAGAAGAAGAGTTGGAGCATCCTAGTCCAACGTTACGCTCGTCAATGTAGTGGTCATAGTCGATCGTCCAATGTCTTTGGCTGTCGATCGCCTCCTCTAACAGCCTCTCGTGTTCCCTACGTCCTCAATCAGCGCAGCAGCACCTCTATGGTATCCACACGTCTAGGGGTAGAACACCGTACGCCAGTGTGCTCCTTCAGGGAGCTGGTGGCTAGGGTTTTGGTAGTTAATCCCACTCATCCCAAAAGCCCCAAGCATCCCCTTATAAAAAGCACATATGGATCCAATCTAAACTAGTTTGTTCCAACTCATTAAGTGTGTGGCTCTATAGACTCATACGTAATCGGTCGTGACCCAGAAACTTCTTTGCGGTCACTAATCAGTAGCAGTTACTAGTAGGACATAGCGACTCCGAATACATATAAAGATCAAATTAGACAAACCTTATGCAATATGATCTGCAACCAGATCCTTATCACTCACGACCAGTTCGTAACTCCATACCACCAGTTTGCCGACCAATTTGTGATCATGTACGACTAGCTCATGACCAGTTCGTATCCCCTTTTGCTTGTGTATTATCCTTTTGCCTCATGATATCTGGTCGAACTCTAGGTAAGATATGTGTCATCTATGAACTATTCAATATTTTCTTGATCTAGTAATTGATAACTTTGTATGATCGACTCTTCGACTACTTATGGCACATCCATGCACTTCCTTTATCCGATCACGTCGTAGGGCCCGGAGATATATCTCATGTTATGCTACGAGGGTAAATCTCATATCCGACCAATCACACCCCACCATATGTTTTATAGTATACTCGAAAGCTACCTTTATAACTACCTAGTTATGGAGTAGTGTTTGGTAACCCCTAAGTGCACTGTTACACATGTAGAAAACAATGTTGATCTCAGGTCTAAAGATTATACAACATCATTGCTTGAGACCAACTGATGACACATAGAAATATAACAATCTCAATAGTGGTTCAATCTAACATCATGTTCTCTAACATGTGCTCACACTATTTATTCGATGTCCCTCATTTATATGATTGGTGAAACGTGGTCATCAATTGATACATGTGCTCACACTATTTATTCGATATCCCTCATTTATATGATTGGTGAAACGTGGTCATCAATTGATACATGTGTTGGCCTATAAGTCAGTAGTGTTCCGACCGGTGACATCCGGCCAGAGATCCTTTTATAATGATATTATACAACAAATAAAGTGTTTCGCCAACGAGTCACAAATTTGCTAATATTTATAAATGATAATTCATCCAAGAAACATAATAGCATTTCCTCATAAACATAGACATGATATAATTATTTTCATGATTGCCTCTTAGGGCATATCAATAACAGTTTATCATTTAGAAGACCAAGAGATAAGATTATCACCTACGAAAAGGCAATAACTGGAAGTAGAATGACGCGGGTCGGGGCAACCAACTCAATCCGCATCGGAGTAAGAAACAAGTTCAAAGTTCAAAGAAGAATTGATATGAAGACTAAGATCAAGAGTTCCACCTAAGTAACGTAAGATTTTGTTGATAAGATTAAGATGACGAAGAAAGGCGGAGCAATATACATCAACGCTAATCCATCCGTGTCGCCGCCGATGCAAACACCACCGCCTTCCGCCATCGCTGAGGAGCACGCACATACTTATCACGTTCATCACTGTAACAAGCAGCCTCCAAGCAGAGGATATGACGGCTCATAGGAAGCACAAAATCGACGTATCTATCGGACACTTCGTCGTCATCCACCCACGACAAAGGTAGCACTAGCCGTCACCACGAGTACAAATTCCTGCGGCAAAGCTTATTTGTTTGGTGGCATTAACCAATTCCAAATGAAGTGACCAGTTATGCGAAAGCAACACGTCGAGGAACTGCACGTTGAGCCAACAAGGAGAAAGTGTGCGTGAAGCCTCGTGCATGACCCCTGCCCTTTTTTGCCGAGTACAACAGTGGATACACGCTAACACAAAGCCACTCATAAACCGGCGGCTAACCTGCTACCTCATAGGTATGGATGGGTACATGCATGTTTTTTTACATAGTCGTGCTCCAGTGTGCATATACAGTAAACGGTTTTGCTATTTTCCACAAATTTATAATCTCTTAATTAGTCCACTACTAATTTATAATGCAATATTTAGTTATATTTGTTTTTGTATTTGTTGGGTCCACCTAGGTTTACTTTTTTTGTTTAGATTTTTTTTTTTGCCTTTGTATTTTGTAGGGATTCACCAAACTTATAATTTTTTTGTGTAGGTTACAATAATTCTTTGTTTTAGGCTTTTCCTATGGACGAGGGTGAGTTTATATAAGAAACGAGGGAAGTCCTGATAGTGTTTGGATCTTCATATCCAAGAGCTAAGAAAAGTGACTGAATTTTAACAAGATTTCAATCACCGGATGAATAGATAACCCCGTAGTAAAACCTATATATGATCAACTAAATTTGGGTCGGCAGGTACAAAGTCCAGTACCCATGCATCTTCCCACTAGGAGGAGGGTGACTTCGTGCAATCGCGCCTCCCCGCCTTTTGCCACATTCGCGGAACAAACCAGTCACTAGCTCGTTGCTCGTTGGTTCCGATGTTCCTTCCATGCATGGAATCCGACTCCCCTTGCATGCAACTGGAAACTCCTATTGCACGCCCATGTCATGCCGCCTCCGGTTCCAATTCGATCGCCCACATGATCCACGCGCTCATCACCGAAGATATTCCTCTCTTATATACTCGACGACGTACCTTGTTTCCCAGGCTCACGCGTAGTGCCGTCTTGTCACACTTTGATTGCATCTCAAGATCGATCAAAATTAATTGTGCCATAGCCCATGTATAGGTAAGATCTTACAGTTTTTTTGAATAAATTGCAGTTTGCACTACCTTTGAACGCCCGTTACGCAAAATAACAGTGTTTAGCTTTCTTTGCACATAACAACAGGCTTTCTTACATCACGTTGGCACTCTTCACCACGGAAAATTTGTTTTGCATAAATTTTATCAAATATAGAAGATTTTTTTTGCCAAAATTTATTTTCAAAAAATTTGGCCGATATTTTCAACCAATTTCGGCTGATTTTCCACCAATCACTACTACACAAAACCTCATCACAGATGGTTTTTGAACCGTCTGAATTTATGTGTCTGTGATGACATTAGATCATCACAGACGGTTTTTGAACCGTCTGTGAAAAAAGCTGTCATAGACGGTTCTATTCACGAACCGTCTGTCACTATCACAGAAGGTTCGTGAATAGAACCGTCTGTGATAGTAATTATCACAGACGGTTATTGTTTAGAACCGTCTGTGATAGCTTTTTCTATTGAAAAAAAAACAAAAGCGAATTTTCACTCCGTCTAGAGCCTCACGAATGAATCTGATATGTATTTTCAGATTGAACTTTTCGTTAGCTTTCCCACAATAGCCACAACATCACAATAGCATCAACTCAATCCATTCACATAGCACTAACACATCAACCACATCATAGTGGCATCAAGTAATCCGAGCACTAACATCACAGTAAGCAAAGAGGGGAGTAGAGAGTGAGGTCGTGGGAGGCTGGGGTGACGAGGTCGTGGGAGGTCGGCGATGATGAGGCCAGGGGAGGTGGAGGAGGTCGCGGGCGACGAGCTCAGGGGAGGACGGGGTGACGAAGTAGAGGAGGCCGGGGGCGACGAGGTCATGGGAGGCCGGCGACGACGAGGCTAGGGCGTGGTGGAGGAGGCCGCGAGCGACGAGCTCGGGGGAGGCCGGAGCGCAAGGTCAGGGCGAGACGGAGATGGCAGAGGAGAAATGGCAGAGGAGGAGATGGAGATGGCAGAGGAGGAGATGGAGGACTCTGTTAATATAAAGAGATTTTCAGCACGCCCATTAAGTGCAAATTTTGTTTTCCCGCCCAACAGAACAAAAGTATCACAGACGGCTTTATACAAAAACCTTCTGTGATATCTGTGATAAATCTTATCACAGATGGTTCATGATACGAACCATTTGTGATGAGATACTCTCATCACAGACGGTTTTTGTACAAAACCGTCTGTGATTTTAGGGTTTACCATGGCTTGAAATTTTCCTTACTCTTCGAATTTACTATGGCTTGGATTTTTACCATGGTTTTAGAATTTTCCTTACACTCTGATTTTACCATGGCAGCCAATCCTCTGCCGCGGCATATAATTCTCTGCTGCGGCACATAATTCTCTGATGCGGTAACCATTCCTCTGCCCATCAATTGTGTGCCGCGGCAGAGGATTGGCTGCCTAATAGCTACCACGACAGAGTATTGACTGCCATGGTAAAAATCCAAGTCATAGTAAAATCAAAGAGTGAAGAAAATTTTAAAACTATAGTAAAAATCTAAGGCATGGGACAAAGCTACCATCGTCCCTATGAAAGAGGGGGTTATACAACGGAGCCACCAATCTGGGTTTTGAGTTCAGGTCCTGCACCATATGCACCTGTGCGATTATGTCTTAGTGAAAAATCATGCATGCGCCACTCTATAAGGTTATGGATGCGGCCTTCACAATTTAAGGCATAAGAGTGTGCCACATGCTACCCGGGTTCGATCTTAGGGTTCAGCTAAAGAAAACTCTTTTTTTATCCAAAAAGAGGTCTTGCTTCGAATTGTAGGTCATTACATCTTTTGAGGTAAATTTGTCATTATCTTCTCACCAGAGAGACTGGATAACTAAAGAGAACTGAATAACAGAGAGACAAAGTTCTACGATGATTCCTATCTTAATCCTAATAGGATTAGGATTCTAACTTCTTTTTGGAGGAGAACCAGAGAGCACTATACAAAACCATGAGGAGTGGTCGTAGAGAACAAAAGCCACAAATCAACTCATTCAAAGTAAAGGCACACGAGAGGATTATATGTTAGATTATTCTTTGGTATTAGATTATTGTATAGGGTAAGGATCCAAGGGTTCTAAAAGGTTCGAGATAGTTGTGAGAGAGCGATAATCTCTTATACTCTTTTGAGGTTGTGCTTAAGAAATTTACGGTCGGTTTCATCAAATCTTTCTCGTGATTATTTCGTCGCCGTTATTTGGTTCTCTCTACGGGATTTATCTACTTTGTTTTTGATACCTTGCACGCTCGTATCATATCTCATAATTTTAATCCGATCTTAGAGTGTCGCGCATAAGAAGGAGTATCATACTATAATAAAATTGTACGAGCCTTGAGGTGTTCACTTGGGGAGTAGCGAATGAAAGATAGGGTCTGATTCGACGGATTCGACGTACGTACCTTCCCAAGTCCTCCTAATGCCATCTTTGTCACTCGTAGATTCCATCTTCCCTTCTCCAACTTGCCCCACTATAATCTGAACACTATAAATAGACACCAACTAGCTTAATGTCCGTAACAAGGCAAGGTCGTAGCGCATTAGCAAGCAAGCATTTAGCTACACATATACATACAAATTCTCGAGTGATTAACAACAAGAAGAACATTCAATGGCGAGTTGGTGCTGGTCGCCGTGCCCCCAGCCGAAGCAGGTGGCGAGCGATACCGTGCACGGCGCGCAGCTCGCGCTGCAGCGGCTGAGCAGGCGCTGCGACGCCTGCGACGTCGAGGCTGGCAAGCCGTGCAAGTGTGCCCAGGGGCAGGCGGCGGAGGCGGTGGCCGCAGGCGGCGGGAGGGTCGCGGCCGTAGAGGTGAGCAGTGAGCAGCACCACAGCAAGCCGACCAGCTCGTTTGGCCACTCGGTGATCAACATGGTTGGGATGCTCATAGGTACGCATAGATATTTACTTTGTAATCTCGCGTATTTAGGTGTGGACCACTTGTCAGTGAGTCATTCAGTGATCACTTTTTGGTATTGCGTGGCTTTTCAAAATTATTTATTATTTATTTTAGATTATAACAGTTTTGTCGTAAGGAAATCTTTTTGGAGTCATAACAACCAAAAATTATTAAGCTTTTGCTAGCTCTCAGTCGACTGATTTTTTAAAAAATTCAGTCATCTATAATTACACAGTACTAAGTCTAAAACTGTATTACCAAGTGATGTCTAATTTTAGCACAGTTCTACTGTTACTTTTAGTTCTATTTGTATTTGTATTTGTAAGGTTCACCTAAATTTACTTTTACCTAGTTTAGAATTTTTTTTGTTTTTTTTTTGTATTTGTAGTGTTCATCTAGATTTACTTTTGTCTATTTTAGAATTTTTTTGTTATGTTTTTGTATTTGTAGGATTCATCTAGATTTATTTTTTTTAGTTTAGAATTTTTTAGCACAAAGAAATAGAAATGGATGTGATATAACGTACGAGGAAAGTGACTAGATTTTCTTAATATAAATCAGGCAATGTAGTCGGCCCCAAATTATTAAAATACGATTCTGTAGCACGAAACACAGCACGTGTCAACAACCGCAGACGGAGCCAAAAACTTCAACTTCGTATGTGCAAAATATATTACAAATTACTAACATCACATATTCCCATTCGATCCTTTTCAGGACTTGGGCAGCTCTCCACTCCCTACGCCTTGGAGAACGGCGGCTGGGCCTCCGCCTTCCTCCTCGTCAGCCTCGGCGTCATGTGCGCCTACACGGCGCACATCATCGGCAAGTGCCTCGACGAAGACTCCAGCTCCAAGACGTACCAGGACATCGGCGAGCAGGCGTTCGGCGCCAAGGGCCGGCTGATCGCCTCCGCCTTCATCTACCTCGAGATCTTCTTCGCCCTCGTCTCCTACACCATCTCCCTCAGCGACAACCTGCCGCTCGTCTTCGCCGGCGTCCGCCTCCACCTACCGTGGCTCCACCTGACCACCACGCAGCTGCTCACCGTCATCGCCGTGCTGGTGGCTCTCCCCAGCCTGTGGCTGAGGGACCTGTCGTCCATCTCCTTCCTCTCCTTCGCCGGCATCGTCATGTCGATGCTCATCTTCGTCACCGTCGTCTGCACGGCGGCGTTCGGCAGGGTCGGTCTGGGCAAGCACATCCCTGTCCTCCGGCCGGAGAGGATCCCGTTTAAACAGAATTAATTAACCCCTAAATAGCAATTTTAACATTCATGTTAGTTTAAAATAAAATATTAAAGGATACAAAACCCAAAAATAATGCCATGAATCCCTACAAGGAACCCAAAATATTCAAACAATATAATGAAATTGGCATCCTACCATTATCAAAGATATTCAAATTTAAAAATTAGGTTAAATCCATAAAAAGTTCTATTCAGGCAAATAGAGCATGAATACCAAGTTTATAATTAAATACAAATAATGAGCAAGTAACAACTAAAATCTTGAGAAATTAAGTTAATCTCTATTAACTTAAATCATTAGGCATTCATAAGCCTAAATCCTTATCAAAAACTCAAGTTAATGTCGACAAATGGCACTATTAAAAGAAAAGGTCCAACAAGTCACCCTATTGGCAACTTACTTAGACAATCACAATTTATCACAGGTCTTTAAATCTTCTACCATGTAATAACATCTGCTATATTTGAAGCTAAGTTATCAAAATGATCATGATTTGAAAGTTAATACTTTGTTCCAAGAATACATTCAAAGCTCATGTCAATAGATCAAGTCGTATCAGCAATCATTCAAGACTTATTATGAATAAAATTTAATAATCTAAAAAATACTTAACTCATGTTACAGATCAAGCAACTTGAAATTGAAATCAGATCAATAGAATCAAACTAACATGACTCCCTGAGACAAAGAAAATGAATAGGTAAACACTCAGTCAAACAAGTATATTAATTAATTATAGCTACTTATGAAAATCATAGCACAAACTCACTCAAAATGATAGCTCAAAAGTCCGTAACGATGCAATCTTAGTCTTAAATTTTAGAAGTCAAGAATATGAACTAGTAAGCCGAAAGATCCATTGCCAAAGCATAGCTTTCCTAATGACCTTCAACAATGCTAACTAAAATCTTCTACATATCATTAGTCAGTTACAAGAGCATCCTAGAAGCTCAACACATGAAGGCCAGGGTAATAATGTAATTTATAGCCACAAATGCACATAAATCAATGCAAGTTCAAGAAAGACTATCATGCAATGATAACACTAAGGAATTATAAATACTAACTCAAGGAATACACTTGCTAAATACTAAACTGAACGCTTTAGTATCATCTAGATGACATCGATAGAATCTTTAAGTAATAAGGTGTCAAAGTAATCATTGCAAGACAAAGTCGATATGAAGCAGGTAACTCATCACAATCCTACGAAATGTAATCTTAAGCACCAAGCATCCCTAGTGCTCAGGCTTAGATAGCCAATTGATCTCCACTCACTACCAATTGTACTGACTACTGAATAGATCACAAGCTCAGGCCCATGATAATAATGTTAACAATTAACAAGCAAGAATCTAGTGATCATGAATGAATCACGTCTTGCATTGCTTCAAACTGAAATAACACAACATATCATCTAATGCTCATATGAGAAACTTCATTAGAAAAAAAAATCAAATACTAAAATCAAGTCGGAATTTGATACATGACCAAATAACTAGACTGACAACACATCCAAATGCATTATGTAACAGAAGATCAATCTACTCCTATCCAAGCCTCAAACTATGCATATGACTCAGATGCGTTGAGCACTGACAAGGCATGCATTGCAAAAGTTAATTCTCAATCTATGGTAGCTGGCTAACATCTACAATTTTAACCACTCAGTTGACAGCTCTTGAGTCTGGTAATCATCCTAACTTAATTTCAGCATAGAGCTATGATAATTGGCCTTCAATCTATCTCAATCGTGAGTTCAAAACTAATTTAAAGCTGGTGAGACACAAATCTAACTAATAACGAGATCATTTTTATCTAGGCAGTTTCTAATAGATCAAATTAATAGCTGTTAATTATCATCTCAAGTTATGACTTACCCTACATCTTGTGATATATGCATTAATGTATGCAAATGAGCTATGAAATGACTGTCTACTATGAGCAATTATCTGTGCTCAACTCGAATGGCCAGACAAGATCATTAACTCATATAAATGCTTCTACTGAACACCAAAATGATCAAGTTAAACTCATAGAAACTTTTGATATAATAGCTTATTAACAAAGACTCGATTATATTCTAAATAAGATCTAACAATTGTCAGGAATCACTAGACACTTTCTAATTCTACGAGTGAAAATAGCATAAACATTAATTAGTAAACGTAGTTTCTAAAAACTAGAAGCTCAGTCATGATGAGCCATATACCTCATACCCTTCTGAACAAGTACTATATTCCTTAAATGTTGATAACATTCTCACTTGACAGGTTAAGCGATAGCATCACATTTAAGAGCGACAAATCATAAGGAGATATGCTAACATCAATAAGATAGGTCTTAAGACTCGTCTCTCAATACCTAGGATCATAGCTAGGAAGTTCTACTCCATTGATTGAACATGACAAAATTTTAAATGAAACCGAAAATGCAAAACAGTAATACTAATCCTATTCGATTGCATAATCCTAATTATCCATGAAGCCACTGATGTCCAAACCAAGATCGATATGCATGACAATGTCAGGAGTGCTGCTGCATCTACGGACACATCCATGAATGCCGACAATGCTTTCGATTTTGACTCATAGATGTCAGCCTTGTGCCGTTCATTTGTCGAATTTCACGACATTAATTATGATTGCATCGTCATGAAAATCATTTAAGTCATGGTAGTTACACTTGTAGAAATTCACAACATTTCAAATTGAATTGTTTAATTTCACTAAATCCAAAATTCTGCAAAATTTAGCTTCAGAACTTGAATATTTGCACATAGATTTCTGAATACCTAGCGACTTGCTAGCTCAATGCTGTCTCAAGTTAACGATTCCAAGTATCTATGCGAATCAACTCTATACAAGACTGATCTACAATGCTAAGGCTTCTACATGACAATCGTTCATCAATCTATACTTCAAAGTTCTATCTAGCTTATTTTATAATCCGATTACGATTGAACAACTGAATCACTTTCGTAACCCAAGTTGTAGTCTACGCATTTTCAAAGTTAGCGTAATCATACTATTATTTAGATTAATAATTGTTAGAAGCTTTCAATTAGCATAAAATATACAAGTACCTTGAACTCTAACTCTTAAGAATGAAACATGGATCAGTACTTGATACTTACTGACTAGCAATCTCTATCGCCGTATCACTATTAATGAAATATAGATAGTACAAATTTCTAGATCTGTATTCATTAAAAACCCGGACATGAACAAGTTTTCGCTTTCAGTTTGAAATGCAGTTATTTGATCTAAAAGTTATTGGCAAGTAGTTGCCTCATTACAATCAACCTTGCATTCAGCAGGGAAACTCTTAATTTTCCTAGTTATGTCATAATTTCTCGATAAGTCATAATTTCATTTCCTAATGAATTGGAGAAAATTGAAACTTCTTCTAAAATTTGAGTTTCAAGAGTCAAGAAAATTCTTAGATTCAATAGCTTCTGTACTAAATTTCATCAATTATTGTCCAGCTTGTCTCTCTTCAACGAAGTGAAGCCAGCTGTGTCTCCCAAATCATTATCCTTCGCATGTTCTCCAGCAGCTGTTGCCCATCTGAATTCCGTGATGCAGAGTTTCGAATTCGAGCGCAGCAAGAGTTGTAACCTCGATCTCGTTCATTTGCGAACCGCACAGACTTCATTGCTGCGGTCAAACTGCTGTCACTTTGCGACTTGTTGTACAGGGCTATCTCCATAATCGTTTAACGTGCTTCTAACTTTTGCCTGCAGTAAATGTTGACGGCCTGATCACCATTGCTCGTCGCCCTAATGCTGCGTTGACGGCATCGGGTGTTCTCGGCCATCTACACTAGAACCTTGTCCAGATTTAGATTTCCATGTTTGAACCGATTTACGATCCTCGGAATTTCCTTGCGTTGCTCGATAAGCCAGTTTTCCTTAGCTCCACGTTCTTTCCTCGCTGAACCTATCTTACGTTCAAGACCGCTTCCTCGAGACTCTTCCTCTCGCATCTTGGCCAGACCTTGCTTCTATGCTTCTTTGCCTCGATCTTACCTTGTTTTCCAGAAGTTTGCATTCACCACCGTTTCATTGACCTCTACGTGAATCACAGCGCGATCTTGTATTAGGTGTGCATTCATGTTTGGCACCCATTTGTATTCTGCACCGCTCGACGGGCAATGCTCACGATCCTCTTTTCAAGAGGTTCTTTGCCGTCGATAATTCGTTCCTGAGATTGATATCACCGAATTGCATCAGCATGACCTGCGATCTAGATCAGGGTCAGACCATATGTCTTGATCGATGTCGTAGCTTATAACTGTTGGCCATTGTGCTTGAGTGATTTTCTTAACCAAATCTTGCGACACTCGGTTCGTAATTCTCTTGAACTTACTGTCGTAAGTCTTTTCTGAAATTTTCGTCGAATCGAGTGATTGCCTGTCGTAGTCCCTTCTGAATTACCGATTCGGATCTTCTCGACTTTGTCCGGTTCGTGGATCTGGAACATTCACGAGTCCTCTGACTAATCCTTAAGAGCTCTTTACCTCTACACTCTACATCCAGTCATTACCCATTTCAGTTCTTTGTATTCAAATTTCAATGATTCAAGTTTAGTATCGTGATTAAACTGTATCTCTACATTGATGTTTACTAATCAGTGTTATCTCTCATTCCAATGGTTTATCAATGACTTCATCTAAAGTATATCGATCAG